>OU026145.1:56004442-56450618 GCA_907269125.1 Eristalis pertinax
CTAGCAATTTTTTTAGGTGAAAAATTCGATGTCTTCGTATCCACTCCAGTCTTTGGATTTCGATAATACACATCTACACACATAACCACAGGTGTACAAAGGTCGTAGGTACGTCTAGTTCGGCCGCTGTGGCAGTTCGAAGATGAGCCATGAAAGACTACAAAATCCTTACTATACACTGTAAGTTTTTTTAAGTGAAAAATTCGATGTCTTCGGATCCACTCCAGTCTTTGGATTTCGATAATACACATCTACACACATAACCACAGGTGTACACAGGTCGTAGGTACGCCTAGTTCGGCCGCTGTGGCAGTTGGAAGATGAGCCATGAAAGGCTACAAAATCCTTGCTATACACTGTCAGTTTTTTTTTGTGAAAAATTCTATGTCTTTGGATCCACTCCAGTCTTTGGATTTCGATAATACACATCTACACACATAACCACAGGTGTACACAGGTCGAAGGTACGCCTAGTTCGGCCGCTGTGGCAGTTGGAAGATGAGCCATGAAAGGCTACAAAATCCTTACTATACACTGTCAATTTTTTTAGGTGAAAAATTCGATGTCTTCCTATTCACTCCAGTCTTTGGATTTCTATAATACACATCTAAACACATAACCACAGGTGTACACAGGTCGTAGTCACGCCTAGTTCGGCCGCTGTGGCAGTTGGAAGATGAGCCATGAAAGGCTACAAAATCCACTGTCAATTTTTTTAGATGAAAAATTCGATGTCTTCGGATCCACTCCAATCTTTGGATTTCGATAATACACATCCACACACATAACCACAGGTGTACACAGGTCAAAGGTACGCCTAGTTCGGCCGCTGTGGCAGTTGGAAGAGGAGCCATGAAAGGCTACAAAATCCTTACTATACGCTGTCAATTTTTTAGGTGAAAAATTCGATGTCGTCGGTGAAAAATTCGATGGCTCCGGATCCAGTCCAGTCTTTAAATTTCGATAATACACATCTACACACATAACCACAGGTGTACACAGGTCGTAGGTACGCCTAGTTCGGACGCTGTGGCAGTTGGAAGATGAGCCATGAAAGGCTACAAAATCCTTACTATACACTGTCAATTTTTTTAGATGAAAAATTCGATGTCGTCGGATCCACTCCAGTCTTTGCATTTCGATAATAGACATCTACACACATAACCACAGGTGTACACAGGTCGTAGGTACGCCTAGTTCGGCCTCTGTGGCAGTTGGATGATGAGCCATGAAAGGCTACAAAATCCTTACTATACACTGTCAATTTTTTTAGGTGAAAAATTCGATGTCTTCGGAACCACTCCAGTCTTTCCATTTCGATAATACACATCTACACACATAACCACAGGTGTACACAGGTCGTAGGTATGCCTAGTTCGGCCGCTGTGGCAGTTGGAAGATGAGCCATGAAAGGCTACAAACTAGCTACATCTAGACTAGCAATTTTTTTAGGTGAAAAATTCGATGTCTTCGTATCCACTCCAGTCTTTGGATTTCGATAATACACATCTACACACATAACCACAGGTGTACACAGATCGTAGGTACGCCTAGTTCGGCCGCTGTGGCCGTTGGAAGATTAGCCTTGAAAGGCTACAAAATCCTTACTATACACTGTCAATTTTTTAGGTGAAAAATTCGATGTCTTCGGATCCACTCCAGTCTTTGGATTTCGATAATACACATCTACACACATAACCACAGGTGGACACAGGTAGTAGATACGCCTAGTTCGGCCGCTGTGGCAGTTGGAAGATGAGCCATGAAAGGCTACAAAATCCTTACTATACACTGTCAATTTTTTTAGGTGAAAAATTCGATGTCTTCCTATTCACTCCAGTCTTTGGATTTCTATAATACACATCTAAACACATAACCACAGGTGTACACAGGTCGTAGTCACGCCTAGTTCGGCCGCTGTGGCAGTTGGAAGATGAGCCATGAAAGGCTACAAAATCCACTGTCAATTTTTTTAGATGAAAAATTCGATGTCTTCGGATCCACTCCAATCTTTGGATTTCGATAATACACATCCACACACATAACCACAGGTGTACACAGGTCGTAGATACGCCTAGTACGGCCACTGTGGCAGTTCGAAGATGAGCCATGAAAGGCTACAAAATCCTTACTATACACTGTCAATTTTTTTAGGTGAAAAATTCGATGTCTTCGGAACCACTCCAGTCTTTGGATTTCGATAATACACATCCACACACATAACCACAGGTGTACACAGGTCAAAGGTACGCCTAGTTCGGCCGCTGTGGCAGTTGGAAGAGGAGCCATGAAAGGCTACAAAATCCTTACTATACGCTGTCAATTTTTTAGGTGAAAAATTCGATGTCGTCGGTGAAAAATTCGATGGCTCCGGATCCAGTCCAGTCTTTAAATTTCGATAATACACATCTACACACATAGCCACAGGTGTACACAGGTCGTAGGTACGCCTAGTTCGGACGCTGTGGCAGTTGGAAGATGAGCCATGAAAGGCTACAAAATCCTTACTATACATTGTCAATTTTTTTAGGTGAAAAATTCGATGTCTTCGGATCCACTCCAGTCTTTGGATTTCGATAATACACATCTACACACATAACCACAAGTGTACACAGGTCGTAGGTACGCCTAGTTCGGACGCTGTGGCAGTTGGAAGATGAGCCATGAAAGGCTACAAAATCCTTACTATACACTGTCAATTTTTTTAGGTGAAAAATTCGATGTCTTCGGAACCACTCCAGTCTTTCCATTTCGATAATACACATCTACACACATAACCACAGGTGTACACAGGTCGTAGGTATGCCTAGTTCGGCCGCTGTGGCAGTTGGAAGATGAGCCATGAAAGGCTACAAACTAGCTACATCTAGACTAGCAATTTTTTTAGGTGAAAAATTCGATGTCTTCGGATCCACTCCAATCTTTGGATTTCGATAATACACATCCACACACATAACCACAGGTGTACACAGGTCGTAGATACGCCTAGTACGGCCACTGTGGCAGTTGGAAGATGAGCCATGAAAGGCTACAAAATCCTTACTACACACTGTCAATTTTTTTACGTGAAAAATTCGATGTCTTCGGATCCACTCCAATCTTTGGATTTCGATAATACACATCCACACACATAACCACAGGTGTACACAGGTCAAAGGTACGCCTAGTTCGGCCGCTGTGGCAGTTGGAAGAGGAGCCATGAAAGGCTACAAAATCCTTACTATACGCTGTCAATTTTTTAGGTGAAAAATTCGATGTCGTCGGTGAAAAATTCGATGGCTCCGGATCCAGTCCAGTCTTTAAATTTCGATAATACACATCTACACACATAGCCACAGGTGTACACAGGTCGTAGGTACGCCTAGTTCGGACGCTGTGGCAGTTGGAAGATGAGCCATGAAAGGCTACAAAATCCTTACTATACATTGTCAATTTTTTTAGGTGAAAAATTCGATGTCTTCGGATCCACTCCAGTCTTTGGATTTCGATAATACACATCTACACACATAACCACAAGTGTACACAGGTCGTAGGTACGCCTAGTTCGGACGCTGTGGCAGTTGGAAGATGAGCCATGAAAGGCTACAAAATCCTTACTATACACTGTCAATTTTTTTAGGTGAAAAATTCGATGTCTTCGGAACCACTCCAGTCTTTCCATTTCGATAATACACATCTACACACATAACCACAGGTGTACACAGGTCGTAGGTATGCCTAGTTCGGCCGCTGTGGCAGTTGGAAGATGAGCCATGAAAGGCTACAAACTAGCTACATCTAGACTAGCAATTTTTTTAGGTGAAAAATTCGATGTCTTCGTATCCACTCCAGTCTTTGGATTTCGATAATACACATCTACACACATAACCACAGGTGTACACAGATCGTAGGTACGCCTAGTTCGGCCGCTGTGGCCGTTGGAAGATTAGCCTTGAAAGGCTACAAAATCCTTACTATACACTGTCAATTTTTTAGGTGAAAAATTCGATGTCTTCGGATCCACTCCAGTCTTTGGATTTCGATAATACACATCTACACACATAACCACAGGTGGACACAGGTAGTAGATACGCCTAGTTCGGCCGCTGTGGCAGTTGGAAGATTAGCCTTGAAAGGCTACCAAATCCTTACTATACACTGTAAATTTTTTTAGGTGAAAAATTCGATGTCTTCGGATCCACTCCACTCTTTGGATTTCGATAACACACATCTACACACATAACCACAGGTGTACACAGGTCGTAGGTACGCCTAGTTCGGCCGCTGTGGCAGTTGGAAGATGAGCCTTGAAAGGCTACAAAATCCTTACTATACACTGTCAATTTTTTTAGGTGAAAAATTCGATGTCTTCGGATCCACTCCAGTCTTTGGATTTCGATAATACACATCTACGCACATAACCACAGGTGTACACAGGTCGTAGGTACACCTAGTTCGGCCGCTGTGGCAGTTGGAAGATGAGCCATGAAAGGCTACAAAATCCTTACTATACACTGTCAGTTTTTTTTTGTGAAAAATTCTATGTCTTTGGATCCACTCCAGTCTTTGG
Source organism: Eristalis pertinax (assembly GCA_907269125.1). Taxonomy (NCBI): domain Eukaryota; kingdom Metazoa; phylum Arthropoda; class Insecta; order Diptera; family Syrphidae; genus Eristalis; species Eristalis pertinax. The sequence goes on from OU026145.1 coordinate 56,008,992, forward strand.
ATTTCGATAATACACATCTACACACATAACCACAGGTGTACACAGGTCAAAGGTACGCCTAGTTCGGCCGCTGTGGCAGTTGGAAGATGAGCCATGAAAGGCTACAAAATCCTTACTATACACTGTCAATTTTTTTAGGTTGAAAATTCGATGTCTTCGGATCCACTCCAATTTTTGGATTTCGATAATACACATCCACACACATAACCACAGGTGTACACGGGTCGTACATACGCCTAGTACGGCCACTGTGGCAGTTGGAAGATGAGTCATGAAAGGCTACAAAATCCTTACTATACACTGTCAATTTTTTTAGGTTGAAAATTCGATGTCTTCGGATCCACTCCAATTTTTGGATTTCGATAATACACATCCACACACATAACCACAGGTGTACACGGGTCGTACATACGCCTAGTACGGCCACTGTGGCAGTTGGAAGATGAGCCATGAAAGGCTACAAAATCCTTACTATACACTGTCAATTTTTTTAGGTGAAAAATTCGATGTCTTCGGTTCCACTCCAGTCTTTGGATTTCGATAATACACATCTACACACATAACCACAGGTGTACACAGGTCGAAGGTACGCCTAGTTCGGCCGCTGTGGCAGTTGGAAGATGAGCCATGAAAGGCTACAAAATCCTTACTATACACTGTCAATTTTTTTAGGTGAAAAATTCGATGTCTTCCTATTCACTCCAGTCTTTGGATTTCTATAATACACATCTAAACACATAACCACAGGTGTACACAGGTCGTAGGCACGCCTAGTTCGGCCGCTGTGGCAGTTGGAATATGAGCCATGAAAGGCTACAAAATCCACTGTCAATTTTTTTAGATGAAAAATTCGATGTCTTCGGATCCACTCCAATCTTTGGATTTCGATAATACACATCCACACACATAACCACAGGTGTACACAGGTCGTAGATACGCCTAGTACGGCCACTGTGGCAGTTGGAAGATGAGCCATGAAAGGCTACAAAATCCTTACTACACACTGTCAATTTTTTTACGTGAAAAATTCGATGTCTTCGGATCCACTCCAATCTTTGGATTTCGATAATACACATCCACACACATAACCACAGGTGTACACAGGTCAAAGGTACGCCTAGTTCGGCCGCTGTGGCAGTTGGAAGATGAGCCATGAAAGGCTACAAAATCCTTACTATACACTGTCAATTTTTTTAGGTTGAAAATTCGATGTCTTCGGATCCACTCCAGTCTTTGGATTTCGATAATACACATCTACACACATAACCACAGGTGTACACAGGTCGTAGGTACGCCTAGTTCGGCCGCTGTGGCAGTTGGAAGATGAGCCATGAAAGGCTACAAAATCCTTACTATACACTGTCAGTTTTTTTTTGTGAAAAATTCTATGTCTTTGGATCCACTCCAGTCTTTGGATTTCGATAATACACATCTACACACATAACCACAGGTGTACACAGGTCAAAGGTACGCCTAGTTCGGCCGCTGTGGCAGTTGGAAGATGAGCCATGAAAGGCTACAAAATCCTTACTATACACTGTCAATTTTTTTAGGTTGAAAATTCGATGTCTTCGGATCCACTCCAATTTTTGGATTTCGATAATACACATCCACACACATAACCACAGGTGTACACGGGTCGTACATACGCCTAGTACGGCCACTGTGGCAGTTGGAAGATGAGCCATGAAAGGCTACAAAATCCTTACTATACACTGTCAATTTTTTTAGGTGAAAAATTCGATGTCTTCGGATCCACTCCAGTCTTTGGATTTCGATAATACACATCTAAACACATAACCACAGGTGTATGCAGGTCGTAGGTACGCCTAGTTCGGCCGCTGTGCCAGTTGGAAGATGAGCCATGAAAGGCTACAAAATCCTTACTGTCAATTTTTTTAGGTGAAAAATTCGATGTCGTCGGATGCACTCCAGTCTTTGGATTTCGGTAATACACATCTACACACATAACCACAGGTGTACACAGGACGTAGGTACGCCTAGTTCGGCCGCTGTGGCAGTTTGAAGATGAGCCATTAAAGGCTACAAAATCCTTACTATACACTGTCATTTTTTTTAGGTGAAAATTCGATGTCTTCGGATCCACTCCAGTCTTTGGATTTCAATAATACACATCTAAACACATAACCACAGGTGTACACAGGTCGTAGGTACGGCTAGTTCGGCCGCTGATCCACACCAGTTTTGGATTTCGATAATACACATCTACACACATAACCACAGGTGTACACAGGTCGTAGGTACGCCTAGTTCGGCCGCTGATCCACTCCAGTCTTCGGATTTCGATAATACACATCTACACACATAACCACAGGTGTACACAGGTCGTATGTACGCCTAGTTCGGCCGCTGTGGCAGTTGGAAGATGAGCCATTAAAGGCTACAAAATCCTTACTATACACTGTCATTTTTTTTAGGTGAAAAATTCGATGTCTTCGGATCCACTCCAGTCTTTGGATTTCGATAATACACATCTAAACACATAACCACAGGTGTATGCAGGTCGTAGGTACGCCTAGTTCGGCCGCTGTGCCAGTTGGAAGATGAGCCATGAAAGGCTACAAAATCCTTACTGTCAATTTTTTTAGGTGAAAAATTCGATGTCGTCGGATGCACTCCAGTCTTTGGATTTCGGTAATACACATCTACACACATAACCACAGGTGTACACAGGTCGTAGGTACGCCTAGTTCGGCCGCTGTGGCAGTTGGAAGATGAGCCATGAAAGGCTACAAAATCCTTACTATACGCTGTCAATTTTTTAGGTGAAAAATTCGATGTTTTCGGTTCCACTCCAGTCTTTGGATTTCAATAATACACATCTACACACATAACCACAGGTGTACACAGGTCGTAGGTACACCTAGTTCGGCCGCTGTGGCAGTTGGAAGATGAGCCATGGAAAGCTACAAAATCCTTACTATACACTGTAAAAATTTTTAGGTGAAAAATTCGATGTCTTCGTATTTACTCCGGTCCTTGGATTTCGATAATACACATCTACACGCATAACCACAGGTGTACACAGGTCGTAGGTACGCCTAGTTCGGCCGCTGTGGCAGTTGCAAGATGAGCCATGAAAGGCTACAAAATCCTTACTATACACTGTCAATTTTTTTAGGTGAAAAATTCGATGGCTTCGGATCCAGTCCAGTCTTTGGATTTCGATAATACACATCTACACACATAACCACAGGTGTACACAGGTCGTAGGTACGCCTAGTTCGGCCGCTGATCCACTCCAGTCTTCGGATTTCGATAATACACATCTACACACATAACCACAGGTGTACACAGGTCGTATGTACGCCTAGTTCGGCCGCTGTGCCAGTTGGAAGATGAGCCATGAAAGGCTACAAAATCCTTACTGTCAATTTTTTTAGGTGAAAAATTCGATGTCGTCGGATGCACTCCAGTCTTTGGATTTCGGTAATACACATCTACACACATAACCACAGGTGTACACAGGTCGTAGGTACGCCTAGTTCGGCCGCTGTGGCAGTTGGAAGATGAGCCATGAAAGGCTACAAAATCCTTACTATACACTGTCATTTTTTTTAGGTGAAAATTCGATGTCTTCGGATCCACTCCAGTCTTTGGATTTCAATAATACACATCTAAACACATAACCACAGGTGTACACAGGTCGTAGGTACGCCTAGTTCGGCCGCTGATCCACTCCAGTCTTTGGATTTCGATAATACACATCTACACAAATAACCACAGGTGTACACAGGACGTAGGTACGCCTAGTTCGGCCGCTGTGGCAGTTTGAAGATGAGCCATTAAAGGCTACAAAATCCTTACTATACACTGTCATTTTTTTTAGGTGAAAATTCGATGTCTTCGGATCCACTCCAGTCTTTGGATTTCAATAATACACATCTAAACACATAACCACAGGTGTACACAGGTCGTAGGTACGCCTACTTCGGCCGCTGATCCACTCCAGTCTTCGGATTTCGATAATACACATCTACACACATAACCACAGGTGTACACAGGTCGAAGGTACGCCTAGTTCGGCCGCTGTGGCAGTTGGAAGATGAGCCATGAAAGGCTACAAAATCCTTACTATACACTGTCATTTTTTTTGGTGAAAATTCGATGTCTTCGGATCCACACCAGTCTTTGGATTTCGATAATACACATCTACACACATAACCACAGGTGTACACAGGTCGTAGGTACACCTAGTTCGGCCGCTGTGGCAGTTGGAAGATGAGCCATGGAAAGCTACAAAATCCTTACTATACACTGTAAAAATTTTTAGGTGAAAAATTCGATGTCTTCGTATTTACTCCGGTCCTTGGATTTCGATAATACACATCTACACGCATAACCACAGGTGTACACAGGTCGTAGGTACGCCTAGTTCGGCCGCTGTGGCAGTTGCAAGATGAGCCATGAAAGGCTACAAAATCCTTACTGTCAATTTTTTTAGGTGAAAAATTCGATGTCGTCGGATGCACTCCAGTCTTTGGATTTCGATAATACACATCCACACACATAACCACAGGTGTACACAGGTCGTAGATACGCCTAGTACGGCCACTGTGGCAGTTGGAAGATGAGCCATGGAAGGCTAAAAATCCTTACTATACACTTTAAAATTTTTTAGGTGAAAAATTCGATGTCTTCGGATCCACTCCAGTCTTTGGATTTCGATAATACACATCTACACAAATAACCACAGGTGTACACAGGACGTAGGTACGCCTAGTTCGGCCGCTGTGGCAGTTTGAAGATGAGCCATTAAAGGCTACAAAATCCTTACTGTCAATTTTTTTAGGTGAAAAATTCGATGTCGTCGGATGCACTCCAGTCTTTGGATTTCGATAATACACATCCACACACATAACCACAGGTGTACACAGGTCGTAGATACGCCTAGTACGGCCACTGTGGCAGTTGGAAGATGAGCCATGAAAGGCTACAAAATCCTTACTATACACTGTCATTTTTTTTGGTGAAAATTCGATGTCTTCGGATCCACACCAGTCTTTGGATTTCGATAATACACATCTACACAAATAACCACAGGTGTACACAGGTCGTAGGTACGCCTAGTTCGGCCGCTGATCCACTCCAGTCTTCGGATTTCGATAATACACATCTACACACATAACCACAAGTGTACACAGGTCGTATGTACGCCTAGTTCGGCCGCTGTGCCAGTTGGAAGATGAGCCATGAAAGGCTACAAAATCCTTACTGTCAATTTTTTTAGGTGAAAAATTCGACGTCGTCGGGTCCACTCCAGTCTTTGGATTTCGATAATATACATCTACGCACATAACCACAGGTGTACACAGGTCGTAGGTACGCCTAGTTCGGCCGCTGTGGCAGTTGGAAGATGAGCCATGAAAGGCTACAAAATCCTTACTATACGCTGTCAATTTTTTAGGTGAAAAATTCGATGTTTTCGGTTCCACTCCAGTCTTTGGATTTCAATAATACACATCTACACACATAACCACAGGTGTACACAGGTCGTAGGTACGCCTAGTTCGGCCGCTGTGGCAGTTGGAATATGAGCCATGAAAGGCTACAAAATCCTTACTATACACTGTCAGTTTTTTTAGGTGAAAAATTCGATGTCTTCGGTTCCACTCCAGTCTTTAGATTTCGATAATACACATCTACACACATAACCACAGGTGTACACAGGTCGTAGGCACGCCTAGTTCGGCCGCTGATCCACACCAGTCTTTGGATTTTGGTGTACACAGGTCGTAGGTACGCCTAGTTCGGCCGCAGATCCACTCCAGTCTTCGGATTTCGATAATACACATCTACACACATAACCACAGGTGTACACAGGTCGTAGGTACGCCTAGTTCGGCCGCTGTGGCAGTTGGAAGATGAGCCATGAAAGGCTACAAAATCCTTACTATACACTGTCATTTTTTTTAGGTGAAAATTCGATGTCTTCGGATCCACTCCAGTCTTTGGATTTCAATAATACACATCTAAACACATAACCACAGGTGTACACAGGTCGTAGGTACGCCTAGTTCGGCCGCTGATCCACTGCAGTCTTTGGATTTCGATAAAACACATCTACACACATAACCACAGGTGTACACAGGTCGTAGGCCCCAAGAGGCGGCCGTACAGAATAGAGCATAATTGCTAACCAGCCCCGCGATGTAATACCTAACGGCAGTTCCGCGGGGAGAGTGGTAGACGTGTGCAGAGGTGTGGTTTAGGACGTAGGCGCGAGGACATAGGAGAATAATATCCCGTGAATCGTTCATGCTGGTGGCACAGGTTACCAGTATCTTGAAGAAGATTCCACATCCATTGGCGCAAACCATAAAAAAAAAAAAAAAAAGACACAGGTCGTAGGCACGCCTAGTTCGGCCGCTGATCCACACCAGTCTTTGGATTTCGATAATACACATCTACACACATAACCACAGGTGTACACAGGTCGTAGGTACGCCTAGTTCGGCCGCTGTGGCAGTTGGAAGATGAGCCATGAAAGGCTACAAAATCCTTACTATACACTGTCAATTTTTTTAGGTGAAAAATTCGATGTTTGCGGATCCACTCCAGTCTTTGGATTTCGATAATACACATCTACACACATAACCACAGGTGTACACAGGTCGTAGGTACGCCTAGTTCGGCCGCTGTGGCAGTTGGAAGATGAGCCATGAAAGGCTACAAAATCCTTACTATACACTGTCAATTTTTTTAGGTGAAAAATTCGATGTCTTCGGATCCACTCCAGTCTTTGGATTTCGATAATACACATCTACACACATAACCACAGGTGTACACAGGTCGAAGGTACGCCTAGTTCGGCCGCTGTGGCAGTTGGAAGATGAGCCATGAAAGGCTACAAAATCCTTACTGTCAATTTTTTTAGGTGAAAAATTCGATGTCGTCGGTTGCACTCCAGTCTTTGGATTTCGATAATACACATCTACACACATAACCACAGGTGTACACAGGTCGTAGGTACGCCTAGTTCGGCCGCTGTGGTAGTTGGAAGATGAGCCATGAAAGGCTACAAAATCCTTACTATACCCTGTCAGTTTTTTTAGGTGAAAAATTCGATGTTTTCGGTTCCACTCCAGTCTTTGGATTTCAATAATACACATCTACACACATAACCACAGGTGTACACAGGTCGTAGGTACGCCTAGTTCGGCCGCTGTGGTAGTTGGAAGATGAGCCATGAAAGGCTACAAAATCCTTACTATACCCTGTCAGTTTTTTTAGGTGAAAAATTCGATGTTTTCGGTTCCACTCCAGTCTTTGGATTTCAATAATACACATCTACACACATAACCACAGGTGTACACCGGTCGTAGGTACGCCTAGTTCGGCCTGTCAATTTTTTTAGGTGAAAAATTCGATGTCGTCGGATCCATTCCAGTCTTTGGATTTCGATAATACACATCTACACACATAACCACAGGTGTACACAGGTCGTAGGTACGCCTAGTTCGGCCGCTGGGGCAGTTGGAAGATGAGCCATGAAAGGCTACAAAAGCCTTGCTGTACAGTCAAGTTTTTTAGGTGAAAAATTCGATGTCGTCGGGTCCACTGCATTTTTTGGATTTCGATAAAACACATCTACACACATAACCACAGGTGTACACAGGTCGTAGGTACGCCTAGTTCGGCCGCTGTGGCAGTTGGAAGATGAACCATGAAAGGCTACAAAATCTGCCTACAATGACTTCTGCAGAAGTTGCAGACACGAAGAAGAGGAGGATACCATTTTCTAGTCTTTCAGCGATATTTGCCTAAGTCTGCGTGGAGCAATAAATATCTTTGCAGTAGTCTACTCTAACGATTTATGTGGCCGCAATAACGTCCTTCGCCGGAGGTTTCGAGGCCTCCCGACAGAAAGAACTTTCGTAACTCATGGCACCACCAATCTCCACTCCACTCTCCAATGCAGGGGGAGTAGCTTCTCAGATCCCCCGGTTCGAGTTGGTTTAAAATTGTGGATAACTCCCCCCAACCTTGCATCATAAGTGGTTGGTGTACAGCCTGGGGCCAAGCTCAGCCCAGCCATTTATTAAATAATTGCGTGCATTTTATCTTTCTATTGTGTTTGAATTATTTCATAATTTAACTGCAGTCTGCCGCATTAAAGCATTCGCATTGCATGCAACAGCACCGTCCCATCAGGTGATAGCAAAATTTATTAACGTGAGAAGGTAATTACTCTCAATCAAACCAACACATACGAACGCAATAATGGCCTGTTAAGCATTACCCTTAACGCCTTCGAGCAGCCAACGGTTCCAATGAAAATCAGAAGTAAATACGAAACAACTCATTATCGTCGGGGATGGGCATATTATTAGCGTTCCATTAGACTGTCTCTTCCCGCAAAAACATTACCCCTCGAACTGCAGTCGCAGATCAATGCATTGCGTGTAATTTGTTCATTAATTATATGGCCGTCCTGTGGAGCGCGGTCTATTTACGGTGCAGCGGCACCCTGCAGTTGGCAGCCTCATAATATCCCATTGTACCTAATCGAAAAGTGTTCGCCGAGAATTTGATTGAATTTCACCGTAGGGTTGGTACTTGGTAATAATTGTATTTGAACTCAACTAATCGACCAGTTCCACGGACATAGACATACACCCCGGTGGCCGGCACACGCAGTGCTTTGTTTGCCGAGCCATTAGCCGAAGGGTTGGGCCGCTAGTGAATCGACGCTAACCACATAAATGTGATAGATAATTCAGTTATTGTAAGAGCCCTGGACACAGGCCGCACCGGACCGGGCCATATTTATTATGCTTTTGGTGAGTGGATACTGGATACGGGTTAGCAGATACATTGTTAAGTAATGATTGGCTTCACAGCACGAGTTTTATGCAGTTTAAATTCATGGAATAACTGATTGAATATGGTCCAGTTCGATATGCATGGGTTTGAATATGAAAAATTAATTGCATTCTCGAGAGGAGGGACATTTTCTGGGATGTCGAGTTCTGGGATTTACTTGAGATTGCTCCGAAGTTGAAATGACCTTCTGGAGTGTCTCAATTTGTAAATTATACTAAACTGAAAGGCTGGGGGTCAAACCAACCATGAACGAGTTCCCTCAGACGCCTTAGCGAAGGTCTGTTATACAGCTTTATACATGTGTGGCGGCTCTGCACGGAATATTCCTTTTGCAGCCCTACTCCAGCGTAAACAAATAGTAAAGAAACAAATTCATACCGTCGTAGAACACATTAATGTCTGACACAATGCTCGTGGACGGCCTTGTCTCGACGATAGCCTTGACGGCTAAAAACCCAGAGGATGAAATCTCTATTGAACTGCTGGAGCAACTGTTGGCTGAACCAGAAGGGAGTACTCTGGAAAAACCCCAATGAAGGAAGAAACTCTCAGAAGGTCTACGCCGAAAGAGAGTATTCTACAAGAAGCTGCACTTTAAAAACGTGCTGGATGAAAAGCAGTCTTAGTCTGTCAATGAATAAGGGAGGAACTCTCTAGAATGGAAAACGGAGGTAATAGCAAAAAATTGAGCTGACCAGCCCTAACAAATCCGAGTTAACTCATCAATAAGCCAAGCTCAAAGCAAGCTGCGGGAGGAGTGACAGAGTAAGCAGGTTTTCTCACTGCCCTCAAGTGCCCTTGTTTTAGTGATGCTATTTCCAGGCAGTTCTTAAGGTTTGGAAATAGGAAATAGTTGTTGGGGCTAAATCTATTGAGCCTGGAGCAAGGATCAAAGTCACTTTCAGACTGTTATACATACAACTAGTATTTGCTGACTTCAATTGACATTGATCCAGATGGGGTAGTGCCAAACCTTCTTCGTTGTTGAAGATTCCTTAAAGAAGGTGCTGTATTACAGCGAGCATACATTGTCGACCTGGAGAACGAACACACTAACCTTCATCACGAGATACGTCAATGGCAGGTTCAGTGACGTTGACATGGCGACAATAGCCCGTCGCCAATGACAGAGATCGCATCTTGATTTCTCAGGAAGATGAACGCTGAAGAAGAAAAAGTCATCGTAATTGATAGAAAAAGTCATTGGAATTGATAGTATTCCGAATATAGTAAGTAAATCCTTGCTATACATGATCTCTGACATGATCACCGGTATGAAGCTCGTCGTTAAAAGTGGCGATGTAACTTCTGTCATGGTTTTTCACATATATGTTGTTCGCCGATGTTGCTCCCGATATAGAAAATCTGATTTACCAGAAGATTTTTTTAAATAATTTGCGCGTGCTGAAGGGATTGCTAATACCCTTAAGTGTCCGGGGTCAAGACACAGAGGTACCTGTGCACATTGGTCTTAAATATCTGCAGGTTGTAGTCTTTGGGAAATATAGGGCTAAGAAGAGCATTCCAAATTCGCGTAGTACGGCTGTAGACGAGTCTCTAAATTTAACTGTGCGTCCGAAAGTAGGCTTAAGAGTAAACTGATGAGCATTCCTGGCGAGACGAGTATTGCGGGTGAATTCATGGAGAGGAGGAATGCAGTTGGCTAGCTCACTTGAGCATCGTTTGTTGAAATGGCGATAAAATACGGACAAAGAAGAAACGGTACGTGAATGTTCGAGCGAGTCTAATGACATTGCGAAATTGTTGTCTCCTATAAGTTTTATTGCTCGCTTTTGGATTCTATCTAGTAGGTGCAGGGTGGCCTTTGGGGCACCAGACCAGATATGAGCGTTGTACTCAAGCTTGGGGCGGATATACGCCTTATAAATGAAAGCCAAATCAGAGGGGGTGAAATATTTCTTGCATCGATTAAGGAAACCTAAACATTTCGCAGCATTTTTGGCGCCTCAAATATGCGATCGTTCCAACTAAGTGTTGTGTTGATACACATGCCAAGGATGGAAAGCTTTCCGGTTTCATCGACACAAGCGCCATTCATGGATAATGGCTGATTAACAAGGGTTCGCTCGAGTTACAGCATACAGCATTGAGTTTTTGAAGCATTGAATTCCACTGTGTTGTTGTTTCCCCAGTTAGTTATGCTGTCAAGATTGGAATTCAATGTGATTAACATACGCTGCCGTTCCAATTCTACGGCCGAAGGGCAGGGTCATGTGTCTCGGAAGGAATATGAAAAGCTGATGGTGCTGTCATCAGTTATGGAATGGTTTGGATTAGAAGTAGACTTGATCGGATTAAAATGAGAAAGAGTGTCGAAGACAGAACAGAGCTTTGGGGTAAACCAGGATATCAGACTTGAACTTGTTCGAAAGGTAATTTCTAATCCATAGAAGAAGAGATTCATCGATACCATATGCACGCATTTTCGACAAAAGAGCTTGAGGCCAAACTCTGTCAAATGCCTTAGAACTATCAAGTGCAACGATCTTGTTTTCGCCTGCATTATGCAAAGATTTGTTCCACTTTTCGGTGCGATAAGCTATCAAATCACCAGTGGACCTGTTGCTACGGAAACCGTACTGCCGGTCATTAAGAAGCTTCCGCGATTCAAGATATTTCATAAGCTGACGATTTATCAGCGTTTCCATGACCTTAGAAAGAAGGAACGTAAGTGCTATGGGTCGGTACGAGGTGGGTGACGAAGATTCGCCCTTTTTAGGGACGGGCTGGACAAATGCTGTTTTCCATCTGCTCGGAAAGAGACCTAAGGAGTAGGATAGATGAAAAAGTTTACGCAATGGTTTTGCCAGCGCAGAAGAACACCTCTTCAGAAGTATAGGGGGAATACCATCCATGCCAGCGGATTTGTGCACGTCGAGATCTTTAAGTACTCTTGCAACTGTACGAGTGCGGAAGTGGATTTGTCCCATGGTGAAATCAAATCTGGCGAATCTGGCAGTGTTGAGCTGGCTGCAAAATGCGCCGCAAGCAGATTGGCTTTGTCTAAAGAGCTGACAGCTGGAATGTCATTGTAAATGAGCGTGGGAATTGAAGACGAGGCGGAATTCCTTATGTTTCTTACAAATGACCAAAAGTTTTTGCTACCTTTGGGACAATGTAGATAATTTCACACGTCTGATAGTTGCATTGCAGTCATTTATGGCCGTTTTAAACTTATTCCGGTTTTCCTCAGTAGGGTTGGCTTTGTATGCCCGGAAATTCAACACAACAGAACTGCTATGCAGCTGAAACCAGGACGATAGGCAAAAGACTAGAGCTGACTCCGTCTATAAGAAATTTGAATGAAGGAGAAGACATAACCGCGAACTCTTCGGGCTGTACCACGATGTAGATGTAGTCCGGAAAGCATAATTCCGTCGACTGCCCTGACTCGACCACATCGACCGCATGGACACCAATACTCCTGCTAAGAGAACCATTGAATCCGACCCTCCTGGTTTGAAAAGAAAAAGATGACCGACTCTCCATTATAAATACCAAGTCATCACGGATGTTAGATAGGATGGTCTTGACCGTCAGCGTGCCCAGGACTATAACCGGCTTTGTTCAGGCTCAAAAGGCTCATGGATAGCAGGGCTGATAATTATGCAACTCCGCACATGTGCAATCCAAAAGCCAATAAACTCTGCTTTTCCTTGGCGCCATTCTCCAACATCAGTGATGTCAGTTCAAGACGACTCATTTAAGTTCATTCCGGCATCTAAATGTGTTCTACCGTCAATGTTTGACAAACCAATGAATTCCCTTACAAGAAAATGTCATCATGACATTATCATTATTCAAATCTCCATTTCAAAAAGATATCCTTTGATACCGTAAATCTAAAAATCTAACAGATTCCCACACATGCTCGTAATATTCTCCAACGATTGAAGCAGAACGACCTCAATGCCATGGCATATTTTTTTTTTTTTTTGTTTGGTTCCTGCTCACAACACAAAGGGGTTATCTTTACATTCCTTGATCCCTATCACATCAAGGATGAAGCAACCCATCGGGGATAGAAAGGACGAAAATAGGAAGAAAAAAAATACGTAAAAGGACCTTACAAGGAAAAAATCAACTCCAGCAATTTACCCGCTAACTTATATTTGATGGAAGGCACTTCATAATATTTGAAATATTTATGCTACCCCAACAAGTGAATCTATGTGTTCATGGGCGGGTGGCAGGCACGGATGGGGGATTAAGAATACAGAGAAATAGGACTTCGTGCTTGTGTCATGTATGGTAGGGCAGGTTTTCTTATTTTTCTTATTTCCCGAAGAGCCGGAGATTCTGATAAGTTAAGGCTTGGTCTCCGGAGGTGACTGTCTGCATTAGAGTTAACATATTCCTTTGATCAGAACCACGTTTGCATTGAAAATGATGTGGGGGGCGGTAGATCCCATACGTACATGGTCGCCTGCTTGAACGAGTACTCTTTTGCTTGGGGAACTAATCGAAATTTGCATTTTTATAAGAACCTTATTATCAGAAATCAATAATATATGACTTTCATTCGCATCAATGACCGTAGAGGTGGGCTTGACTTGAAAGAGTTAAAATTTAAATTACAGTAGATAGGATCACCTATGTGGACGGCATTGAATTTCCGCTTTTTGATGCCCTCATCAGAGTTTCGGAATACTGTAACAACAGCCTGTAAGCTTAGTGCACAAATCCCAAGGCAGTTGGACAGATACGGTCATACGATCCCTATGGTATGAATACATTAAGCCTTCTAACACTCGCATTAAGTCAAATTACAACAAAATGTAGACGAAAAAAACAACTCTGGTTTTGCCATCACATGAAGGCTGTGCTTTGGTAATACCCATTTGATAGAGGGAAACAAATTGACAGCATTTTCCTGGAACCCGCAAATTAACTGAGGGGCAAATAAACGACGACAGAGACAAATTTAGTTCTGCACCCGAGTTGGAGGTGCCTTTTTTAATATTGCAAATGATTCCTGGAATTTTTTTCAAACAAAACAGAGTTAAGGAACATTTTGCAATGGGTGTGTGTAAATTTATAAAACAATTTCAGTCGTGTCTTTGTTCAAGCATGACTCCGGAAATATAATTGAAGCCATTAGGTGAATGTGTGGGATGAACATTTTCTCCTTGAGCTCACCCGGTTGAAGTAATGACTTGGATTCAACGTTTTGATTTTCATTCTCGTCGAATTGCGCAAATTAGTTTATTAGTCGGTAATGAGTTGCATTCTTTTGTTCCTCTTCATCGCAACAGCTCTTGCATATGCAGTCAATGCCAATCACACTTGAGATGATTGTGGACGCTGAGTGCTTAAACTACCATCGACAAGTGTCTCTCTGTCTCAAACATACGAACTGTCTCGCAGTTGGTAAAAGAGCAGCACGTTCTTCAAGTCTAAAATCATGTCCACATACGCAATTGGTGGTTTGAGTCATGCGATTGCCTGGGTCGATTGATTTGTTTCATCAGCTGGAACAAAACATAGATTTACGATTTGCTGAACTTAATTTCTTTTGCCGATAATGGGCGTGGCTTATACGTGACGTCGATGCTGAGAATTTGGAAAATCACTTCTGCAGACTGTTAAACGGATATGATGACACAAACTCCACTGTCTGGCAGAATGTTCCACTTAATTTGGACGAGGATGACCAAGAATTCTGTCCCCCGACTTAGACTAAGTCAAGATGGCGACATCTAGCCTGAAGTCGAACAAAGCTGCTGGAGCGGACGGACTGTCCGCGGAACTGTTTAAAGCAGCTGGGGTGATCTGGTTGGGCGCATGCACCAGCTCATCTGTAATATATGGTCGGAGGAAAGAATTCCCGATGAGTGGAATCTGAAATCTCAGCGTCGTTTGTCCGGTCCACAAGAAAGGAGACCCTTTTGACTGAGCCAGCTAACGAGGGATCAGTCTCCTTAACATAGCGTTCAAGATCCTCTCTGCCGTCTTGTGTGTATGCCTGAAACCATTCGTCAATAACCTGATAGGTCCTTATCAGTGCGGTTTCAGGCCGGGAAAGTCCACCATTGACCAAATCTTCACACTGCGGCAGATCATGGAAAAACCCAAGAGATGCTGATCGACACCAACCACCTATTCGTCGATTTCAAGGCCGCATATGACAGCGTGCATAGAGAGGAGCTATACAACGCCATGTCTAATTTTGACATTCCTGCCAAGCTCGTCAGATTGTGCAGGATGACGATGGAGAACTCTCGCTGCTCCATCAAGGTCGGTAATGAACTCACTGAGACCTTCAATGTCAAGGTTTTAGACAAGGCGACACGCTGTCATGTGATTTCTTCAACATCATACTTGAGAAGATCGTGCGAAACTCCATTGCACGATTTTCCAAAAGTCCGTTCCACTGCTAGCCTACGCGGACGACATTGACGTGATTGGACAAACACGGCGAGCTGTTAATTAGGCTTTTGCTGGCATTGAAGCGGAAGCGGCTAATATGGGTTTAACAGTGAATGAGGGCAAAACAAAGTACATGCTGTCATTGAGAAAGGACGCACAACATCGACGTTTTGGAGAGAGCGTCATAATCGGCAGCAGAAACTTTGAGGTAGTCAAGGACTTCGTCTACCTCGGCTCTGCAGTAAACATAACACCAGTACCAAGATCAAGCCTCTTGCCAATCGCTGTTTCTTTGGGCTCAAGAGGCAGTTGAGTAACAGAGCCATCTCTCGAAACACCAAGTTGGCTTTATATAACACTCTAATCATCCCTGTCCTGCTCTATGGCTCAGAGACATGGACGCTATTGAAAGCGGATGAAGAAGCTCTTGGACGTTTTGAAAGAAAAGTTTTGCGTGCGATCTTTGGTCTGTTTGTATTGATGGCGTCTGGAGAAGGAGATTCAACCACGAACTGTACGGCCTGTACAGCGGCATGCACCTAATTAAGCGTCTTCGGATCCTACGCTTACGATGGCTGGGTCACGTAGAGCGGATTGACACCACAGCTCCGGCCCGAAGAATCTTCGATTCCGAGCCATTCTGACAACGCAACAGAGGGCGTCCTAGAACGAGATGGCGGACACAAGTGGAGAAGGACCTCAACCAGCAGCTGGCGAAAGATCGTGCTGGCTGGAGAGGCTTGTTGGTTGAGGCCCATGTCCACCCCGGACTGTAGCGCCAAACAAAGAAGAAGAAGAAGTATACGTAACATCAACAACATTGTATGTATTCCGAGGTTTGAAGCATCCCAAGTTGTAGTGGACAACTGAATCCAATATTTATGTTCGGAATTTCTACACTTAGCAACAGACTCGATTTCTCATTGGTTCCTGAACCTTTTGCGGTAAATTTCCGTTCAACTGGTTTGTAAAACGTTCACTAAAATCGTCATAGTTGTTAATTTTTAAGCGAATACTATCACAGTGAGTATTTCCTTAACTTGTGTAGTCGCATGTAAGTTTCGTTCACCAACCTAGGAGCCGGATCAAGGTGTTATACGATCCGTGCCTATGATCACCAGCTCAACTGCCTGGGGCTCACCAAAATAAAAGCCCTGTCGCGAATGAAGTTCAACATTAGCTGGCGTCCTTAACGATTATATTGCAAGCAAATTGAGAGACTAGTACTCTCCCAACGATCAGACGATCAGAAGAGCATCGTCTGACAAAGCCTCTGCTTCTGAAGTGGAAGCGGTTAGACTAGGCGGCTGGAACTGAAGCTAAGACTTCCATTAGCCGCATGGAGTACACTAAAACTTCCTGTACTGACATTACCACAATAATATTCAGCACGGAGTCTCCACAATGAAACACCGCCTGGGGCCTTATGACCGCTGTATTGAAATATAATGCAATACAGAAGACATAATATAATAATAATAATAATAATATGGGTGGCGCTACAGCCCGTAGAGGGCCAGGGCCTAGCTTCTCAGCAACTCGTGTTGTACGTGCTATTGTTCTGTCTCAATGGAAGGGACCTACAGTTTTATGCCGACTCCGAACGACCAAGTTTGAGAAGCTTCTTCTAGAGAGTTATACTCTTTGAGCATTGTCAGTGACTTGAAAGAGGTGGGGCCGTGAAAAGTATTTCTTGTCGTACCAGGAATCGAACCTAGACAGCTAGGTCCAAGTGCATAGGAGTCGACGTACATACCCACAACTCCACGGGCCACCACGTCAATACAGAAGACATATTCAATTCAATTCAAGGGCTTCGAAGGCATCCCTCTGGAAGACTAAACAGTCTGGGCAACAAAACATCAGACCAAGACGAATCCAAATGCGCCAGATTGATAAAGGCATCACCCACTGGGCCCAAAAGGAACATCTGTCGCAGGGATTAGTACAAACGGACCGTATAGAGCTGTATTATAGAGAATCACCACTCACACCGTGCTTAATAGAAGCCATAATGACTGCAGGATAAACTGGAATTAGGTAGAGAAGGCCATCAAAGCTTTCTAAGTTAACGCGATGCAGGAGAATGGAAGCTCTCGTTCTTTATCGATTAAAAATCTGGACAGATTCGTTAGAGTGGGAGAGGTGTGGAATGGAAAACGGCTAGACCGTGCCTCAATCATTCTCAGTTTTATTCATTCGAGTCTACCAACTCACAATTTGGAAGCGTGCAAGTTTGAACATAAAGTGGACTTCAGGACAGCAGTTACCGCCATCAATATCGAATCATACTCCGCTTACCAACACTCGAGAAATCATCCACTACAACTTTGGCATGATCACAGTGAGAATTCTGTCAAAGTGGCAGAGACAAAAACAACGTGATACAAAAAAGACATACGTATCACCATATATTCAGATAGTCAGATCGCAAGTCCCTGGAAAGCCGAGCATATCCTAGCGAGATATCCGAACAAATCAACATTCGGGACATCAAAGCTCATGAACTTGCTAAACGCGCGACTAGACTGCCAGCTCATGGAGTTTTAGCTCAGTAATCTCTACGTAAAGAAAACCAATGCCAAATGGTCGACAGGCATTACTTGTCGAATTTCAAAACAAATCTCGATCCAAAAAGATCTAGTTGCCTGATCTCCATAAAGAGATCTAAGATTAGCGCACAGTGGGAATAATCACCGGACACTGCCTAGTAGACCTTCACGCAAAAAGACTAGGCCTATTCTCTAACGACTTCTGTAGAAGCTGGCTAGACGTTGAGGGGGAAAAAAGTACCCATCTCATATGCAACTGTCCTGCTCTTGCCTCAACTAGGAAAGCCACCACAGGCTCCTATTTCTACGACAGTCTAAACGACCTCAGCAAAATACCGGACAACGGACTTATCAAATTTGTTGAGAAAACTGGTTAGCTGTCATAATCCTCTTTAAAGTTTGAAATACCCTAGTGGCTGTACAATGGGCCTACTATAGTCTAAGTGCTTACCTAAGTCACTGGGCAATGTCACCTTCATTTCAGAAACCGCCCGCAAATGCCGACTGTCTCTTGGTGAGATGGCTAAGCATTTTAACATACACCTCTAGTGGGTGCTATCTTCTTCCATCTGCAATCGTTCCAGATATCTGCCTCTCCCATAAAACCACTTCAGGGATGAAGAGGAGGAGGAGAAGACCATCATGCACATCGTTACTCACCTCTCGTAGGCTGCCCTACTTCTTCGACAATCTGCGCTCTATCAGCAGCAGCCATCTTAATCGCTTGTAGCGAGCACTAAATGGTTTCAGGAATAAGAGTAATTTAATCCGCGTCGGATCAGAGGTGTACCTAACCCAACCCTCACCAAACGCACTTTAAGACATTGTTTCTCTATCATTCGAAATTCCGTCTGCAGCAGACACAGAAACGATGTCAGTTCAGCGAAACAACATCAGTTTACATCGAACCCAGGAAAAGAAAGAGGAATTTCAATACAAGGCTGCTTAGTTCCGACATCTTATTCAATATCCATCACAGTCCTTTGGTCTTTGCCTTGCAAACGGCAAATTGAAATCAACCATTATCCGCACTACATCCAGATCCAGATTCAGGCGAACAGATAAATGCCCACCCCACCCATTCGCCTGTGAGTATCCCTGACCAACGAAACCAACAGCAGTGCGAGGAGATGAAATTCCTTCATTCCTTTGGTTTGTTCTTCGAATCGAAACAACACCAACGAAAGCGTCAGCTATTTCAATTTCCTTCTTAAGATGAAGATTGTATTTTCCGTCCAGATAACCCTCAGAAAATCGTTCCTCGTTCCCTACGTACGTTCCGTTCTACTAGGTGAACAGCAGCCACACTAACCCTCCCTGCCGTGCCGACGGACAGACATGCTTGCGAAACATGGAGGGCGTGCCAGAAACTACACAAAAATAACCGAAATAATCAACTCGACAACGGCGAATGCAAAAAGCAAAAAACACTCGGAAATCAGAGCACTCTGCCGCCTCTGGACTGTTTATTGGCTCTTGTATGCCATTTAAAAGAACAAAATATACATATATAAGGACAGAAAACTGAAACAGAGGATAAAATAACTGCGGAGGAGTCAGGGATAATCAGTGTTTATTTCCGAAGGAAAATAGAAAACACCAAAAGAAAAAAAAAAACAACGAAGTAAACGACCAAACAAACAATCAAATGAACAGGCAGTCAGCGACTCAAACGATGTGAAATTCAAATTGCCAGGATCATGAGAGCGTAAAAATAACAATTTAATTTGAATATTTATGAATAAGCTACCCCTGGGTACTGGGCACCGGGCACTGGCCATGGCGGCCAACCAGTCAACAGGACGGCCAGAGGACATAACGAAAAAAAAATATGCACATACATACGGTGTTCATATCTCGTTTCGTTTTGAGTGCCCTTCGGATTTAAGAAAACAAAAAAAAAAACAAAAAAAACGCGCAAACCACGAGAACTGAAAGCACATTGCGACTGGGGTGGTGGCGATGGTGGAAGATTTAAATTAACTTTGCCTGACAAAAGCCACAAAGCATTATCTACAGAATTCACAGGGATAACTCAACGAACCACATCCGTTTTGCATTTACATTGCTCCCAGTGCTGTTGTGCGATTTGATTTGAATTAGTACGAGTGGCCTGCTTAATGGTTTTCCGATATGGCTTAGATCTTTGAGAGAGATACGAACTCATTCATCGGGACAGTGAAACATCATTAATTAATCAGTGGCTCAGTAAGTTGGCGCAAAGATGAATGGAATATGCTTGTTAATGAATATCAGAGCTCTCAAGGAAGGAAAATTATTTAGAATTTTATTTGCTCTTTCCACTTCGATTCAATTCAGTTCGTTATCGAGTCTTATTAAGGCATACATAGACATGGTTTTTTCCTTGAAAATCGATCAAACTTTTATGGAGGGTTTTTAGGATTTATTGGGATTACTGTGGTCCTCATAACATCTACTAAATCGACTTGTTATGGTGGCGTTCTTTGGCACCCATTCTCTTATAGCGAGCAGAGATCGCTCTATTGAAGCGGAGGAGATGCTCGTGGCTGCGACATTTCGTTCATGTTGGAGTCGACTATCCACTGTTCGGCGTGCTTACATTCTCTATACAAGCCAGTGTCCCTTTCGGACCCCCATTTGACGATTATTTCGTGACACATGACTCCATTCAATTAGACCTTGCCAGTTTCACTAACTGGTGTCAGAAAAAGATAAAGGTGTCTGCACCTAGTCCCTGGCAACGAATTCCAACTCTCAACCCCAACGTTGTGAAATCCGTGAGCCGATCCACCGAATATGAGGTACCCAGTCCTTTCGGGGCTTCAGACGAGAGGGGGTGTGTGCTTCACTAGGGCTCATCTGCCATTACAGAAGACGACGGAGAAGCAAATTAACTAATTGCCACTTAGAGCTATGCCCACATATGCGGATCGTATTTAAAGTTTGGTTGCTAGGAAGACAGGTGAGAACCACGTCTCACTTAGGTCCTGGTAGACCCATTGTCGGTCGGGATCTTGGTTTTAGAGTGGTCACCAACTCCTCATGCATGTGGATATTTCATCAAAAGTAGGGCATCCAAGTTGGAAGCTATTCGCGAGATTAACTCCTTAAGGGTGCAGAGACTCGGAGGGATTTTCTGCTGACACCTGAGCAAACGAATTGTGGGCAACAATTTGCGGTTCCGCACTTGCAATATGATATCTCTTAGCATACCAGGTGTAGCCGAAGCACTCTGGAAAACCCTCGATTGCTAGCATTCCTACAGATTTTTGCCGATCGATTCCCTTCGAAGTTCTACGCCGCCTGCAGAAGCAATCGAACAAGATCGTAGGCGTTGTCACAAAGACATCGGAGAAGCCACCATCGATGTATTGGGTCTTACGACAACATCTAAGAAAAAAACCCGAGTTTGACAGCTGGTATGTCCTGCGAACCTATAAGCCAACAAAGCAACACTGTAAGAAACAATGTACAGTGATACATTGATTCAGTTGAACCGAATTATTAACTCCTACTCGACTGAATCCCAGCATAACTTCACGCGCACTAGCGCCTAATCTCCGATGACACCTTTTCGGGGACCCAGATCAACCTCTACAAACAATTAGAAAATTTCGAAAGCATTCCAATTTGAGAACAGCAATAACTAACAAATATCCCTACTTACTGACTGGCCTCGTGCAGCTTTTTTAACTAGTTTCGCTCTTTTCACGTGAAACTTTTCACGTTTCAGCAAATTTCCAAACGTTAGTTTAATTACATCGAGTCGCAAAGGATACAAAGTGGAGTGCGAGCGCAAAAAACACATGCATGCACATAAGGAGACAGCGATGGTGCAGGAGGAGCACTGAAGCTCTACGGATTTGTGTTACCCATTAAACGGTAATCTCCCTACAAGGATACAAACTGCATATTCCTGTGTGAGCTCTCATTATGGACATGCTCGCAGTGTGAGTTCGGGTGGGTTTCTATCTTTTTTGTTGTTCCTTTTTTTTTATCTCGTTCTGCTCCGCCATTGTCGTTCACAATGAAGTTGTTACACAGAATCACCGCTATAATGAACATGGATAAAAGTCGGCAACTGTATGCAGGGTATGTATGAAGATTCAGGTGTGGGGGCAATACGAGGAGCTGTGCAAATCGTTCGTGTTTTTGTCGCGCTGCAAGAAATTTCCACTTCCGCTGCGAAAGAGGATAACAGTTATGTAAGTGGGATAAGGGATATTTTATTAACACTAAGGATGCAGGATGGTGTGATTTTAGCAGTATCCTTTTTTTATCGATCCCATCACGCTCTGGCGGATGTGTGTGTGTATGCAGCTTTGTTCTCGGGCGTGGGAAAGCCAGAGAGTAAAGTGTTAAGACGCACATGCATACACACCTCAGGCTACTGACTTCATATATTATCTTCGTTGACTTTGGGTGCTGCTTTTTTGCGTGTCTTTTTTTCCAGAGTTTCCTCGCTCAAATGAAAATCAATATGATTCAGCCAAATGGCGAGCGCAAAGTCAGTTTGCATTCAAACAAAATAATTCTAATTAAATGCAGCGGTAAATGCTATAAAACACGAATTTGAATTCGACCATTTATTTGATTATCAATATCAATTACTGCTGTTACATTTTACAAACTCGTTATCCGTGTCGACAGTGAGCGCTTTGGATCACGGCATGTTTTGCGTTGGTTTTTCGGGAAACTGCTGAATATTTGGTGAATGCTCGTGCAAATATTCGCAACCGAATATGCGGATTGAAATTAAAAGTAATAAACAAATAGAATTAATTTTATTGATTCATTGAGGGAGACGCAATTCATACTTCCGTTGTTGGCCCTGAGGTATTTTCGAAATTATGGTTACATGCGCGGAGTATTTCCGTGTGGATTGGTTGGTTGTTGGATGGTGGCGGTGCGGCAATGGTGACGCTGACGGTGGCATCGACAAACGGGAAAATGTCAAATATAATTTGAGTTTTGTAATGTAATTGGATTAGGATTAGAAATAAATATGTCCACCTCTAATTCGATTTAATTTATGTTTTATGGTCAAACCAAAGGTATACTGAAAATATTTATCTCAATTGAACGTTTTATTACGCCCTCTGTACACATTAATTATGCTCGGAAAAAAATTCCAATAATTTACCAACATGAATATTGTGCCAATTAAGGATGATCGATGTTTTGTGAACATCGACGTCGTTACATGGAACACAATGGGAACGAGTCCATATTTCAGTCCTTAGGCTAATTTAAAATTGTACGAGCCAGGAACATGCTATGGTCAAATGGCGAAAACGCCAAAATGTTCTAAAAAGTAGCTTTATAATCAACAAAAGGATCTAGAGGAAATGACTACCATTCGAAGGACCAACTCATTGTTCCATGTAGTGTAAAATTTGATGAGTCACGTGACTTATTTAATCTGGTCGAACGAGTTTTAAAAAAAACACAAGTTATATTTTATTAGAGTGATTATATTTTATTGAGCAAAACACTAGAACAACACTGATACAATTCTTACTTAGTAATGGGAAACTACTGCACCGCCTTCGTGTGCTTCACCTGTATTTATTATATTATTGTTCCATACATTACAATCGCAGACATAGTGTCAGCGATTTCGCCATCCAATGCACAAGTGCAATTCTTGAGAATACAAAAATACAAAAATGCAATTACTGCTTGATCAGCTATTTGGTTATTGACCGAATAAATAGGTCATACTTATCGTCTGTTGCTGATTTTGACATGTGTGAAATTGCGGGCATTGACGTACTCGTATATGTAACTTCTCCCTCCTTACAATTAGAATTCTCCTGAATTCGGTTACTTAATTTTATTTGTATTCTCTTTTTACGTATACATAACAATAATATTACTCCACACATTATTATGATTATTACAATGAATATTATGTTTAGATTATATGATATATTTTTCTTCAATTCTATTTCTTTTAATACATTTAAGTTTTCAACTGGTTTTAGCAAAATCTTATTAAACTTTAATGTTTCTGAAAAATTATAATTTTCTCCATAATTTGGATAATAGAAGCGTTGTTTCATTATCTGTTTTACATTGGAATATTTATTTTCAAACAGGGTGATTGTACAATTAAAAATGTTAATTAAAAAGTTTCCTTTAAGTATAATGTTTCTATCATCACATGTTTGATTTAAGTGCGTATTAATATTTTTTACAAAAATTGTTCCATCATCAATAGATATGAGTTCAGTTTGCTTATTTTGATACAGGTTACAATTTTCTTTAAAAACGCAATGTTTACTTTCATACAATTCTGTGACATCTTTATTTTTTTCATATTTCAGCGATTTATTCTTGTATTCGATAATAAATTCTTTTTCGCCTTCTATTTCGAAGAAATTCATATTTGGTACAGGAAGTAATAGTTTGAGTGGAACTGTGACATAATTTGTTGGAATTTTAATCGCAAATATTAACAAATTTTCTTCAAATTTAGCTAACCCTAGTTTTATCTGGCTTAGTTTATAAAAGTCTATTTTATATCTTTCGATTTCCTCATTTGTTAAAATGTTCGGGTGTAAAATATTATTCCTTGCTGAAGCTATATTATCTTGTATATGTTCAATCTTGGCTGCTATGTATTTAAGTTTGAATAACTGATCAAAATATAGTTGCTTCATGGCTATTTCCCTTTCTACTCTTTGAACTGTGTTCATTTGTTTTTCGATTATTTCCCTATCTCTTTCAACGTTATCTTTTAAAATTTGAAATGTATCATTGAAGAACGAATTAATTCTGATTTGTTTATTTAAAGCAATTATGGAATTGTGACTATTTGTCTTTACTTCTTTTAGGTATATTTCTATAGTTTTCCTATCCTCCTCATCCATAGTTCCAAATAACCATTTTTCCGTGGATCCTACGATATTTAGCAAGCCTCGTTTCCGCCTGTTTTGCACCGGAATAAGAGTTCTAATTTTATGAATAATATTGGATATTTCCTCTTCTAGCATGTATCGCTGCTTTAATGGTACTGACCTAAGATTTAAGGATATATTTTTAACTAATTCCATGATTTCTAATGGATTTATGACATGTAATACAATGTCGGTTTCGTTACTAATTGATATGTCATTCAAATGTAGCTTTACATAACCATTTTGTTCCTTTATTTCCTGCACGTCAAGAAATTGACAATACGTCTGTGGAATCATTATTATCAGAAATAATATCCATGTCATCACCTGAAAATTTTAATGGTCGTTTAATGTTTGTGTAAGCTATATTTTTTAACTTTGCTTTCTTATATTTTGGTTCTTGTTTGTGCCTAACTGCCTTATAGTTTTTTATGAATCCTGTTGATCTCTTTTCTTCATAATCCTCTCTATTTTTGTTTAATTTTCTGAGCTTCTTTTCTTTCATTTCTTCTATATTCCGTCTAATTTGTTCTACATCAACTTTACGAGTTTGTACCTCTAAAGGATTGTGTTTAATCGTAGAGTGAAATCTTTGATTATAATTTCGTACAGCTTTTTGTATGATCCTTTGGACTGAGTACTTATTTTTGTTAAACGAAATTATTCTGAACTTTTCAGCTATAGAGTTATGAAGACGTTCAATGTCTGCATTGCCAGTGTGGCTGTTTGGTTTCGTAAGATGTAGGATAATTCCTTCTTCTTCTAAAAATTCTTTAACTTGAATCGCTTTGAATTCATTATCGGCAATTATTTTCTTTGGTTTTCCGAATTTCGCGAAATGTTCTTCTAACTGATCAATAATTGTAATGTGATTTCTATCTGTTAAACGGTATGCAGATCCGAATTTAGAAAATTTATCTATTATCGTTAGGAAGCTAACCTTTTTTATAACGAATGTGTCAATATGGATTATCTCATTAATATCTGTAGGTGTTTCGGTTTTATTAAATTTAGCTTTAATTGGATTGCGGTCATATTTGACTGCTTGACAGACATCACACTGATTGATAACAATTTGAATATATTCCATTAACTTTGGATAGTAAAGCCTTGTTTTAATTTGGTTGTATGTTTCCTGTATACCTGAATGTTGACTTTCTCTTACGTGATAAAAGGATATTTGTTTCACAACTTCTACCTCTGTTGCTATGTCTTGGGCTCTATAAGAACACTTAACGAATTTTAAACTCTTATCATTGGAGAACATTTCTCTAATCTTTTCTTGGACTCTATTATATTTGTGATCAGCAAGTTCTGAGTAAATTCCGATTTTTCCTTTCTTAATAAATCTTCTCAAGATATCTTCTAATCGATTAAAATCGTGTCCTGCTATATAGATTATTCGTTTTCCATGTAAAATATCAATTTCATTTATTTTATCATTTGTGAGTATCAGTTGTGTTTTATACTTGTTGACAATGTCTTCCACGATCGGAATATGGTCCATTAATTCTTCTTCTGCAGAATGTATAGTTTCATTATCTTCTAAATTAAATATGAAATCTGATTCTGAATTATTACAATTAAGTGAAAAGTTTTCAGATTGTGGGGGGCCTGCGTTCTCTCCCTCCTTAAATTTAACGTCCTCGTTAATTTGTATGCGGCTTAAAAAATCCGCTACTCTGTTTTCCTTACCCTTTAGGTATTCAATATCGAACTGATATTCGCCTAGCTTCAGAAGCCATCTTTGATGTCGAGGTGACAAGTCTTTACCTCTATATTTAGCTTAAAGATATTTAATAGGCTGGTGATCAGTGAATATTTTGAATTTCTTACCGTAAAGGTATGGCCTAAAGTAATTTGTTGACCATTTTATTGCGAGAAATTCCTTGTCTGTAGCAGAGTAATTTCTCTCATGTTTGTTAAGGGTTCTGGACGCGAAGCATATAGGATGTCCCTCTTGAGAAAGAACTGCTCCTATAGCGTAATTAGACGCATCTGTTGTTAGACAGAATGTTTTCTCAAAGTTTGGATACCTTAATATGGGATGACTACTTATTAACTGCTTTAATTTCTCAAATGCTTCTATGTAATTTGGGTCGCTAGTATTTATTTTCGCATTTTTCTTAAGATATTTAGTGATGGGCTGGGCTACCTTTGCGTAGTCTCTAATGAACTTTCTATAATAGCCAGTTATACCCAAAAAGCTTTTAATTTGCTTTTGTGTTTTCGGGAGTTCTAGCTTTTCGATAACCACTATCTTATCAGGATTTGGTTTTAACCCGTCTTTGGTTAAGATATGACCTAGGAACTCTGTCTCCTTTCGCATGAAATTACACTTGTCGATTTGTATTTTGAGATGTTTTGATTCTAGTATTTTAAAAATTGTTGTTATTGCTTTAATGTGCTCTTTCAATGTAGTACTAAATATTAATATATCGTCTAGATAAACTACACACGTTTTATTAATATGATCCCTAAGTATGTCATTCATTAGTCTTTGGAATGTCGCGGGGGCATTCTTTAGACCAAATGGCATTCTTATGAATTCGTATAGACCATGAGGTGTTACAAAAGCTGTCTTTTTGCGATCATCCTCTTTTATTAGGATCTGATGGTATCCCTTCGCGAGGTCTAACGTGGTAAAATATTGGGCTTTCCCAAGTTTATCTAATATAGAATCGATATTTGGTAAAGGAAACTTGTCGTCGATTGTTATCTCATTTAACTTTCTATAGTCGATAACAATCCGAAATTTCCTTTTGCCGGAGTTGTCCATTTTTTTTGGAACAACAATGAGTGGGCTCGAATACTTTGAATTACTCTTTCGAATAATTCCTTGAGCTTCCATTTCTTTTATTTGTCTACGGACCTCCTCCTCATGCTGTGGGGGGTATCTATATAATTTCGCGTTCACTTGTTGATCGGTTGTTGTGACGATCTCATGTTTAATTTCTGAGGTGCTAGTTAATTTATCACCTTCCTTGAAAAATAGATTACTGAACCTTTTTAAAAGGTTCTCTACTTCCTTTCGTTCTTCCGTATTTAAATGATCTAGTTCTATTTGATTTATCTTGGATTCAATGGGTTCTAGGGAACATATTTCATTTAGGGGATATGGGATGTGTATGAAATTTAATATTTGATTGTTTAATCTAATAGTTCCCTCGTCTATATTTAATAGCGCATTTAAATTGTTCAATAGGTCCATGCCAATTATAAATTTATAACCTCTGTTGCAGAGTCTTTTTACTTTCCATCTGATTAGAGCATTTGAAGGGGCTTGAAACTCTTGCGGTGCATGTGTATGGACCTCGTGTAAAATGGTATCTTTACCAGTCACTGTTGTGAAATATATAGGTGTTATAGGAATTTTATCGAATTCATAGAGTCTGTCATCAATTATGCTAAGAGTTGAGCCTGTGTCTATCAATGCTATGTATATTTTCGCATTGATTGTTATTGTAATTTGGGGTAAGTTATCCGAGGCTAGTTCATAAAAAAAACCTCGTGACTTCCTTTTTCTTTAATTTCGCTTGACGGTTCTACCGGTTCTAATGGAACGCTACTTATCGGTTCTAAACTAAGCTTAGACGTACCCTGTTCATGGCGATATTGGCCCGGGTATACTCTACAGCTCCGTGAATTTTGACCGTTATTAACTTGATCTCTAGTTGTAACTATATTGTCTACCTCCATGGCGTCACCCTGCGGTCTCTGGTTTTGACGAAAATTCCCTGAATTTCTATGATCTACATTTGGTCTATACTGTCCGGAATGATTTTTATTATGTCCTGGTCTATCGTTTTGGCGATACTGGCCTGAATAATTCCTGTTATTCGTATGTCGATAGTTACCTGACCTATCTAGGTTACGAGTTTGTTCTTGCATGTTTGGATTATGCTTTGCCTTTCGAAATTCTGGCCTAATACAAGTATCCTCATACCTTCGTTTCCTGATAATAGAGACTATTTTTCCTAAATCATTCTCCTCATATATTCTATCTAATAAAGTTCCTTGCGTCATTTCTTTCGCTGTGTTCACTAGAATTATTTCAACGTTACTTAGATCTATGAAGTTTTCTCCTTTGTAATATACGATCAGCTCGTCTGCCTTATACTTAATGCTTTGTAATTGTATAGCTAGTTCGCTTACCGTGTTGACTCTGAGATTTGTAATCCGCTTGTAGAGTTCATGTGGCTCCGTATCCGGCTTGTAACGAAGTTTCAGCGTCTCTTTGATTGTCATCCAGTCCTCTGTTCTTGGCAGGTTGATGATTGAATTCTTCGCCTCTCCTTGTATTTTTTCATAGAAAATGGTTCGCACCACAGCGTTCTTCATATCATCTTCCCTGACTTGGCTTAGGTAGTATTCTGCACAACTGAAGAAGGAGTTTATAGTGACTTCGCCTTGTCCAGTGAAGACAGGCATGTAACGGATTTCCTTGAGTATTCCATCACGTATCCCTCTGTTTTGTTGTTGTTGTAGTTCTTGGTAGGCAATTCGCACTTGTTCGAGTTGTTGGGTTCGAAGCTCAAGTTCTGCTACCACTTGCTCGTAATTGGCCATTATTCTATGTTCGTTGTGTAATCTGTGTCTGCTCATTCACTAGTCACTACACCAATCTTTGTCGATTATAGGTGCTCTATATAACCTTAACGTATTTTCTTTTTAATGTGATTATACGAATCTACACTTAATCTTTGTCGATTTTACTGGTATGTCTGTATAATGCACTATTCGCGTTTATTAAAAAAACTTAACTTCACACGAACTATTCTTTGGATGCTTGATACGATCACTAGATCCTTATTAATAAAAAAGGATCCTACCGACTGCGCCACTTATTTAATCTGGTCGAACGAGTTTTAAAAAAAACACAAGTTATATTTTATTAGAGTGATTATATTTTATTGAGCAAAACACTAGAACAACACTGATACAATTCTTACTTAGTAATGGGAAACTACTGCACCGCCTTCGTGTGCTTCACCTGTATTTATTATATTATTGTTCCATACATTACAATCGCAGACATAGTGTCAGCGATTTCGCCATCCAATGCACAAGTGCAATTCTTGAGAATACAAAAATACAAAAATGCAATTACTGCTTGATCAGCTATTTGGTTATTGACCGAATAAATAGGTCATACTTATCGTCTGTTGCTGATTTTGACATGTGTGAAATTGCGGGCATTGACGTACTCGTATATGTAACTCGTGCGGCCCTTAGGGCGTATTGCAAAAAAGAGTGCATATAGAACTGAGTGAAGTCGCAAAAGCAGTTTAGAATTTGCTCGAAAGATGAGCCAGGAAAGGCTGAAAAATCCTCACTATACACTGTGGATTTTTTTAGGTGACAATTTCGACGTCGTCGGAAGCACTTCAGTGTATCGGATACAAATTTTACACGTCGGAACACATAACCACAGGTGTTCACAATTCAAAGATTTGATCTTCTTGGTATTTTTCTTTTGAATACATTTTTCGTCTCACCTTTATGAATGAGTGAAATTGAATTTTATTAATTGTAACAATATTTGTACATGTACGTTATATAAACGTTTTGTGCATGGAAAATGTGGGCAATGTCACGAGATTGTCGATTGATCCCATTCGCACTTTATTTCTGCGCTGCCAGCATAATTTACCAATAAAAGCAATTTAATTCTTACATACATCTCCATAATAATTAAGCACATCCCTGGATATAGCCTGCCAAGAAGAGGTAAGGCAACCACGTAATTGATTTATGCATACTGGACAACTCTTGTGAATACTGCAAGACAATAAATATTCATCGATGTGGTGGAATCTAATTTGTCATATTCAACGTCTCTTGACATCCTGTCGATTAAGAGCGTATGAGTAATTGTGTACTCTGGCTTACTTCGTCGATGAAGTTAAGGATGGAGGCTTAAAGCAACTTTCACGCATTCGATGCTGATGTGTTAAATTTAAAGTTAAGCAAATTTATAATTGAAAGAAAACAAATCTGAAATCGATGTGACACATTCCGCAACAAAAATAAAAAAGCGAACACCTGCCAGCGTACAAATATTCACAGCCTTCTACCTCCAGTGGTGAACTTTCACGTTAGAAATTCCCTCCAAACAAATACCTATTGTTTTGATTATTTTTTTTTAAATGAATTTCAAGTCGCCATTTGAAAATAAACCCAACCAAACATAACTTTATGCCGGCACTGTGCGGCGCCGACCCCAAACTAGAACACACACACACCGGCAGACGTGCGGGTGTGTACTATTCCCTCACGTTCACTATTTACGATATTAAACTGTCAATATATTTTGGAAGAGAAAAGCGAAAAAAAAGCATAATTTGGAATCACATTCGAGCCGGCTGGCAGGGTGTTTGCGTATGATATTCATACAGACTACATGAGGATCTATACACACCCGTAACATTGAATGGATATCCTTGAAAATTGGAAACCTTTCAGTGCTAGAAGTTACGCGCCGGTTTTTCGAACAGATTGTTGCCGACGAATTCGGCCGGTTGGATGAGCTTCGGGTGGGGGGGAAGCAGCGTAATGTACACTTCGTTCAACCTAATTCACATACTGCAATATACAACAAATCTAATCCTGATTTCCAATTTGTGTGTATTCACATACACAACACTTCTACATGCACCCCCCTCAACCCCCAGTGGCAGCCATTGTGGATGAGGGTGAGGCCAACTGATATCGTAAATATGAACATGGCAGAGATTTACATCGGTTCTGATGGCGTTTGGGAGTTGCGAGACCAACAGATGGTGAAACTTCCAGCTCACAATGGCCAGCTGTAAAATATTCACTGAAAAATATCTGAAAAATATTCCGAACACTTGCACACGTTCATACATAGGAACAAATGTATGTGCTGTGTTCTGTGAAACTTCCATTTTCCATGGATTGCAATTTGTTCGCTTGTAGCGGTTTGTGTTTGATGTCGATCCATATCGAAGATTGAATTTGATTAGGAAAATTGGCGAAGGCTGATTCCATTACTCGTCGATGGATATGGGCAATTGTACTGCTGCATGTTCTTTCCACTGATGCGATAATACAAGCTTAGGCTACGAATTGATTGGCCTGAGCCCAAACAATGGACACACTTTGAGGTATTCCACTCATTTATCTGGAACGTGAGAATATAAGACGTTGTAATTTGCCTAGAGGTACCTTTTCATACCTTGATTCAAAAGCTTTCTTTTTCACAGGTTTGAAATTGTGTTAACGGTCTAATATTTCGTGACTACGTCCAACTATTAACCTAGCATAAAACCTATTTTGGTTGGGTTAAGATGTAGTGACCGCCGATTGGAGCGTTCAGGAACGGTGAGAACTTAAATCGGGTCCTGGATATCTTTGCACAAATTGTTTGATTTTTTGAAATTGTGTTAACGGTTTTATATTTCGTAACAACAACTTCTTACAACTAACTACTAACTAATAAGACGTATTTAGGTTGGGTTGACTGCCGATTGGCGCGTCCAGGAACGCCGACAAAAATCGGGGCCTGGATCTCTTTACACAAACTGTTGGTTTAACGGTGCTAAATCAAAGCTTTCCACCGTGGGATCATGCGGGTCACTGATAACGCGAATTAAAAATGCCATAGTTTTTCTAGTTTGAACTAACACATCACGCCCTCTTTCTGTCAACTAGTAACAAATTATTTTCTGTTGCTTAGTCCAAGGATGGAGTGTCGATGGAAGCACGATCGATCGTTATCGAATTCACGAGGGATGTGGAAGAGCATGTGGAAATAGTATGCCGCTTTATGTAGGCTTGGGTGAACGAAGAACTATACAAATTAACGTCTGAAATATTGAAAATATTCCCCCAACGTTCCATTGGATCATAACATGCACAGGATGAACAGCAACGTACCGAATAATGTATTTAAGTCTCTAAATGGACTAGAAAGCTTTGATGAGGAAGACAAATGTAAGGGTGTAATCCAAACTAAAATACCTCATTATTTTAAATATGAGTTGAAAATACATAATAATTTCATAATTTCTATATAATGAAGTTCTTTTCTGGTCCCGTGCGAATTCATTATAGGGAAGTTCGACTGTAATCATATTTACATTCTTCTACTACGAAACATTACGATTTCAGAGCGTTAACTAATCGGATCATACGGAGAATGTCTGCTCTAAGCTTGGCTGGAGATATGGTACCCGATCCCCTTGGGACATTGTGGGCAGTTGGAAAATTGCTAGTCCCATTGCAACTGGAAAACCAACGTCCTAAATTGCTGAGCCTTTGGTTGTAAATGCGGGACTACAGGGTATTGCATGGGTATGCACCTCCATAGGCAGAGCGACATGAATGTCGTCTTAGTTGAGCAGACAGCAGCGATTATTTTACATGTGTGTCAGTGGAACCTTAAAAAACAACATCTGCACTTTACATAAGACAAAGAGCAGATTTTGCCAACAATTAACTTCAAACGTTCACTTTATCTGCTCAGAGTATGCATTTTCGCGAGAACTCTGGACGCTCATCGGAGGCGTTTAGCAAAATGCACTCATGTTCGCTGGATTGATTTACCATACAATGACTTCTGCTGACGATGCACGGATAATGAGGAGGAGAAGACCACACATCACCTCATCTGAATGTGCATTGCCCTTAGCAGTCGTAGGAACACACACGTGGATGCATACTTCTTCAGTAATTTCACCGAACTGAATGACATTAGCGTCAGCGCAGGAGGTACCAACCCCAGCCGAGCGTGCCGTCCCCCTCCTCGATACTGAAGCTACTCGCTTAGCCTGCTGCAACATGGTTCCATGCGAAGGTCGGCATCAATAGTACCACAAATAGTGTGCTTGAAATCTACAGCCAGTCATTAGTACTTAAACTAGTTTGGCCTATATGACTTCAAATGAGAACATTCGTTAAGCATTTTTATCAAATTACTGAGCACAGCATCGATCAGAGGTATCCGAAGATTCAGTAACACTCTGCTCACTACCGTTCGTAAGCAAAATTATCGTCCAGTGTGCGCACGTTTTCTGAACTATTCATTGCATACAGATTGCCTTTCTTCACAAGTGTTCTTACACTTAATGTTCATGTATTCACAACTGCAAAATAATTTAATTGGTGCCCTCTTTCTGCAACGGATATAGATAGCTTAAAGAGTCTGTCATCCAAATCATGTCCATGTGATGCAAGAGCAAATTCGACTGTCCTTGTCCCCCTTTCACCGCACAGTGCAGCTCATTCACATCGTTAAAGACGTAAAGGCAAAAGAAAATATCTGTACACACAAATATTCGCAGAGAATTAAAGTTTGATACAATTAATTGCCTTTGCAGGAAGGTCCTTGAGAGCACATGGAAAATTAATAGCATAACCTCCCCGGAATCCTTGACAAGCTAACTTTTGCGTAAGAGTTTGTCTTTAGCAATTTATTCCAGTTTACCATGTGTGTCACGTTCTCGCATGTTTTGATATGACACAGCACGTGTGACCTTCTTAAGTAACAACAATATCACAGTTCGCCCGAGCAGAAATGAAACCTTACCCCACACAAGAGAATATTCGGCACAACATCTGCAAAGATTCCACCCACCTCACACAACTCACAGGAAAACAAAACAAAAAAAAAGAAAAGAAAAAACGTCGCACTAACAGCAATTTTAATAAATGCCTAAAATATAAACGAAAAATCATCGTATTATCTTCTAGTTGTGTATGGCTTAATGGATGCGGATCAAGGTGACGCGCCCCCTTCAATCGAGGGGATATTCACGTGGCTTCTGTTGATCCCCAGCTCTGGGTTATAAATAATTTCAGTTAAGCATCTCCATCACATTGCCGGCCATGGGGAATGCCACACATCTAGTTCCCCATTGGATGAGAGGGAGATCGTAATTTATGTGGGCGAATCCCGAACACGAGGCAGGTTCCATATACACATACGCTCAAACCAAAATGATTTGTAAACAAACCGCTACGGACTAGTTGTTAAGAACTAAGGACATTGTTCATTAGGGTTGTGGCAGCCGCCCGAAATTGGCATACCTTCAATGGGATCCGGAGTGGTTTCGTGTGAACCTGGCCGACATTCGTTAGGAATGAATTTGATTTCGCAATTGTGTCTGTTTGAATCAAAGTTCAATATGGCAGTGGCAACATGTCTACCCGCATTTGAAACAGTGGCGATAAATCATGAGCGTTGAGGACTACGGATAATTTGTTGACACATGTGGGTGGTGGATACATCGAAAAGTGGTTGGGATTTATTAAGGTCAGAGAGTGCTTAAGGTCTTTCGATGATAGATGTATGTATGGCATGCTAAAAGAATAAGAATCCTACTCCTAAATATGAGCTGAAAAGCATTAACGGTTTGTGGAAGATTGGACATTATTCCTCACTTGCTTTGCTTACTGAACTAATGCTGTGTTCCATTATTTACTGGCCAGGGCACACCGTTTTCAGTCTTTGTACTCGGGGTCTCGGTTTGGTTTTCACGGCTTCATCCAACATCAACCCAATTAGACACCAATTGGCCGCCCCCACAAAACTGACAGCTCGTGGATAGCAAGTTATCTATGAACAAGGAGCTATAAATATGCGTTGGGCAATTTGCACTCACGTTCGCTGGATTGATCAACCATACAATAATTTCTGCTGACAGTGCACGAATAATGAGTAGGATGTGAGACTACATGAGTTCAATAAGCCAAGTCGGAAGTCCTGTGTCGAGTCCTGTGCCATCAGATACTGTATTGTAGTATGCCAATAACTCAACGAGATCTACTCAGTGCACATTGACACACGACTGGCCAAGGCAACGACAATGTTACAGATGTTTCGTAACCTACTGCCGCTGAAGGATAGCGCAAAAGATTCACTTTTTATGCAAATAACCTTTCGATACAGGAGCCAGACAGTGCGCGTTTAACTTTTTACCCTTGGACATAACTGACTTTTCTCAGGGAAAAGTCGGTGAGCTGACAGTTTACTCAAATTTCGCAGGATAAGTGAACTCTATCTCTCCCTCTATTATCAGAGGCATCAGACGTTTTTGGTTTAGATTATTCCCATCAAATCACACTGCCTTTCAAAGACCAAAGAAATCACCTA
This sequence comes from Eristalis pertinax, assembly GCA_907269125.1. NCBI lineage: Eukaryota > Metazoa > Arthropoda > Insecta > Diptera > Syrphidae > Eristalis > Eristalis pertinax. The sequence goes on from OU026145.1 coordinate 56,044,784, forward strand.
ATTCACCCACTTACCACCCCTCAGCCACCGACAACAATGTGCAAAATGGCGTAACATAGCTGCGCAGCTTTTTGCCAAAAACAAAGACCAAGTACCTCTTAATACCACTGACAGGTATGTATAAGTACTCATTATCAACAACATCGGCGCTCTGGTTGTCTGCCACGTTGGTCAGTGCGAACAGAACAGTTGGCTTGGACAAAACTGTGGTGTATACCTTGCTTCTTAATTTCATCATTATTAAGTAGTCGCGTTCAGCGTTTGCGATGAAACACGATGTCCATGTTGCGGTGTCGGCGGTCAACGTACCAAATTCTAAAGTTTCAACGACAGTTGTTGCGTGCCGATTTATCGAATCTAAGCATAAACTTCACTCTGCGACCCGCGACAAGGGAAAACATGTTCAAAAACAAATTACCTTCGGTGTGGCTCGCATTTGCCACTGCTTTCGTTACCAAAGTGCATGCGTATGCACTGTAAATATGACCTCTTATCGCAGACGATCCAACTTTTCTGCTGTAAATTAAGTGTTAAATGTGGGACATAAATTAAAATATGCAACTTTTTTTCCTGTTTCATCGCATTCAAGGTACTCCATGCCATACAGACTTACCCTCGAAATAATTGTCAAAGTCGGGCTTTCAAAGTTAGTCATTTTTAAACGGTGTCCCCAGAGTGGTCTCTTAGCTTTGGAAAAAACGGTGGTTGTGGAACGATATACCTTCGAAATGGCCTCGAAGAAACAATGCAGTGTTAGATAGTAAAGGGTGGTTAAATTTAATGTGAACCATGCCTAAGCGTCAAGCTTTTTTCTGCATTTCATTTGACATTTCTGAATTTCAGACTAACTCAATTTGAACCATGGAAAGATACACAAGTCGTCAATGGTCAGAATGGTGGCAAGAAATGACAACAGTGGATGATCAGTTTTCGAAGAAAATCATCATTTTCACCTCAGTGGATTCGTCAATAAGCAGAATTGCCGCATTTGAGCGAATGATAATCCAAGAGTGATTGTCGAAAAACCAATGCACCCACAAAGTGTGACTGTGTGGTGCGGTTTATGGGCTGGCGGTATCATCGGGCTGTATTTTTTCCAAAATGAGGCCGGTCAGGCAGTTACTGTAAATGGTGTTCGCTATCGTGAAATGATAACGAACTTTTTATGGCCCGAATTGGAAGATATGAATGTGGACGATATGTGGTTTCAACAGGACGGTGCCACATGCCACACATCTAACGAAACAATGGCTCTTTTGCGCGACAAATTCAATGGCTATGTTATCTCACGTGGTGGCGATGACAATTGGCCGCCAAGATCATGTGATTTGACACCGTTGGATTTTTTTCTTTGCGGTTATTTGAAAGAAAAGGTGTACGTCGATAAGCCAGCAACAATTCAAGAGCTAAAGGATGAGATAATTCGGCACATTAACGGCATAGAACCTCAATTATGCTTCAGCGTCATCGAAAATTTGGACCATCGGATGGAGGTGGGCGGCCGAGGTCGCGGCGACATAATTGAACCATACCAATATTATCATAATAAAAAGAAATGACAATAATTTCCTAAATAATTTGTGATTTATTCAAAATCAACATCGGCCCTTAAAATTTAACCACCCTTAACATTGTCGTGGTGCCAAAACGAAAATGAAAAGAGTTGTCTGCCAGTGATGGTGTGGACTGATTCAAATTAACGAGGCATCTAATTATTGATTTGCTTGACATATTGTTCATCAATATGTATTGCTCGCCGTCCAGGACAATATCTGCCTTCAACGTTTTCTCTCTGCCTTTGAGTAGCTTGAACCACTTGTGAATATATTTTGTGACACAATTAGGTCATCGAAGGCATTTTGTAGATTATGTTAGGTGGGAATAGCTGATCTGCTCCTGGTGTTAAATAAGAAATTATACTACACCAAGCGAGTTAATCGGCTTTGCAAATTCCCGGTATGTCACAGTGTGCCGACGCCCACATCGAGTATGCATTGAAATGCTCGGCCATATCGTTTAGAGACTAAGGGATGTTTTTGAGTTTAGAATGACATTGTTCAAGGTCTTAGTCCGAACAAATATCCCATTTGGACATTACATTGTGCTTGAGCCAGATCAGTGCATCTTGTATTGCAATGGTTTCTGCCTGAAAACGTTACAGTGATCACTGATCAGGTGGCTTTAATGAGAGAGCAATATTGAAGTCTGATTGTCAGACATTCAATCTGATCTGAAAAGAATGCTGGTGGAGAATTTCTTCTCGAAGATAACTTGGACTAGGGGGCGATCGGTGTCATTGGGAAGAAAGTTTGAATTCGTTAAGAATAATTCAGTGACCGATGGTGAGTGCAAATCACAGTCGACTGTGGTGAACGCTCCTTGTTTGCCAAATAGTTCTAGTGGAAGAAGGTGGTAGAGTGTGTTAAGTGCATCAGACGGAGTGTTTCCCTACGGTCCGGTGATATGTATGGTGGCCAGTCTCTCCACTCGGTGCCTTACTAAGTTAGGCTAGGTAAGAGTGATTGTCGCCGCTGTAACAGTTGTGACCAACTTAGAAATAGTCCCACCAGGGGAACTAATTAGCCAACTAACTGATACCTACTGGTATCCAAGTGGTCTCTTCAGGGATTGTCCTTCATTACTGGCTATATAGCCAGTTTGTTTCCCTGATGAATTTAGCTATGTTCAGAATTTTTATATTTGGCATGTATGTAACATGGTATTTATTACTTGAATTGAGAGGTAGGGGGTCTCCTGATTATTTGCCAGTGGCGAGCCCACCCCCTTTCTAGCTAGCTCATCGGCTATTTCATTGTCTGGAATACCACTATACCCAGGGATCCAGCGAAAGGTAAGGATACATCTAACTGGTTTGTCCAGAGCCTTGATGGCCGCTCTTTCGGATTTCGGATTCAGTGACTGTAAGCAGGCAGCCTACCTGGAATACACTGCAGTGGTTAAGTAGTCGAAAGGACAGAGAGAAGGAGATCTCCGACGAGATCGCGGATTCTCTGAGTCCGGTACCTTCCAGATAGACATGCTTTCTGACTATCATGCTTATTATGAATTTGTTATAATATTTTTTTCCAATTGGAATTATGGGTTGTGTCTTGAATCTCTGACTGAAAGTTCAGATTTAATTGATCATTTAAATGCCGACATGCGGGCCAACACTGTTCTAAAGGGTGATTTTTTAGCTATTATGGCAACACTGGTTTAAACAGCAGACGCACGTTTCGTGTTTTGTGTCACTGTCAAGCATCTTCAGTTTGGTCTAAGCAATTTAACCATGAATCGTCTCATAAACGAACAACGCTTGCAAATTATTGAATTTTATTATCAAAATGCGTGCTCTGTTAAAAAAGTTCATCGCGCGCTTCTTCCATTTTATGGTCAGCTCATTGTTGGCCAATGGGTACGTAAATTAGCAGAATTGTCGATTTTGGAGTGAATATCAGCCAGAAGCATTGCAAGAGCTACCAATGCATCCAGAAAAAGTCACAGTTTGGTGCGGTTTATGGGCTGGTGGCATCATTGGACCGTACTTCTTCAAAGATGCGAATCGTAACGTAACTGTGAATGGTGAGCACTACCGTGAGATGATATCCAACTTTTTTTTGCCCAAAATGCAAGAGCTTGACTTGCATGACATGTGGTTTCAACAAGACGGTGCCACATGCCAAACAGCACGCGCAATAATGGACTTATTGAGGGGTACGGTGAACATTTTATTTCACGTTCTGGACCGGTCAATTGGCCGCCTAGATCGTGCGATTTAACGCCTTTAGACTATTTTTTGTGGGGCTATGTTAAAGCTCATGTCTATATACAGACAAGCCCGCTTCAATTGACGCATTGGAAGACAACATTGAAGCATTTATTCGTGAGATACCGGCCGAAATGTTGAAAAGAGTATGCCAAAATTGGACTAAGCGGATGGACCATTTGAGGCGCAGTCAAGGTCAACATTTGCATGAAATAATCTTCAAACATTAAATTATATGGACCGTACTATCGATTCAAATAAAGATTTCATGCATTTTTCTGAATTTTATGTGTTTTTTTTTGAAGAACTTTCCTATAGCTTTTAAAAAATCACCCTTTATATACATTGGTGTGTATTTCTATCTTCTTCCAAATTTGATTTTGCTCCTTCTTTCATAGTGAAGCCATTAGTAATATTTTTCCATCCGGCTAACCAATGCTTTATTCTGTTTTTGATTTGTTGAAGTAGACCTTCAAATTGAAACACTCGAATGATCATAAGTATTTTTACTAAAATACAGTGGTGGTCCAGTATAACGAATGATATTAAGATAACGTCCACACGTATTATATCGAGCAAATTTTCCTTGTACAAAACGTTAAATAAATGTACGAATATTGTTTCTGCACAGTAACAAAAAGTTGGAGTATCTACCAGTTTTACAACCAAAATGCATACATCCTCAGCCAAGGGAGTTGTTTTGTGTCCTTCTTCTCTAAGTTAACAAAAACATTCTGAGACACTTTCGTTTCGTTTCCCTAACAAAGGGAAGGGGGAAATTCAGTGAAATTTTCCATCGGAAAGTTCTTCATAATATGGAGGAATTTGTCCCTTTCCTTTCGAACATTGTTCGTAATACCGGGTTTCCCAATGAGGGAAAAAGTTTGGGGGGAATTTTGTTCATAATAAGCATCTATATCTTTGCCCAGTCCTCCCTATCTTGGAGTACTATTTTGTACCCAGTTTCGAAGTCTAAAACGGGTGCGATATAGTCTGTATCCTTTGGCATTCTCGCATTCTTGACTATTTCCGTGTGACCTTTTGCTATGTGTTCGGTTTTAATCACTGCCCTGGTAGGCCGCTTTTACAAACGCAACTTTTTTCTCACGATTTTCTGCAATTCCCTTTTGTGATCGCAAGCCACTTTTACACGTAGAAATCAACCCATTGCAATTCGTGCTCAATTTTTCCGCTTCCCACGCCTTCACACATGTGTCATCTCTTTCTTACATATGCATACCATGCTTCCAATACCCAACACTGAGAAGGCAAGAAGAAAGCAATTCGAAAAAATAAAAAGGGAATACGACGGATCAATCGCAATTCTCGATCACTGGCAACTCGGGCTACCCCATGCACGTTTCACCTCCCTTGCCAACAAGATTCGAAAGTTGCAGACGAATTTAGCTTGTTTAAAAGCCGCCGTAGCTGTGGAAGCAGCTATAGTGGAACGAAGGGCTCCCGTGATGCAGATACACGCAGATCTTTGGATTCTGCTTATTTCTCTTCAAATTTTTTTTTGATTCTCAGTGCTGGCCAGAAATGATGGAGTAAAGAGATATTCAACTTCGGCCATTTTTGCCCCTAGTCCACACCGGAGAAAAATGTGATAGTAGTGGAATTCCTTTGCATTACACTCATACTTCTACAACGCTCGTCAATTCACCCCAATATGGCGGCCGATTCGTGAATTTTGTGGGATATTCGTGAATTTGCCCACGATCATGTACTTATTGTTCGGAGGGTGTTCAGAAGGTGACTCATATTTTTAAGAGGACGTATATTTGTAAAAGGCGCTTGCGTGAATAAAAATGTAATGCTACGCTCTCTTTACAGGAATAGTTTGCGTCAATTTAATTCTTCAGAGTAAAATATAGCTGATTTATATGCGATGACTGGCAAATGAACTTAGTTTTATATCTTTCATTCATGAATTGTGAAAACTTCTGCAATTGAATTACATAATTTGTTAAGATCAATGGCTTTAACTGTACCTAACTCAAACTAATTTGCAATTAACTTTCATCTCTATTTCTGTAAAACAAGTAAAATAAGCAAAAAAGCTGTTTATTTTAATTGATTCAAGCAAATGTTTCAATAATATTGCTATTATTAGTTGCCGGTACACATGTTTCGTGTGAATGCTTTTTTCGATATCATGCATATGCAAAAATACATACATGAAGTCGTATATTCATTAATAATTAATGCAGAAATAATTAATGTAAACAACGGCAAAATTATTTTTTCCTATTACCTCAGACTGTAACTCGCAGAAAGCTACTTCATGAACATAAGCTTTGTTAGTTTGCTTACCCCTCCTTACTGTGTTGAAAATTTGACACCGAAATTTGAAAAAAGTTCAAGTAACGAGCGAATTTTCAAATAAGAACTCTAATTCACCCCAATACTATGGTTGGGGAAGGGTATCAGCTGTTCGCCAGCTGTTCACAAGAGCTCACACGTATTCACAGACAGGGGCGCAAAAGCGTATAAAAAACGCTATCAGAAGAATTCAAGGGGCAAGAGAAGCAGAAGTTGAATATCTCTTTACTCATTTATTTCTGGTGCTGGCCACCATACGAGGATACCGTATGTTTGGATTGGTCTGACGATTGCTGTATACATCCAGTGTGTCATTCTCGGTTTCAGTTCAGATCTGGGGTAGAGGACCCTCTTGCATGTATACATAGTTATCGCCTTCTTAATACGGTGTTCGATGAACAGGTAGTATTTACTTTAATGAATTTAGTATTTATTGGAAGTATTTGCTGGCAAATCAAAACTCATGTTTATGCATATCAAATCTAGTAAATACTAAAAATATAAGCTTCTGCTAGTAGTGCTAGTACTTACTTAGACCTTTTTATTCATACGGCCCGTGTCGGATGTGCTAGTGACTAGTGTTGACCTAGTTAGACCTAGCTTGCCATTCCAATTCTACAATCCAATGCTTTTTGGTTGTTAACAGAATCCTCTTCTCGTTTTATTTTTTTCCTAAGCAAGTCACAGATGTTAGCGGATATGACACAGATGTTCTCTGGGTTTTCGAGTATTTGCCTACTTTTAGTTGGTGCTAGAAACATAAGGGGACCACAAAATCCATGCAAGATTTGGAATATTGCCGCCGAATGTCACGCAAATTAGCTCAGGACAAGTGAAATTCCAGTGACCATCGCGATTTGAGCACACATATGGACCCAATTACAGTCACATCGCTCTTTCCGCTACTGCAAGAACAAGTGCGCATCATTGAAGGACGTCGTACAACCTCCTCCCTTTTTGACGCAGTTCAAACATGTTCTTCGATGAAACTTGACATACATTATAAAAAAATAAAATCAAACAAATACGAGTAAACGCATCCAAGATGCCCAAGGACCTCGTTCAGTTCCAGGACGTGCAATTCGTTTAAACTACTTCACCAAATGGGAATCCATACCCTTCACCTAGCAAGACCTTTGTCATTATAAACCACTCCGTTGCTTTGATAAGTAGACAAAAGAATTCATTATTATCCTCATGCACTCATTGGAATCAAGGGCGTCGATCTTCGTTTCCTCAGAATGCAAACAAACAGACAAAAAATGTCGTTTTTTTTTACCCTGTGCACAGCACAAAGGACTGCATTAGAGAATGAGAAAATACAAATCCTCTAACTTCCGTCAATAACACATATGAGAGAGAGAGTGTGTGAATAGCAGTCCTCGGAAGAGTTCTTCAAATTACAATTTGAAAATACTGATGAGATACATGATATGAGATCAAAAGAAGACAAGCGTCCTTCTGAATTCCAATTGATGAGTTTATTCAGAGTGAAATAGAATACTTGAGATAAATTCAATAATCTTCTCTTTGTTGTGGTTATCTTTAATGTGATGGATTGTGTTACTGACAATTTCGGTTTTTTTGTCTGCCTGCGTGGATGCCGTTTTTAAGCGAGTGACTCTCAAAATGATAGAAAATGGCGACCAGATAGCAATGACATCCGTACCTTCAGTGTGCTCACGAGGGCGCGATGAAGCAACAGCATCCTACTACACTAATTTCATGCACATCTGAAGTATAGCGTGGTTGACTGTGGTTTAAACCCCAAAGTCGAGGGAAGAAGTGGAGATTATACCAGTATGTCTGAGAGTTTATCACGATTAATGGTACTCCGAGACGTAAAAAGATCGAACTGACACTTCACCAATTTGGATGAAAGTGTCCATAAGCATTAACCAAAAATTGTTACTTGAGATTCCTAAATCAGGCCTTGATGATATTAAGCCTTATTAGACTCAAAACGATTGCAAAGGAAAACAGCTAAAAACTGATATGGGTGCAAAATCATGAAATTCATGATTTCAAAGGCAGTTTGGATAACTCGTTTTGATGGGCCTTTCCCTCTTTATGAATATAGTAACGTGGACATAGTACACCATACATGAAAATAACTGGTCAAATAAAAACCGCATTCAGTTATAGAAGAGCCAAGAGGGACTGCCACATTCTAAAATAAGCATGAAGATCGATCTCAAAGGGGTCTTAATACTGATCCAAAGGATCTGATCTAAGGATGTTGTGCGGCGCACTTACTGAACATTATCATACAATCATCACCTACAGAAAATGGGAGCAACAGCAGCACAGAAAAATATAGACACTGCGGATAATCAAAACACTCTATCAACAGGAATATACTATCAGGATATTCCATCTAGAGAGATTTTGAATCAAGGAAACACCTATCGTGGTCGCGGTGCATGTGATTCTTGTATTCACTCCCAACTTTCTTCAATTCAATTTAAATAGCATTGTCTATGACAAATTCGACCACATGCCATAACACTCTACGTCAAAAAGTTTAAGTGGTGAGCTGCAGACTTTAGTAAAATTAACCAACATACCAATCACGTTACCACACTTCCCCCCAGTGGGAGTAAATTGTCTGTTAAACCTCTGTCCACATGTCCACGACCTTAGCTATTGTGTTCACCTTTCAACAACTTCATTTCCAGGCATTTAACATTTTTTTTTTTTTTTGTTTGATTTCCAGTCGCCGACACCCACAATGTCGACCGGTTTAATCTGTTCACTTGAACTCCACCCACATTTGGCAGACAGGCTTTTTCGCAAAGCCAACTCCTCCAAGCGTATTATTGTAATCAAAACAAATCCTTCATGTCTGAACCACTCCATATGCACTCAACAACATCCCAATCAAGGCTACCAGAAATCACACATATGCTCCAACTCCAACATCAAGGACACTCCGCCACGAAACACGGCTCATCCTCTCTTGTCTCGTTAAAATTCACAAAAGCAACTGTGTGGCGAAAACATTTTCAATTCTGTTTGCCGAACAGAATTTTGCAGTTGGTTAAATTATTCATGACAGGGTGACACAAAACTGTGGAGTGTGGTTTCGGATGCAAACTCTCGCCAGTCAGTGGCAGTGGCAGTGGCGCGCGCTTTGCCGACATTGTCCATAACGGAATGAATGATTCATCCCTAGATTTGTTTTCTGTTTACCTTCAAGTGCAATTCGCCTCTTCCCATTGTATTGCAGTCGGTTTCGGCTGTGCCAAAAACCTCCGGTTCTCTCGTCACTCACTGGGAAGCTATGTTTGTTCCGGAATAGTTTTCCACAGGCTAACAAGATTATGCAGACCACAGAGGGACACTCCAATATTCACCAAACATCACCTGCTTTTGTTGCTACTCCACTGTCATGCCGTCGCTGACAATATTTGAATAAATTTTCCTCTTACCTAACACTGAACAATTTAACTATCCCGTCGAGATCGTTTTTGTCCGTCTCCTCGTTTGATTTCCTGGTGAAATCTTGGCAAATACATACATACATACTCGTCGTGCACATGGTAGGTATTGTTGGTCATGCGAGTGATGTCTATTCGGTTGTGGTTGGATTATTTTTTTGGTTAGGTGACGCAACGCCCATGTGGGACGGGGTCAAAGGAAAACCTTACGTGGGTATAAGCCTGTGGGTGCAGAGTGTTACGTGGTAGGGTATAATTGAGTGTTACCGGTCGAATGACATTTTTCTCACGCTCAGATGCAAGGAAAGCGGTTATAAGGAACTTACCGTGGGTTTATTGAACTCAGTCCAGCTATATGGAGCCGAAAGCTGGACGATAAGAAAAACAGCGGAGCTGATTCTTCGTGCCTTCGAAAGAAAAATTCCACGTCGGATAGCTATATGGACCCGCGTGCGACATAGCCGTGATTTTTACGAAGTGTACCCAGATGTGGAAGTATTCCGAATGGCAAAATCTTTAATGTGATGGATTGTGTTACTGACAATTTCGGTTTTTTTTGTCTGCCTGCGTGGATGCCGTTTTTAAGCGAGTGACTCTCAAAATGATAGAAAATGGCGACCAGATAGCAATGACTCCGTACCTTCAGTGTGCTCACGAGGACGCGATGAAGCAACAGCATCCTAGTACACTAATTCTATGCTCATCTGAAGTATAGCGTGGTTGACTGTGGTTTAAACCCCAAAGTCGAGGGAAGAAGTGGAGATTATACCAGTATGTCTGAGAGTTTATCACAATTAATGGTACTCCGAGACGTAAAAAGATCGAACTGACACTTCACCAATTTGGATGAAAGTGTCCATAAGCATTAACCAAAAATTGTTACTTCAGATTCCTAAATCAGGCCTTGGTCCAGCGAGCTGGCACATAGGTACGAAGACATCCTGATATTAAGCCTTATTAGACTCAAAACGATTGCAAAGGAAAACAGCTAAAAACTGATATGGGTGCAAAATCATGAAATTCATGATTTCAAAGGCAGTTTGGATAACTCGTTTTGATGGGCCTTTCCCTCTTTATGAATATAGTAACGTGGACATAGTACACCATACATGAAAATAACTGGTCAAATAAAAACCGCATTCAGTTATAGAAGAGCCAAGAGGGACTGCCACATTCTAAAATAAGCATGAAGATCGATCTCAAAGGGGTCTTAATACTGATCCAAAGCATCTGATCTAAGGATGTTGTGCGGCGCACTTACTGAACATTCTCATACAATCATCACCTACAGAAAATGGGAGCAACAGCTGCACAGAAAAATCTAGACACTGCGGACAATCAAAACACTATATCAACCTTAACAGGAATATACTATCAGGATATTCCATCTAGAGAGATTTTGAATCAGATCACAGAGGGACACTCCAATATTCACCAAACATCACCTGCTTTTGTTGCTACTCCACTGTCATGCCGTCGCTGACAATATTTGAATAAATTTTCCTCTTACCTAACACTGAACAATTTAACTATCCCGTCGAGATCGTTTTTGTCCGTCTCCTCGTTTGATTTCCTGGTGAAATCTTGGCAAATACATACATACATACTCGTCGTGCATATGGTAGGTATTGTTGGTCATGCGAGTGATGTCTATTCGGTTGTGGTTGGATTATTTTTTTGGTTAGGTGACGCAACGCCCATGTGGGACGGGGTCAAAGGAAAACCTTACGTGGGTATAAGCCTGTGGGTGCAGAGTGTTACGTGGTAGGGTATAATTGAGTGTTACCGGTCGAATGACATTTTTCTCACGCTCAGATGCAAGGAAAGCGGTTATAAGGAACTTACCGTGGGTTTATTGAACTCAGTCCAGCTATATGGAGCCGAAAGCTGGACGATAAGAAAAACAGCGGAGCTGATTCTTCGTGCCTTCGAAAGAAAAATTCCACGTCGAATAGCTATATGGACCCGCGTGCGACATAGCCGTGATTTTTACGAAGTGTACCCAGATGTGGAAGTATTCCGAATGGCAAAAATTCCTCGACTGCACTCGCTTGGTCAAATTGAGCATAAGTACATTGGTCGCATATCAAAGATATGAATGTTGAAAATGTTTTGTATTGTGATGTGTTTTAGTGATTTGAACTGGGCACCAACAACCAATCATGTTTATGCATACAAACCGCAAACTCTAGAAGCATTGATCAAGTTTGTCTATCTCCATCTATTCTCTTTAGAATACTTCTCCGACTCTGAAGATATTTAAATGACAAGTTAATATCAGGTCAGGGTGATACTCAAAACACTTCGACTGCGGATTGAACTCAGCACCAAATCCAATTTCCTACCCAAAGACACCGATCCCCTGCATATCAATCAACTTTTGAGAAAAAATCTCCTCCACTGGTATTTCTTCCAGATTTGAATGGAAGTCAGACAATCAAATGGACTATTCTCAGGGAATTTACAGACGCATCGAAGACGGATTAAGGAGTGGCTTCAATTCTTGCAACGTCCCAATTACTGTAGCGTCGTATAGTGATGAAAGAGGCACTGTCCAAGAGGCTCAAGAACAATGTGATATCCAAAAGCGATACCACTATAGGCTGCGTCAGTCAGATAATGAAGTCTCGTGACTGTGCAAATGCATTTACATTAAAAAACATCCACTAATTGTCGGCTGTCTATTAGCAAGATGGATGAGCGTTTCAATATACACCTCATGTGGTATCAGTATACCGGGTAATTGTAAAGCTGAACTCCCTACGCATGTTCCAAGTGTACAACCTCTTCTCTCTCATATAGTGGAGATCCAGCTTCCCGCTACACACCTAAGAATGGATGCCCATACAATTAGTTTTACAGAAGCTACATTGACCATGAGGATAAGGAAAGGACATATCACCCCGACAGTATAAGCCAGTAGACCCTCATTGTTGTAAGCGCAAACTGGCACCTGTGTAGCAGTTAGTCACCCGCTTGATACAACACAAAATGCATCCACTAGCCTAAGTATGACTCCTATTTGCAGCCAGCCACTTCAACCTAACTTATACTCGGGGCCGGGGCATCGAATCGATGTCTCGAAAAGTCATCGAATATTACTTCTACAAATCCCATGGAGGACATTTGGTTGATTTCTTTCAAAAAATTCGATCGAAATGTGTCCCATTTGAAATTACTTTCGAAACCACTGAATGGATGAATCTCTGTAGCTAGCATCAGAACGGTTTTTTTAGAATTTTATAATGCCATTAAAATTCGTATGGGAAAGATCTCATTGCACAGATTTAGACGCTGTAGCGAAAGATAACGATGCCCTGCAGAATGTCCGTCTTGATATAGATTAAACATGGTGATTTCGAAAGACTGACATTCATTTCTTCTGACATACGATCGTGCATGGGGACAGAGGAAGTGCTGACAGTCTGTCATGTATTAGGTGAATGCGCTGTGCTGAGTTACTGGGAGAATACTGGCTGTATGGTATTGACTGTATCAGGGGTGAACGTGCTGGAAATGTTAACGGTGCGAAAGTTAATTGGAATTGGATTGGGGTGGAAGCTAGGCAATGATCTATATCTACACATATTCATTTCCTGCTATGGCTTAGAGCTTATATGTTATGTTGTCGGTCTTCCCATCACCCGGGTACGGCCACAAGAAGTAACCTATTGTCGCTTAGTGGTGTATGCTGTTGAAGAGTGTGCTCTGGCTCTGATACACAGCTCTGACTCAAAACGCTGCCTGAAGAATCTGCTCTCAGAGTGGAAAATGGCAGAACAACAGGAGGACCCAGGAGGCAAGACCCCAAAAATTCAAAAAGTTCAAGGAGACAGAAGGAGCTGGAATGCCAAAAAAACTTTAAAATCCTTTTGAAACTACCGAAGCCGCAGAAAACTGCTAGAGGGGCAGAAAGTAGCCAGGACCTCCAACTGATGTGATCGTGATAGCAGATGAAGGGAGGGAAGCTGAATTAACCCTATTTCTAGACAAGAATGCTCTTTGAACATTGCCAGTAACTCGAAAGAGATGGAGCTATTCATTACAAAAGTTGGTAAATTCGAGACATCATTGTGCTATGTATGGTTTTTTTTTAAAAAAACAGTAACCCATCAGGTTTATTTACTATCATATACACTACTAAACTTCTTCTTCTTCTAGTGGCACTACAGTCGGGGGCGGTACTGGGCAACAAGCTTCTCCAGCTGGCACAATCTTTCTCCAGCTGCCTCCAGTTGTGCACACCAAGTTGGTTGAGGTCGTTCTCCACTTGCTGGCGCCACGGTTTCGTGGGCGTCCTCTATTGCGTTATCCCACTGGATCGGAGTCGAAGACTCTTCGGGCTGGCCTAGCCATCTTAGGCGCTGAATCCGTAGACGCCTGACTAGGCTCATGCCGCTGTACAGTTCATGGTTGTATCTTCTTCTCCAAAAACAATCAACGCAAACAGGACCAAAGATGGAACGCAGAACTTTTCTCTCGAAACGACCAATGACTTCATCATCTGCTCTTGAGACTGTCCAGGCTTCTGCACAATAGAGCAGGACAGGGATGATGAGGGTCTTCTATAGTGTTAGCTTGGTTCTTCGAGAGAGAGCTCTACTACTCAATTGCCTCTTTTGCCCAAAAAAACAGCGGCTGGCAAGAGTTATTCTGCGTTTCTCGGTACTGATGTTGTTTGTACTGTTTACCTTTCAGCCGAGATAGACGAAGTCCTTAACTACCTCGAAGTTAAAGTTAAAGCTGAATACGATGACGTTCTGGCCGAGACGTCGGTGTTGTGCATCCTTTCTAGATGACAGCATGTACTTCGTTTTGCCCTCATTCACTGTTAAACCCATTTTTGCAGCCTCCGTTTCAATACCAGCAAACGCTTCATTGACGGCTCGCTGTGTTCGACCAATCACGTCAATGACGTCCGCGTATGCTAGCAATTGTACGGACTTCTGGAAGATCGTGCCTTTAGTGTTGGCGTTTGAGTTTCGCACGCTTTTCCCCAGGATGATGTTAAAGAAGTCACATGACAGCGTGTCGCCTTGTCTAAAACCTTTTTTGACACTGAAGGTCTCGGTGAGTTCGTTACCGACCTTGATGGAGCAGCGAGAGTTCTCCATCGTCATCCTGCACAATCTGACGAGTTTGGCAGGAATGTCAAAATTAGACATGGCGTTGTATAGCTCGCCTTTATGCACGCTGTCATATGTGGCCTTGAAATCGACGAATAGGTGGTGGGTGTCGATATGCATCTCTTGGGGTTTTTCCAGGATCTGCCGTAGTGTGAAAATTTGGTCGATGGTGGACCTTCCCGGCCTGAAACCTCACTGATAAGGACCTATCAGGTTATTCAGTAATGGTTTCAGGCGCTCTCACAAAACGGCAGAAAAGATCTTGTAGGCGATGCTTAGGAGACGTCTCCCTCGGTAGTTGGCGCAGTTGAAGGGGTCTCCTTTTTTGTGGATCGGGCAAACAATACTGATCGGGCATGCTTTCCTCCGACCATATCTTACTGAATTCTCTTCCATCATCGTCCATTGTGTGGAGTGGAACATTCTCCCCGACAGCGGAATTGGTGTCTTCCTCGCCGTTTAACAGTCTACAGAAGTGATCTTTCCAGATTCTCAGTATCGACTGCGACTCTATTACTAGTTGCCCATCTTCGTCCCGACAGGCGTCTGTCCGAAGTTTATACCCATGAGATAATTGTTTCACCCTTTGGTAGAACTTTCGGATATCATTTCCGTCGTAACACCTCTCCATTTCTTCGACCGCGCGCTTCTCATGCTCTGTCTTCTTCTTTTTTAAAAGCCGGTGCTCTTCCCTTTTTTTAAGTTCGTAGAGCTCACGAACCGCTCTCGTCCTTCTGTCCAGCGTCGCCTTATATGCCGCTTGCTTCGCTAGATGCGCCTGCCTGCACTCGTTGTCAAACCAGTGGTTTTTTCAGGGCGGCTTTTTAAAACCTAACACATCAGAGGCAGCTTCTCTGGTGGCGTTTTGACAACGGTTTTATTGTTCGTCGATTGTTTCGCCTGGCAGGTTGTAGCTTTCCGACGTCAAACTGTTTTGGTCTTGCTCTACTCCGTTGTCCTTTCGATATGCGTGCTCTTACCTTGGCTACAACAAGGAAATGATCCGAGTCGATGTTGGCTCTTCGGAATGTTCGGACATCGAGATTACTGGAGGGGTGTCTGACGTCGATCGCAATATGATAAATCTGGTTGACGATTGATTGAGGTGAGGGAAATGTGTGCTGGCTAAAGAGAGGTTTCGCCCCGTCGCGAAGTCCAACAGCCTGAGTCCGTTCCGGACGTGTTGTCATGTAGGCTGTGCTTCCCGATGACTCTATCAAAGACGTCTTCCTTACTCAGCTTTGCGTTGAAGTCTCCTACAACGATCTTGGTGTCTTAGCTGGGGCATTGATCGTATGTCCTTTCTAGGAGATCGTAAAAGTCATCCTTGCTATCGTCATCTTTATCCTTCATTGGGGCGTGGGCGCAGATTAGGCTGACGTTGCCGAATGTAGCCTTGATGCGGATTGTTATGAGGTGCTCGCTTATGCATTTAAAGCTTAAGTCTTCTTGCCTGAGTCTGCCTCGAACAACAAACCCGCATCCAAACAAGCGCTGCCTTCTCTCTTTGTACCAATCACCGTAATAAATGTCGCACACTACTAAACAATTAGTAATAAATTGGACTCCTCAGAAGCTTGTTTTCTGACCACAATTACGGAGAGTTCAATTTTGGATCACAGTACCCGTGGCTTTACATCAACTTTTGTTCAGTTTGAGAAGTTATTACATTTCTTGAAGTGGGTTCCTGGCTCCAGTGGTTCTGTACAGCTTCTGTACTTCATCATTCCGAATTCATACAAAAGGTTGCGCATTGTTTGTTGCGCTGAAAGCCTAATAACTTTATAAGCTCAACACCGATCAAATGATCAATATGACTTTTGTCGACGATGACGACGACAGCGTGCAAAGTCGTGCTACACCTTCAACTGTAATTCAGCTTCTTCGAAGCTGGTCGTTGCTATCCCAAATGCTGATAAATCCATCTTTTGCTTCCCTCTTTGCACAAGAATGGCAAGAACAGATTATTAAAAAACAAATAAAATAAATGATAAACTCCGTGTACATTTACTGTTGTCAATTCAATCATTATCAAGTTCTAAAAGCGAGCGTCTCAAATATTTGTTAAGAACACATATTTTGCTACATTGTATTTAATGCCCCCAACACCACTTAGAAATTCACTATTTCTTTGCAGAGCAGCATCCCTCTTGCCGGCGTGCGTCTACCATTCACATTCCCCAGCATACACCGAGAAGAAGTAAAGAGTCAAGGATACAAGCCCCACTCCCCGATGTATTATTTTAAAACAATTTCACTCTGCTTCCAAGGATTGCTCCCCACTGCTGTTCTCCGAGTACACTCGCAAAACAATTGCCGCACGCACACACCATTCACACATGTGTAATGTGCGGCAGCTCCCCAATGGCACATAAGAAAGTGCAAATCATTACACATAATGAATGCTCCCCTCGGAGTCATGCCGCAACGGCCAACGAACGAACGAACGACGACACAAGAATAGGATGTGCAAATGAAATACTACATACATCCGTTCGTATTATTCAATTCGCCGTGACGAAGCATTATTGGATGACATTACCAATCGGCAAAAAACAATTCGATTAGGCTCATTTGGTCTGACCTGCCACAGCACTCGGTTTACTGCCAAGTCACTGCTAAAGGACATGCACGAACGCTAACATATTACCGCTGTGCCCCATTTACACCAAATTCCTGGCCACAAGCACGCCGTTAAATACCCCAAAGAGCACTGGTGGTGAGTGAGAGCCGATAGTGTCGGGTTCAAGTCGACCGAAAGCGGAATAATAAATGACAGCTCGACGCTGATGAGTGGTAGGGTATTCAATTACTTCGGCACAGAATGACATTCTGATCTGGAAATGTCATGTAGGCAAGCAGTCCAACAGAGTCTGAACACGTAGCAGTTTTCCCCAGTGAAAGCAACTTTAGATATGCATGCAATTATGGATTATTCGTCTCTTAGTCTCTAGCCAGTGGCGCTGTGGTGACATCAAGATCGGGTAAGAAATCCATCGTAAAAAATGCGACTGCAGAACGCACAGAAAATCAATTTGTTTGCACAAGCTCAAGGATTTATTATCCTAATGCATATTAAAACAATCGCAGGCATGGGGTCGTGTGTGAATGGAATGGAACGTGAGGATTATATGCGGGGAATAACTCTAATTGAAAATTCATAACGTGCTTATTATTTGCATCCACCCCACACCAACGTGTGTATCATGCCTCTGTCTGAGCGGCACACGTGGCATTGGTGGATTTGCGTTAAGCACTCGCTACAGGCTTATTTGTGAAAAATTGACTCGAACGCAGTGAAATGATTATTTCCACGCATGGTCTTGTGGAATGCTCTGGTACGACTAGGTGTTTGCTGTTCAGTGTGAACAACGGATTTTGTTGCCTTGACACTAAGCCGGGATTAGGCATTTCATTCAAGCAATGTCGGATTACCGTGCGCGAAGTTTAAATTAGATTTGAGAAATATTTTCCGTTCCTAAGTTTTTCCTGAAAATTAATTTGCCAACTCAAACTATAGTTCTTGGAGTTGTTTAACAAAAATCCTTAGAACTTGTGTTAACGATTACTTGGCCTTGAAGACCATTTGTTTAAAAACGACTGATTTGATGATTGTCAGACGCTAGATGAGTTGATGCTCATACAGCGCGCGGATCTTACATTTCCTTTGCGTCACCACTGTGTTCGCTAATTGCCATCATCTGCGCCTGAAAACGCCACATTGTCTTAGGAGTTATTTTTTTTGTTAGAGAGATGAGTGTCCAGTTATGTCTATAATTTCAAAATACATTTGGTTCTTCAGAGAGTACTGCACGGTCCATCATCGGTCTAAATCAGGACCTCAGAACGTTTGTTGCGAGACGTGGGTCAATTGATCTATGTGTTTGGCTATGTTGTCGAATTTGAATATGATTTGCATGACCCCGTTGAAGACGACGCATTGCAAGAGGGAGTGAAGTCGAAGAGCAGCGCCAAGTGGGTCAATTGGAGCATCATTGAAGAGGACGTTAGGCGCATCTCTAAGGATAGGTCTAAATACACAGCCGCGCTGATACAAATGCTGACATGCTTAAATCGACCACCAAAAAATTCTGCATATCGTACCACTGCGATGTAAAGGGTGATTTTTTACCTATTATCTTTTTGGCAACACTGGTTTAAACAGCCGACGCACGTTTCGTGTTTTGTTTCACTGTCAAACATCTTCAGTTTGGTCTATAATTTAACCATGAATCGTCTTACAAACGAACACCGCTTGCAAATTAATGAATTTTATTATCAAAATGCGTGCTCTGTTAAGAAAGTTCAACCCACTTTTTTACCGAAAAATTGTGGACGAAGCTCATTTTTGGCTCAATGGGTACGAAAATAAGCAGAATTGTCAATTTTGGAGTGAATATCTGAGTGAATAGCTTGACTTGCATGACATGTGGTTTCAACAAGACGGTGCCACATGCTACACAGCACGAGCAACAATGGACTTATTGAGGGGCAAGTTCGGTGAACATTTTATTTCACGTTCTGGACCGGTCAATTGGCCGCCTAGATCGTGCGATTTAATGCCTTTAGACTATTTTCTGTGGGACTATGTTAAAGCTCATGTCTATACAGACAAGCCCGCTTCAATTGACGCATTGGAAGACAACATAGAAGCATTTATTCGTGAGATACCGGCGGAAAGTTTGGAAAGAGTATGCCAAAATTGGACTAAGCGGATGGACCATTTGAGGCGCAGTCAAGGTCAACATTTGCATGAAATAATCTGCAAACACTAAATTATATGGACCGTTCTATCGATTCAAATAAAGATTTCATGCATTTTTCTGAATTTTATGTGTTTTTTTTTTGAAAAACTTTCCTATAGCTTTTAAAAAATCACCCATTACAAGCAGTGAGTCATAAGTGGTTGGAGACATATGTTTTTTTTAACTTGATAACAGTTTTTTTAATATAAAACAAACCGTCTCAGTTGTCTCTAGAGTCTTCATATAAGTCTTGTGTGATTGTCCGTGACATCTTCTTAGCGTTCCAAATAATGCGCACGATTTTCCGAAAGGATCTATTCTATAACCATTCACCCCTAGGAGGAACATGCCGAGCTGGGAATGGATAATCATTCTCCGTGTCTCCAGATTTGCTTAACTATCCTTTGGAAGCGTTTCCGAAAAAATCTCCTCACTGGTTGGATGTTGACTAAGTTAGATGTAGTCAAGGCTTAGTGTCCAGGGATACGATTCGGTCTGCCGATGTGAATAGATTAGATTATTTGCTTTATTTTCTATTTTTCAGGCAGCCGGATTATGCTGTTACAAACCATTTATAGCGCTTCAAATATTCTCTAAATAAAGACGTTATATGCTCCTAAAAGTGAAATATAACCAGACTTTTTAATAAAGTGGGAATGCCGGCTCAACAATAGGGGCCCGGCGTATTTCACTTGACATGGTGAATACTGTATCAGTTTACAAGATATGTGACATGCTAAATTTTATGACCAGACTTTATAATTCAATAATTTCATTTGGAGTCTGCCGATATGTGATCAAACCGTTTCCTTTTATAGCAGCAAATAGATCACATCGGATACCCTGCCTGTGTGTGCGTGGTGTGTCTGCTTTGTCCCTCGCCACTGTCACTGGCCGGTTTGAAAAGGCCCACCGATAGATTTTACAATGACTGTGTGGTGTAAGTATCTCGAATCGGAGAATACTCAATTCAGGAAGGACTGCGAACTACATTTGTACGTTGTCCATCGAGATACTTCCAACTAGAGCTGTACCAATACCATATTTTTTATTGTTCCTTCTCAAAGCTACGTCTACTTTGAAGTCATTAAATAACCATTGACTGCTATTGAAAGTCTATTAGACAAACAATGCTTAACATTTTGTTTCAAATACTTTATTGTGTCCGACTCCCCTTGGCGCGGCTATATCCAAGATCTTCCGTCTCATTTGTGACTCGATGCAAAATCATACAATATAATATTCTATTTCACAAACAGCCGGATTTCGAAAGTTTAACCAAGTGACACATCTGAGATGGCATCGACACAAGTGACAGCACATAGCTGAGAAGGACATTTAAAGTGCATACTTGTGACGCAACATTTCTTCAGACGAATATTCTCTGTGCTCGTCGATGATGAATGCTTGCAAAGATAACCATGCATAAAGTCCACATGACTGCCATCACACATCACTGACACGCACTCAATTAATGATTCACAATGGTGCAGCCGGACTAATTGCAAATGTGTCTAGCCCTAACTATGGCATCTAATAATGTTCGCACATGAAGCGATATTAATTACAAATTGGATGAACGATTAGCCCCATCAGACATTCACCAGCTATCCGCCAATAAACGGCACCCGTTAGCGAATCCACTTAACCGAAACTAAATCATTTGGCAGAGCAGACAGGCGCACAGGCATACCGCCTGTGAACAAGCGCCAGTGACCAATTTTTGAAACAAATCCCCCGCCACCGCGGGCACACAAGGTGCTAGTAAATTCAATTTCGAATCCCTTTCGTGTGGCGGCCCACACGTATTCGCCACACTCACTCGGCCAGCACATATGCATTCCGCATGGCCATTGTGAGCGCCGCCGTTATAATTATACCACAAGCCACATATGGAGAGACGAGAAAAAACACAATAAACAGACATTGAACAGGCAATTAGAACGTTGCTACGTAAACAGCGTCCGGCGGCAACAGAGGCAACAATAGCAGTTCTTTGGTATCAAACGCACAAGGATGCCAGTGCCCATGCACTAGCCACCAATTAAATTTTGGTAATTAAAGCCGAAAATATCTTCAATAATTGAAATATCGCCTGTGTATGCATGTTTGTGTTTTTGTGCAACTAAATACCGGTCGGTTTGTTTGGGTATGTGGGCGTTCAGGCGTTTGGTAAGCCCGCGCCTTCACCATTCCGATGAGTCGGTCTGGTGGTCGGGCGCTCTTTATTAATGGGGGTACGATGCTGCTGGCAATGGTGCCGTACTGAATCCACTTCCACTTCCACCACCCGAGCTGGCAACACAGAGAAGATGTTTGATGACTGATGGCGGTTGCTTTGCTATTTCTCTGCTGATGGTGGCGGTCGTGGTATTGGCTTGCACTTACCGCTTTAACTGCTGAGGCGTATGATAGCCCTAACTCGGGATACTGCTTTTGCTGCTGCTACTGATGCTCTCGTGGATGACACTTAGTTACGTATTTATGTGTGTATGTATGTACCAGCAGATGGTCTCAAGAGTGCCAGGCGCCTGCTGTTTTGTCGTTGGCTGCTGGTGCTGGTACTGGGGCTGCCTCAACCGTCATTACCAATTTGCCTGGCCATGGGCACAACATCTCTACATCACCACCATCACCAGCATCACCGCCGCCAGCAGCACCATTTGTGGGAGTCGTTGTCAACAAGGATGTTTTACAATCCGCGTGGAAAACCGTAGAAGGCAGTTCATGATTTTCTGTTTATGGAAATTCCGTCGAGCTGTATATATGTACACACAACAAATATATCCTCCTTTTATTCGCGAATAATTTTATGCTCTGAAGGATGGTGTGACAATGGCTTTTGTTGTTGTTGCCGTTGCCGATGGCAATGGTTCAGCTGATGCGATGCTTCTCGTTATTGCAGGCCGTTGAAGACAGGTGTCAGATTTGCAACTGCTTTGATGTTATTAAAGACGGATTTGCCACTGCTGTAAGTGTCGGTTATAAAGTGGGCAATGGGGAGGTGCGTGGCGAGCAAAATAAATCTCGAAGAATATCATTCCGTCAAGTGGTGTAAAAAAACAGATAACGAACCACTCAAAGTGGCTTAAAGTGCTATCGTGCGCAAAGGAAAAAATGACGAAATACAGAGTTTATCCGCTCTGCATGTTTTGGCTTCTTAATTATGCAGAAAAAAGTGCGGAAGGATGAGTTCAAAATACATATTCCATTTTGAACCTATCAAGGCAAATACCTGGAAAAGGCGGGCGGTTTGTTATGAATAGTTTGCATTGCTTTCCAAGGAATGATGAACTAAGTGAACCATTACTATACATGATCTAAGACATGATAACCGGTAGGAAGTTCGTTGTGAAAAGTGGCTATGTAACTTCTACCACGGTCTTTGACATCAAAAATGGTCTGCAACAGGGAGCGGTTGGTTCGCCGATCTTGTTCTCAATATTCACTGTAGATCTTATGGGTTCCATGCCGTACTTAATTGCGTACGCCGACGATCTAGTAGCGGACAGATCAGGTCCGAAGGTCGAAGTAACAAATATCATGTTTCTGCATGGTTTTGCGACGGCTGGAGGTTGATTATCATCTTCCTGAAGTGTAAAACTACTAACAACCGCTGTACATGGGATACGCGCACAAACTGGCGAAAGTTCGGCGTGGTTGATCCACAGGGACGACCGTTAGCTATGAGTGTAGTACGGTATCTTGGCATTCGATTGGATCAATATGTGTATTTTGACAAACATATAGATATTGCTCTGACGAAAGCTAAAAAGGCCTTTGCTGTGGCAAGGATGTGGTTTTACAGAAGTTAACTTGATACCAGGGTGATCTGCTACATGGCCCTCATCCGGCCAATTATGGCCTGCGGTTGTCGACTGTGGTTGAACGTAATTCCTTCCCAGATGGAAAAGTTGATGTTGTTCGAGAGACAGTGTCTTTGGACCTGTCTTCGGTTGTATCGTACACCCGAGTCTGACTACAAGAAGTTCTATCCTAACGAGGGTCCTGTACAACGAAGCAAACTTGAACATCATAGATAATTTTATTATTAAGCCGATCGGAAGGTATATTGCAAGAGCTATGTCTTCTTCCAACAGTCTGATCTTGGGGCTTACTACCCCAATGTTATGTACCATGTGTAATAGTGCCTCGATCCAAACGCAATTGGCGATAAGTTGACCTTTGATTTCGGCAAACAAACCAAGGGTTGGGACAGCACAGGGTTTACGACGGACAGTGGTGTTGGTGAGGACTGTGTGTCAACAATGGATCAGAAAACAGAAGGAGCAGTCGCAGTCGCAATGTAGAGTTGAGAGAATCAAGGACCAATGAAGTGTTTTGATTTATTTAATAGAAGTTTATTTAATATGATGTTTGTGTTTATATTTAACACATGAGAGAGTGAGCATCACCGGCTTTATTCCTCCTGAAGCGTGCCTCTATCTCGACACAATTGGCCTAATACAGGATCCCTAAGGATGTCCTGTCAAGCCGGACAGTGGCCAGGCGACTCTAATACGAATAGGATGTCGCTCGCAGTCACGAGGATTTCCTCCGATCTCTGCTCTGGAGAGAGTCTGCCAAAAAGCTGCAATTGGTACTGGTGGTAGTTCAGATGTGAGAAGAATTGTTAAGATAGTTCAGCTAGTTTTAAGTATTGTCTAGCACGTAAATAAAATGAATTGAAAAATGAAACAAAAATGAATTAAAAAAATGACGTACTAATCTCTTAGCTAGTTGACTGAATGGGGAAGTGGCGGCTGTGTTCGATGTTCTTGTGTAATAAAGGGCGAAATTACCATACCTTTCTAGACGCATAAAAGGCATTATGCCTAATTAGACGGATGTGCATACATGCCGATACAGTCTGATTTCCCATTACTAAAAGGGACTTCAAAGTACAGTAGTCTAGAATATATGACCTAATTAATTTTAAGTCAGTTCATATAATCAAAAAGTTTACATATCCGAGCAATCAAAGTTTTTTTGTTTTGCCGCTCCAGAATACATTGCAAACAGTACATATATTATATACTGGACTCTTTTTTAATTCCAGTAGTGCTAGCCCTTACGACATTATAAAGTGGACTCCCCCTAGTCGACTTTTCACGGGATGTACAAATTAGTTCGACTTAGATTATGGGTTTTTTTTTTATCGAAAACTTATGGGAATGTTAAAATATGGCGAACACGAGTTAAAGAGAAATTCGACTTAGAGAGAGTCGACTGTATTTGTTTGCTAGTACAAGGGTAGACTGACCATTTGTTAACGCCAAAATAAGTCCTTTTTGCTCAATACTGAAGGACTTTCCGTGACATTTTTAACTTTTTTAACCATAACTATCTTACTCGTCCACAAAACCCTAAGAACTGAATTGAAAATTACCGTGTAAGTACAGGTAAAATAAAAAAGCTACGTTTTCCGACAATTCGTCTAGACTGAACTAAAGAGAAGCAACTGCGTTTTCCTGTTTTTTTCCTTGAAAACATTTGAACTGCGGCTTGATTATATGAACTTGTAGTGCAAGTGTACGAGTGCGAGTTCATATAAACAAATCTCAGTACTTAAATTTAACAGATCATATATTCGAGTAATTCATATAATCGCGGGTTCATATAATCGAGACTCTACTACATATATACATACATACCTAATTATATACATCTTCCACTATCCATCCACCAAACCATAGAATTTTCACTTGGTTTGATAAACCAATGCTTGCCATTTACTTCTAATCATCATTTCATGTAAACGTTGACCACGACTACGATTTCAGAGGACCATAAGGGGAGTACAATTTTCTAAATACATTCTCGGGCATACTAGCTTTGGTCTCCCTGATATTGTCATCCAAAGCTGACGCTGCCATATTCAAGTAAAGGGTGATTTTTTAGCTATTATCTTTTTGGCAACACTGGTTTAAACAGCCGACGCACGTGTCGTGTTTTGTTTCACTGTCAAACATCTTCAGTTTGGTCTATAATTTAACCATGAATCGTCTTACAAACGAACAACGCTTGCATATTATTGAATTTTATCATCAGCTACCAATGCATCCAGAAAAAGTCACAGTTTGGTGCGGTTTATGGGCTGGTGAGATGATATCCAACTCGTTTTTGCCCAAAATGCAAGAGCTTGACTTGCATGACATGTGGTTTCAACAAGCCGGTGCCACATGCCACACAGCACGCGCAACAATGGACTTATTGAGGGGCAAGTTCGGTGAACATTTTATTTCACGTTCGGGACCGGTCAATTGGCCGCCTAGATCGTGCGATTTAATGCCTTTAGACTATTTTTTGTGGAGCTATGTTAAAGCGCATGTCTATACAGACAAGCCCGCTTCAATCGACGCATTGGAAGACAACATAAAAGCATTTATTCGTGAGATACCGGCCGAAATGTTGGAATGAGTATGCCAAAATTGGACTAAGCGGATGGACCATTTGAGGCGCAGTCAAGGTCAACATTTGCATGAAATAATCTTCAAATATTAAATTATATGGACCGTACTATCGATTCAAATAAAGATTTCATGCATTTTTCTGAATTTTATATGTTTTTTTTTGAAAAACTTTCCTATAGCTTTTAAAAAATCACCCTTTATATTCAAGTAATTTGAAGTATCCTCGTACAAAATAGTTCGGTTCAAAACGAAAGAAAATTGCTCACTGAAATGATTTCTCAATATGTACACTAACTTGTTGCAAGTCCCCCGGACCAGTATCTGGTTGCTATGCCAATGATGATGATCGATCCACGACGACGAAGTCTAGAGAATGATTTCTAAAATACAAGACATTAATTCTGCGGATCAGCAACTATGACTGACTCCGCTGAGTTTAAAATTTAACTTAGATTTAAATTAACTGAAAATCCTCTACGAAGGCGACACTCTCATGCTCAGTTTCACAGTGGAGGTTTAAAATTAAGTTCAGTTGAACCATGAAACGAGTTCAAATTTTTGGTTTAACTCGTCCGGTTTCAGAGTGAAATCTGAACTTCGTTTGTGTAATGCGATCGATAAAAGTATGGCAACACTGTCCATTTGGTGCGTGCATTGGCTACAATTTGTAAGGGATTTCAATGTATGTCGTGTGCTTTTTAGTTTTAAAACGCTTTTGTACGTCCCTTTTGAACTTTTATAGTACGTCCTCGCTGTTGATAACCAACCGAGGAAGGAAAAAGCTGCGGTATGAGAATCCATTGCAAATGATTTCAACACAAGGAATGAATCTAATTAATGCAAAAGTGGAGTTTAAACGTCCGCTGTAAAACTGGGCATTAAAAGACGAACTTTATTCAAACATCGGTCAGATTAAAAATCCCACAAGACGTGCACATGGATACACACGAATGTACGAGTAAGCGAGCAACCGCAACATCTCCTTTGAAGCGGAACTCAATAGACTCTTCAGATCCTCTTAAATTCTTTCTGTTATTTTGAGTAATTCGTTTCCCAAGTCAGCCCTACCCGTTGCTCGGGAACAGCACAAAAAAAAAAGCCTACCCTGTACCCACATGTGTTCATAAGTTTTCTAGGCTCATTAGTCTTGAAAATAACTCAATCATGAATTCCTGTTTGAATTCGTTCGCTAAATCAAATTGAATTCCCACATCGACAAGCGCCAGAAAACGAGGATGAGGGAGAACTCAAAAATAAAAAAAAAAATAGCTCAACACTCCACCAAAACCGAGCAAAGAAACCACAATTTAATTTATTTTTTCACATTGTTCGCATCCTTTGCACATCCTTCTGCAAAATTCCTTTCGTCGGTAACCTAATATCGCCCTGTTCTTACATCTTGATATGATTATACCGGAGGTACACTTCGCAACATTTCGTTTTTTATTCGAATCCGATAAGGAAACTGAAAGGAACGATGTTCTTCCGCCTCTGCCGACACGCCGCCCTCTAATGGTCCAATGCCCCTCTCATGTGCTGCCCATGGAATCAGGAAGAGAATGAGTATGAGATGAAATGAATTTCCATATTTCCTATGCAAAAAAAAAAACCCCGCAAGAATCTCTCTTCTCATGTTTATGCGGCTCCAGCATATGTACACGGGGTTGGTTGAGGAATTTTTGTCGAGCCCACCTCAATGCGAGTAGCAGCGTTACGAGTACATGCCGATGCGAGATGATAATTTGAAATAATGATGTGTTGATATGATCACAGGCAGCGTTTTCTCTTTTTTTTTTTTTGTTTCCCCACCCATAGCAGTGGAGATGTCCTCTGAGCCCTGAGCTATCCAGCACGCAATTTAAATTAACTGTAACGAAAGGAATACAAATTGAATTTGCTTTCGTTACTTCTGGATATGCGGGCGTGCCGCTTATAAATGGGTGGCAATTATTAAATTAGCGACAGAAGGGAAGGGAGCTATCACATCTCACATTTCATGTAAGAGATCGAATTGGAATATTTCCTTTGAAAACAGGCACCCCGGGGCGCCGCGGGTTTGGCTGCTATTCGAATGCAATTTTCTATATTGAGAATTGTTCATCATAAAGTGGTTGAGTGAAAAGAATTGAGATGTGCCTCTAGGGAGGAGACTTCTGAAAAATAGACAAAGTTTAATAAACTCAATAGCTAATGTTCTGGACAACTATCTAGGACCTCATCATTTTGCGATTCAGGATTCAGGAGAGGAAATCAACCGTTTACATGTTGTTCATCAATCAAACACGGACATGATGTTAGTATGTTCGACTCAGTTGTGATTTATAAGCCCAAGGAAACTAGGGAACCTTACATGGACACGAAAAGTTAAAGTAGACGGTGGGCACGAAGAGATTTAGAACAGTGTTTTATGCACCGAAAGGACATACACTAATTATGTAAATGATAAAGAGACTTTTATAATGTTCTTGTATTTGATGTTGCAAGAGCAGCAAAATGTTTTCCTCTGATTATGATATTCAGCGCTTTGTTGTCAGTTGGAGAGTGATTTCTGTTGCAATAAAGACCGTTGATATCATGACCTTGAACTGTACTTAGGCCACTGACTTCGAATCAGATTGTCCAGGTCCAAGAACTGTTGCCACAGAAACCACCGTCTGTGCCATGATCTAGTCAATCGTATAGCTGATGTGTTGGTCATTCTCATTCATTTAGTGATCAAGGTGCCAGAGATTGTCTTCTCCTTCTTCGATGCATTCTTTTCGCTGATCCGTGAAAGACATGATGAACCTTAAATGTATCTCCCTTTCAGGTTAACGATGATGAGTAGTATTAGGAGCCTTAGACAAAAGAAAACAGCATATTTTCGAATGTACTACTTTGTGTCGGCTATTTGGCTGCCGCCTCGTCATATAGTTCGTGCACTTGCAAACGCATCTTATTGCAAATGCATTTGCCAACAGCATCTGAATATTCCGCTACTTTCATGATCTCATGTTGCCTTTGCAACACCCACGGTTTGTTCACGTTTGGTACCCACTTACGGATACTAAAATTTATTTCAGTTATTTCGGTTCACATATATATTATATTATAATGTTCAATATTTTTTTGGGAGCTAGAGGATACGCCAAATCCATAGTCATTGGCGAAAAGTCATTGTCAATTGGAGGCTTGGAAGATAACATTGCATGTGCAATGCGCTCGAAAAAGTAACTGAAAATTGGACTCTCGATATACTTACTTTTCAGGCTAGGGCTGCATGAAGGGTCTGAGTCTGAGCTTGAGTTGCTTTTTATCGCTGACGGTTCTGGGCATGCTGCTGTCAGGAGGCTCTGGTTCGAAGACCGCCATAGCTGGAGCGTTGAAGTTCATGCGCTCGATGTGGACAAGCCAGTTTTGCCTTCCGCACTATATCCAAATCTTGGTACAGCTCATCGAGTTCTTCTTCTCCATTCATTTTCTTCGCAGACATATATACGGCGTAGCAGGACAGTCAAAATAAATGTTGTGTACAGTATGATGTTGGTCCTTCGAATCAGGAGTTTTGAGCCCAGTTGTTTCGACAAATCGAAGTAGCACCGGATGCGATTTCGACGGATCTCCACTAAGGTGTCGTTTGTGGAGTTCACGTTTGCCCCGAGGTAGACAAACTCCTTTACTTCATCTAAATTGTAGCTGTCGATGTTGGGTCGCGGGTGGTGTGTGAAGGAACGTTTCTTGGTCGACAACATATAATTTGTTTTGTCTTCACTGACCTTACGACCAGCGCCCTACGCCTCTTCTTTAATTGCCGTGAATGCAATGAGTTCTACGTTGAGAGCGCTCGACGATGTTGAAAACTTGTCTGCGAAACATAACAAGTGAACTGAATTTTAGTAGATAGGACTACTTACTGTATTCTTAAAACGTAGTCGTAATCAAAACATCAATATTTTTCACACTTTCGCAATTTTCTTGTCTTGACTAGAAACTGGCGCAAATTAGGCAAACATAACTGATCCACATTGACTACCATTAGCTGTGAAAGTTTGTCAGCATTGTGGGTGGATTAATATCTATATTTCGACAGACAGCTGAAAACTGGGTGGGGGGAGAGTTGTTCTACATTTCTTTCGGAACTGTCTCTATTTATATCTTACACCCGAGGGTAAGTACAAGAGGCAAACCGTTACTTTTTTGATTCGAATGCATATTGGAGAAGGTTTACCTTCTTCCAACATTCTAATCTTTGGGGCATACTTTGGCGAAGCATTCATTTAGCCTAATACAGAATCGTCAAAGACGTCCTATTATCTTCCATGACGTACGTCGAGCAGTGGACAGGCGACTCCAATATGAACGGGATGTAGACCGCAGCCGCGAGAATCTCCTCCGGCTCAGTAGACCCATCTCTGCTCGCTATACATGGGAGTGTGTTAAAGAAGGACTATTTTGTCGACTACGCCACTTGATTTCTCTATGTAGGATTCCTGCCAAGACCAAATACATGGCACCTCCACATCTAAGCTGGAAGAGTATATCCGTCTAGAAACAGCATTTCCATAGTTCTGAATAGGATGGTTTATCTGGGGAGCTTGAAGACTCTTGTCAACCATGTATCCACATTGTTTTCGGTCCACAAGCCTATCGCTAGATGGCACTGGGTGGGCTTTAATGGTTTAAATGCGAAGTTCCTTGTCGTAAGCACTCCCGGAGCCCTATGTCGTCTATAAAGCGGTCATATAAAGCTACTTCCAGACACCAACAAATTCAGAAGACGTTCTATTCAAAATTTTGTTGTAAAGACTTGGGACTAAGGTGGAAGCCAATTAACGTTAGTCAAGCAAGAAGAAACATAGTCTTCAGCCGATAGTTGGACACTTGTGCCGCAGACTGCTAATTTTCGAAATGGTCTGAATATTCTTCCTCGTCTTCCCGCGTCTTTGTTCATTAATAACAACCGCTAAAGCAATTAGATTCTGCATTAGCTGGGCCTAGGTACACTGCAGCAGACCACCCATGCAATTAGTATTCATGATGTAGACTACAAATAAAACACTTGACAGCTGACAAAATGGCCGCCTGTTAAAATAGTGTTGCCAACTTAAAGTTCTATACATCTATAAAAAACACCCTTTACTACTCACCTTTAAATTATCACAGCACTCTCATCTTACTCCCTGTACTCAGTGACACTTAAAACACGTTAAACGAAATGGCACGATAGTACTGTAATTTCGCAAAAATATCTTTCAAGCTAGTTGATGGCCAAAGTGAATGTTGACACATGCTGTTGTGTCCTATGCTGAACTTATAAGACGTTCCATTTCCAGACCGACAAAGTGAATGAATGCCTACCCACAGTCACAGTAAATATCAGTCAGTCTGGAGAAAACTGCGCCCTAGTTCAGTGTAAACAATCAATTCACCTTCAATCGATTCGATAACCATCGCAACCTGTCTTCAGTTAACCATTCCCAGTTACTTTCGTATTTTTTTTCCATTTTTATTTTCAATTACTCTCAACACAATAAGCACCTGTTCATGGCAGCGAGAAACACCAACTACCCCACCTCATGCCACCACTCAGGTTGTGTTATTGCAAACATGCCCAGTCAGGGCACTTACAGTTGTTGCAGTTGACACAAGGTACAGGACAGGAATCAATTAACTCCGCACGTAGTATATGTGTGTACAGCCATGTAGATAGCAGCACATAGTGCACTGCAATGTCGTTTAGCGAGGAGGTCGGCAAAACGGTTTCCCTTCATTACCGCCCACATATGCTTTATTCGCCTCCAGGCCACACACACACAAACAGACAAACTGACATACAGACCCATCTGCTGTCCTTACAGGAAACTGATTACAAAATTACGTCTAGAAGGCTCACACATAAAAGTACTGCATGTGGATTATCCTCAGTCGAACTCAGCTGGACATTAAATAAAACCTTTCGGGTAATCAATATGACCCAATGAGGCCGACCAAGGCGAGAGCCTAACCGACCAAACAACCGACGAATCAACCAGCCAATGTAGACCACCACAACCGGGAATGATGGTGGTGGTTCATCTGCAGTGTTCCGGAGCGCAAGGCAATGTGCCCGGGCAGAAAAAAAACTCTCGGCAAAAAGGGGGAAATTTATTATCTTATTTGTTGTTCCTACTATTCCTGTTGTTGTTGTTGGCGGTGTTTTGATACTCCTGTTTGATGGGGAACAAACGGACGGAATAATTTTCATTCAATCCAGCAGCAATTTCGGGAAGGAGTCGTAATAAACATTTTAGTATCTGTATCTTTTTCTGTTTGAGTTGGATTCGTAGTTTTCGTGTCTGCGAAGCCCTGAAGGTGCTGCTCGTGGGGATGGTGGTGGTGGCGAGAAACTGGAAATAAACAGGGTAGCTTATTTAGCCTCTAAGGATTTGGGAGGCAATAAAGTGGATTGAGGGATACATTACCTCATGTAAAGGCCAGTGTCTGTGTGTGCGTGTGCAGTAAATGTATTTCTAAACTCGTCGTTGGCTTCCGGCTCTCACCTTCGCCGGGCTGTGAAAGCTTGATGTGGTCCATTGGCTGAGAGTGGGCATTTCATTAGCAATAAATCAAATAATTGGTTCTTTTTCTAATTTTCTATAGCGAACTGCGATAGACGGCATAGTCGGAGATAAGCAGGAGTTATTGACTTAATTTCGGGGATATATAGGTTCTTACGCGATCTGACGTGGGCCAGTAACTATTGATGGGCAGATTGACCATTAAATTCTGCACTTCACGTTGCCTAAGACCCGAATAACTACTCGTAATCAGCGTTAAGCAGGTAGCATCGGACATGGGAAACTATTTATTCTCGGGTTGAAGCGGAAGTAGGGGAAAATGAACGCCAACACCGACCGATAACAGCGAACAAACCTGGCTTTGTTACAGCAGCTTTTCGAGAAGCTTATATGAAACATTCTGATGATGCACAAATGCAGCAGAAAAAGCAAAACAGTCCCTCATTGAGTTCGGTTATGTTGGTACATGAAAACTGTACGCTCGGCTATGAGTTACGTTAGGAAATTTGATTTAGGTCCGCCGACTGTGTAGACGTCACCATAATTGCTTAGGTAGGGACGACGGCCATCATGACAAAGACAGAGGAGAGGGTAGTTCTTGGACAGCAAGTAGAAAAGGATCACGCCAAATAAAAATATAATTGTATTCTACTGAAAAAGGATACTACATGGCTAGACGCCTGTCGCTGTACAGCGCCCCCACAGTTCGTGGTTGAATCTTTGCGGGAGAAGCAATTTGTGGACAGCGGCCAGTGTCCAGAGACTATTGCGGGCGAAGCAATTTGTGGACAGCGGCCGGTGTCCCGAAAATATTGCGGGCGAAGCAATTTGTGGACAGCGGCCAGTGTCCAGAAACTATTGCGGGCGAAGCAATTCGTTGACAGCGGCCAGTGTCCAGAAACTATTGCGTTCGAAGCAATTTGTGGACAGCGGCCAGTGTCCAGTGTCCAGAAACTATTGCGGGCGAAGCAATTTGTTGACAGCGGCCAGTGTCCAGAGACTATTGCGGGCGAAGCAATTTGTTTACAGCGGCCAGTGTCCAGAAACTATTGCGGGCGAAACAATTTGTGGACAGCGGCCTGTGTCCAGAAACTATTGCGGGCGAAGCAATTTGTGGACAGCGGCCAGTGTCCAGAAATTATATCGCGGGCGAAGCAATTTGTGGACAGCGGCCTGTGTCCAGAAACTATTGCGGGTGAAGCAATTTGTGGACAGCGGCCAGTGTCCAGAAACTATTGCGGGCGAAGCAATTTGTTGACAGCGGCCAGTGTCCAGAAATTATTGCGGGCGAAGCAATTTGTGGACAGCGGCCTGTGTCCAGAAACTATTGCGGGCGAAGCAATTTGTGGACAGCGGCCAGTGTTCAGAAGCTATTGCGGGCGAAGCAATTTGTGGACAGCGGCCAGTGTCAGTTGTGTTTAACGATTAGCCTAATTACTTATGTGCATTACATATCGGAACCTAAAATCTGTGTTTTAACCTGCTTTCTATTAATAAAAGTATTCTATAAGGGTGTGTAATTATATCCTCTCTCCGCTCGCAACAGAATTCTTATGAGAATTGAAGGAGATAATAATGCAGAGCTCGTATACACGTCTAGTGCCTCCATCCCGTCCTCGCTAAGTAAACTCAACCCGTTTCCATTCTAGTATGCGGATGGAATTCGAGTAAACAGTCAACTACCTTCATCCTTTCACACCATTTAATAAGATGTGTTGAAGTTGGAGAATATTCCAATACCCATCGTTTGATTTGACCTGTCCCCAGTACTTAAGCTGAACCCAGCATGAAGTGATTCTACAAACTTTAGCAATCCTAATCTATTTTGTCCAAATTATGCCATCCATTGTCAAGACAGCAAGTCCTGAGTCTTTCCGATTTGCCAACAGATTTGCTGTCAATTTGGGACAATTTCCTGCAGTTTTCTGACTCTTGTTTTGGAATTGTCCTTCAGGCCATATGATCCGTGCTTGAATTCCTTTCATAAACATCCCTTCACGTGCATCCCAACTAATTTGTGAGTACCTGTAAGCTTTCAATCATTCATGATTCTGACTACTGGGGGAGCTGTTAACAGCTTAAAATGGCATTGTTTACGCACGAATACTCCGAAAATGTGATTTCACGGCAACTTAATGTTTCTCTTTTGCTGCAATATAATGCAAATTGTGCAGTTTGGAAATGAAAACAACCCATCTTATTAGTGGCATTTGCGCAGGCAATCGTGTTCGGAGAAGTGGTAAAAAACATCCGTTCCGAAAATGCATTTAGAGCAGCCACTTTTCGGGTGATTCTGTTCTGAAATATCAAGTATCAAGTATCTCGAAAAATGCTAGCACTGCGCCCAACTAGAGACGAGAGTTTAATGCGATAAATATGGTAAACAAAACCATTGTCACCACCAAACCGCTGGTCTATGTATACGCTTTTAAAAGCTTTTGATGACAAAGTAACTACCGGCCATCACCAGAAACCATTACGGCCGACGTCAGGTCGTCCACCTCGTTCCGTTTGGTGGGATTTATAAAATTAGCAATTTCAATTCGAATGAAATATAAGGTATTCCAAAAGAGCCAAACTCCCCGAGAGAATGTTGCTTAATGGCCGGGTCCATTAAAATAAGTTATGTCGAGAGGATTCGCATTAACACCTGGTAGTAGCTTAATGTCTCAAATATTTAAATGTGTTCAGCCAGCATGCGCGAACCCTCAAGCGAACGCTCGTGCACCGCCTTAGCGTCGACATCGACAAGTAGCGTCATATTGATAAGCGCCCATAGACGAACGAACGCCTGGGATTTCTTGCAAATTTCACCTTCAGTTGATTCAATTTTGTTACTTTATTGCGAGCTTAAATAATTCACTGAAGTGTGAAAGGACGACAATTACATGGGATTCAATGGAGCTTACCTTGTGTTTCCTTTTGGATTTTCGCTTCGTTCAATTTTTCCTCTCCAAGTTCGCCCGTGGTGGCTGTTTTCATCATCGATTTGACGGCAAAAGCGGCCAAGTAGCGGTTGACTCTGCAACCTCAAAGGCGCGGTACGATACGAAGATGAGGTCCTCTTCTTGCCCCTTGTGACTTGCCAATGGGGATGGATTCTCGTTAATGGCTTTTCCAGATGTTGCCGTGCTGATGCCTTTTCGACGCTGTCGATCCAATTTCAATTCAAGGTGTTGGTAACACGTGCAATATTCATCACGCGCGTGTTTGTTTTGCTTTCGAAGTGGAAAATAACTAAATTTCGATTGTTGTTCAACCGAGCGAAAGTGTATATATGGGCGGATGTGTAAGTGTATCCCTTGGGTGAGTGTATTTATATACACAACACCTCTACCTGGGAGCTAAGTGAAACAAGTGGAATAGGTAGGCTGCTGGTATCCTTTCTTTTATTCTACAAAATTGGATGGGATGCTGTTGGCTGATAACAGATGCTGCGGGAAAGTGCCGTGTGTGTAAAACCCTTAACTCGCTTAACCCTAGCCACTCACAGAATTGGTGAAGTGTGTGTTATATTACTAATACAGTTTGAGGTGGACCGGGGTGTAGCTTCTTCAGCAGCCACTCGTGTTGTGTGTGCGACTGGTGGGGGCCTACAGTTTTATGCCGACATCGAAGCTTTTTTTAATACTACCTGATCAGCTTACCTATACGATTAGGTATCTATCCTGTTCTAGTTTGCCTCATTAGGATACCACGTTAGAATATAACTTCTTATAATCAGACTCGGGAGTACGATACGATGTACTGTCTGTCGAACAATTCATCTGGGATGGACAACCGTACGCCATAACTGGCCGTATGAGCGCCACGTAGTAGATTACCTTCTGTCTGGAATCAGGTTGACTGCAATTAAGCAACCTACGTTTTGGCATGGAGTCGACTAAGGATTGGCATCAGTGACGAATCATCTGGATCGGATGGTAACGTCATTACAAAGGATATTCCGACATCAATATCTACCAACCTCATTCCCCGTCTAGTGAGGAACCTCATATGGGGGCTGCATCTGTGGATTAAGGGTGCATTTTTGACAAAAATACACTAAAAGCCTTTCTCCTCTTCACCACAGTTTTGCGTGCCAGACTTCACCACCAGTTCCACCTGCAACTCACCGCAGACGGAAGGAGGAACATTTGGGTTGCTTCTGCGTACATGCTCTTCAATGACGAAGGAAAGTTTTCAGCGGACCCGATTAGGAATGCAGTAGAAGCCGCACAAGAGGCCAACACAAACTCTAATGCGTACCACAGGATACATCTTTAGATACTTTGGGGAAATAGTGTTAGTGTCACGCAGAGGTGAGAAACTCTTTGACTAGATTCTAGTCTCTGTGTAAGTAACGTCGGCTCAGTGCCAACCTTTGTGAATAAGCTAAGACAGGAAGTTGGGGCATCACCATGGTGACAAACAATCCAGAAGTATTTGTCAATAAATGAACAGTATCTACAGATGTTTCATTCTCAGATCATCGACTACGAAACACCAACTGCTAGCAGCTTCAGAAATCCTACAACGCCAACTAAATCGTAAAACCTGGTCTCAACCAAGCTCGAAGCAGAATATTGACAAACTGGTACAGAATCTCTCCATGAACCCCCTAACCAGACTGGAGGAAAGCGGGAAGCCGCTATGGGAATCTCATCTCCGATGTGCTGAGCTACGCAAAGCCAGCAAAAGATGCTTCAATAGAGCAAAATTCTCAAAAGAAACCGCTGACGGGGACCTCAGAGGAATTGAAACATTGAGGTAGTCAAGGACTCAGACCTCGGACCTCGGCTCTGCTGTAAACAGGGATAATAACACCAGGCAATTGACTAACAGATCCATCTCACGAAAGACCAAGCTGACCTTATAGAACACTCTAATCTTCCCTATCATGCTCTATAGCACAAGGACATGGACGCTATTGAAAGCGGATGAAGAAGTTTTTGGTCGTTTTAAGATATTAGTTCTGCGTGCGACCTTTGCCTGTTTGCGATGATACCTTCTGGAGGAGAAGATTCAACCACGAACTGTACGGGCTGTACAGCATGCACCTAGTTAAGCGACTTCGGATCCGACGCTTAAGATGGCTAGGTCATTTAGAGCGTATGGAGAGCACTACTCCGGCCCGAAGAGTCTTCGAATCAGAGCCATTGGGATGACGCAATAGAGGACGTCCTCGATCGAAATGGCGAAGTGGAGAAGCAACTTGGTTTGTGCAACTGGAGGCAGCTGGCGATCGTGCTTGCTGAAGAGGCTTGTTGGTTGAGGCCACCTCGAACTATAGCACCAAACAAAGAAGAAGAAGGAAGCGTTTAAGACTATTTTTATCTTATTATCTAAAACTCCGACATGGACTAACTTCAGTGAAGAGACTCAGAAGCTCTTAATAGATAGCCATTTGCCAAGAAATAAAAATCCATCGGATAACCTTGATGACATCAGAGAGTGTGAGCCACACCCAAAGTCTGTTCCACCTGATCTGATAACATCACACAAACAGCTTTGGGCTGGTGGCTCACAGCTATTTTCCAGCCGCCTGAGACTCAGCTATACTTCCGAACTCTGGAGAAGGACAATATTGCTATTAAGAGTACCGGAAAGCGAGTCCAAGTCCCAAAGCAACCACGAAGATTTTTGACCCATCACACTTTCATCGCTCATTCTTAAAACTCTGCAGAGATCTGTTGATCTGCATATAAAGGAGAGTACTCTATTGAATCTATCTCCGAACCAGCACTCATACGCAGAGACTACTCAAAGCAAACAGCACTCCGTTGATCAGCACCGTCGAAAAATCCCTTGAAAATAACGAATACGGAATAATAGCCTTCTTAGATATAGAAAGAGCTTTCAGCAACGTAAACTACGAAACAATTGACAGCACCATACGAAATCTGATCAGAATTGAATATCCAGAGGCACACCCTAAGAAGGGAGTCTATCTCCTCTTCTCTGGATCATAGCATGATCTGGTGCGAACCCACGCGGTCCAACGCGGATGATATCACTCTAGCGATCACGGGAAAATGTCCAAACACCACAAGAGACGTGACGGAATCTCAAGTATTAGCAATGTCGACAGACAGTGTCGAACTGGATGTCGACCTATTCAAGACTGCACTCGTACTGTTCACAAGGTAATATAAAATACCAATGATCACTCCGTTAAATACCTCTTCGGACCCAAATCTTGCAAAGAATAATACACTGTCTGTACACTGCAATAGTAAGACCTATACTGAAACACAGGGTCTTAGCCTGGTGGACGGCACTATAAGTGAAACAAAAATTTATTAAGTTAAGCAGAGTACAGAGTTCAGCATTCATATGTATTACAGGGGCACTCTGATCAACGCTTACAGCCGCCCTAGAAATATTACTGCATCTTCTTCCAATGGATGCATTAAAACTAAGAGAATAAAACTGTTAGGTAAAACTTACAGCAAAAGGCACATGCAAATACTAAATAATAAAATATAATACAATACAAAAGCTGTTCATAAGACATCGTTTTGACTATCAATGAGTCCGATAGATGGCAGATCAATTGTTTTATTCAAAGACTATTAGAAAAGCTTGTAGTACGACACCAAGAACGTCATACGCATTTATCTAATCATTCCATAATGTATATATTGGTTCTACGAAAAATTGTGCCCTGCAAATATAAATATAATAATAAAAGAAAGTGGTATTGCATATAAAAAAAGTAATAGATCCAGCCAGATTTGAACACAGTACCTGTAATGAGCGTGAGAAACGCACAAAACCCACTCGGCCAACGGAGCCGATAACATTCGGTATAGGTGTGACATACTTGAATACTTAGGGCTTTATATGTTGAAGATAGTCAGGCCGCCATAAAGGCTTTGGAAGCACCATCAATCAATTTCAATATGAAAAACCCCTGCCATCTATTTCTAAAGGAGATATCGGACAGATGCAACCTTATTCTATTCTGGGTCCGTGGGCACAAGGATATTCCGGACAAGGGAATGGGCGATGAATAATTAATAGAGTTAGCGGCCCTGCCACTGGCACAGAATAAGGAGACACGCCATAAATGACACCAACCGAAGGTGGGTTGCACTATATCAAATCAGAACTGAAGCTCTTCTAGAGCTAGACAGGAGGCATATTATTAACTTGTATATTATAAACTTGTAGGTCTGGTGTGGATCCGACGACATCGAATTTTTCACCTAAAAAAATTGACAGTGTATAGTAAAGATTTTGTAGTCTTTCATGGCTCATCTTCCAACTGCCACAGCGGCCGAACTAGGCGTACCTACGAAATGTGTACACCTGTAGTTATGTGTGCAGACGTGTATTATTGAAATGCAAAGACTGGAGTGGATCCGAAGACATCGAATTTTTCACTTAAAAAAATTGACAGTGTATAGCAAGGATTTTGTAGCCTTTTATGGCTCATCTTCCAACTGCCACAGCGGCCGAACTAGGTTTCCCTACGACCTGTGTACACCTGTGGTTATGTGTGTAGATGTGTATTATTGAAATCCAAAGACTGGAGTGGATCCGACGACATCGAATTTTTCACCTAAAAAAATGTACAGTGTATAGTAAGGATTTTGTAGCCTTTCATGGCTCATCTTCCAACTGCCACAGCGGCCGAACTAGGTTTACCTACGACCTGTGTACACCTGTGGTTATGTGTGTAGATGTGTATTATCGAAATCCAAAGACTGGAGTGGATCCGACGACATCGAATTTTTCACCTTAAAAAAATTTAGAATAAGGATTTTGTAGAGTTTCATGGCTCATCTTCCAACTGCCACAGCGGCCGAACTAGACGTACCTACAACCTGTGTACACCTGTGGTTATGTGTGTAGATGTCTATTATCGAAATGCAAAGACTGGAGTGGATCCGACGACATCGAATTTTTCACCTAAAAAATTGACAGTGTATAGTAAGGATTTTGTAGCCTTTCATGGCTCATCTTCCAACTGCCACAGCGGCCGAACTA
The DNA here is from genome assembly GCA_907269125.1 of Eristalis pertinax. Lineage (NCBI taxonomy): Eukaryota > Metazoa > Arthropoda > Insecta > Diptera > Syrphidae > Eristalis > Eristalis pertinax. The sequence continues at coordinate 56,085,109 of OU026145.1, forward strand.
GGCGTACCTACGACCTGTGTACACCTATTGTTATGTGTGTAGATGTGTATTATCGAAATCCAAAGACTGGAGTGGATCCGACGACATCGAATTTTTCACCTAAAAAAATTGAGTGTATAGTAAGGATTTTGTAGCCTTTCATGGCTCATCTTCAAACTGCCACAGCGGCCGAACTAGGCGTACCTACGACCTGTGTACACCTATTGTTATGTGTGTAGATGTGTATTATCGAAATCCAAAGACTGGAGTGGATCCGACGACATCGAATTTTTCACCTTAAAAAAATTTACAATAAGGATTTTGTAGAGTTTCATGGCTCATCTTCCAACTGCCACAGCGGCCGAACTAGACGTACCTACGTCCTGTGTACACCTGTGGTTATGTGTGTAGATGTATGTTATCGAAATCCAAAGACCGGAGTGGATCCGACGACATCGAATTTTTCACCTAAAAAAATTGACGGTGTATGGTAAGGATTTTGTAGCCTTTCATGGCTCATGTTCCAACTGCCACAGCGGCCGAACTAGGCGTACCTACGACCTGTGTACACCTGTGGTTATGTGTGTAGATGTGTATTATCGAAATCCAAAGACTGGAGTGGACCCGAAGACATCGAATTTTTCACCTAAAAAAATTGACAGTGTATAGTAAGGATTTTGTAGCCTTTCATTGCCCATCTTCCAACTGCCACAGCGGCCGAACTAGGCGTACCTACGACCTGTGTACACATGTGGTTATGTGTGTAGACGTGTATTATCGAAATCCAAAGACTGGAGTGGATCCGACGACATCGAATTTTTCACCTAAAAAAATTGACAGTGTATAGTAAGGATTTTGTAGCCTTTCATGGCCCATCTTCCAACTGCCACAGCGGCCGAACTAGGCGTACCTACGACCTGTGTACACCTATTGTTATGTGTGTAGATGTGTATTATCGAAATCCAAAGACTGGAGTGGACCCAACGACATCGAATTTTTCACCTAAAAAAATTGACAGTGTATAGTAAGGATTTTGTAGCCTTTCATGGCTTATCTTCCATTTGCTACAGCAGCCGAACTAGGCGTACCTACGACCTGTGTACACCTGTGGTTATGTGTGTAGATGTGTATTATCGAAATGCAAAGACTGGAGTGGATCCGACGACATCGAATTTTTCACCTAAAAAAATTTACAGAGTATAGTAATAATTTTGTAGCCTTTCATGGCGCATGTTCCAACTGCCACAGCGGCCGAACTAGGCGTACCTACGACCTGTGTACACCTGTGGTTATGTGTGTAGATGTATATTATCGAAATCCAAAGACTGGAGTGGACCCGACGACATCGAATTTTTCACCTAAAAAAATGTACAGTGTATAGTAATAATTTTGTAGCCTTTCATGGCCCATCTTCCAACTGCCACAGCGGCCGAACTAGGCGTACCTACGACCTGTGTACACCTATTGTTATGTGTGTAGATGTGTATTATCGAAATCCAAAGACTGGAGTGGACCCAACGACATCGAATTTTTCACCTAAAAAAATTGACAGTGTATAGTAAGGATTTTGTAGCCTTTCATGGCTTATCTTCCAACTGCTACAGCGGCCGAACTAGGCGTACCTACGACCTGTGTACACCTGTGGTTATGTGTGTAGATGTGTATTATCGAAATGCAAAGACTGGAGTGGATCCGACGACATCGAATTTTTCACCTAAAAAAATTTACAGAGTATAGTAATAATTTTGTAGCCTTTCATGGCGCATGTTCCAACTGCCACAGCGGCCGAACTAGGCGTACCTACGACCTGTGTACACCTGTGGTTATGTGTGTAGATGTATATTATCGAAATCCAAAGACTGGAGCGGACCCGACGACATCGAATTTTTCACCTAAAAAAATGTACAGTGTATAGTAATAATTTTGTAGCCTTTCATGGCGCATGTTCCAACTGCCACAGCGGCCGAACTAGGCGTACCTACGACCTGTGTACACCTGTGGTTATGTGTGTAGATGTATATTATCGAAATCCAAAGACTGGAGTGGACCCAACGACATCGAATTTTTCACCTAAAAAAATTGACAGTGTATAGTAAGGATTTTGTAGCCTTTCATGGCCCATCTTCCAACTGCCACAGCGGCCGAACTAGGCGTACCTACGACCTGTGTACACCTAGTGTTATGTGTGTAGATGTGTATTATCGAAATCCAAAGACTGGAGTGGATCCGACGACTTCGAATTTTTCACCTAAAAAAATTGACAGTGTATAGTAAGGATTTTGTAGCCTTTCATGGCTTATCTTCCAACTGCCACAGCGGCCGAACTAGGCGTACCTACGGCCTGTCTACACCTGTGGTTATGTGTGTAGACGTGTATTATCGAAATCCAAAGACTGGAGTGGATCCGACGACATCGAATTTTTCACCTAAAAAAATTTACCGAGTATAGTAAGGATTTTGTAGCCTTTCATGGCGCATGTTCCAACTGCCACAGCGGCCGAACTAGCCGTACCTACGACCTGTGTACACCTGTGGTTATATGTATAGATGTGTATTATCGAAATCCAAAGACTGGAGTGGATCCGACGACATCGAAATTTCACCTAAAAAAAATGACAATGTATAGTAAGGATTTTGTAGCCTTTCATGGCTTATCTTCCAACTGCCACAGCGGCCGAACTAGGCGTACCTACGACCTGTGTACACCTGTGGTTATGTGTGTAGATGTCTATTATCGAAATGCAAATGCTGGAGTGCATCCGACGACATCGAATTTTTCACCTAAAAATATTGACAGTGTATAGTAAGGATTTTGTAGCCTTTCATGGCTCATCTTCCAACTGCCACAGCGGCCGAACTAGGCGTACCTACGACCTGTGTACACATGTGGTTATGTGTATAGATGTGTATTATCGAAATCCAAAGACTGTAGTGGAGCCGACGACATCGAATTTTTCACCTAAAAAAATTGACAGTGTATAGTAAGGATTTTGTAGCCTTTCATGGCTCTTGTTCCAACTGCCACAGCGGCCGAACTAGGCGTACCTACGACCTGTGTTCACCTGTGGTTATGTGTATAGATGTGTATTATCGAAATCCAAAGACTGGAGTGGATCCGACGACATCGAATTTTTCACCTAGAAAAATTGACAGTGTATAGTAAGGATTTTGTAGCCTTTCATGGCTCATCTTCCAACTGCCACAGCGGCCGAACTAGGCGTACCTACGAAATGTGTACACCTGTAGTTATGTGTGCAGACGTGTATTATTGAAATGCAAAGACTGGAGTGGATCCGACGACATCGAATTATTCACCTAAAAAAATTGACAGTGTATAGTAAGGATTTTGTAGCCTTTCATGGCTTATCTTCCAACTGCCACAGCGGCCGAACTAGGCGTACCTACGACCTGTGTACACCTGTGGTTATGTGTGTAGATGTCTATTATCGAAATGCAAATGCTGGAGTGCATCCGACGACATCGAATTTTTCACCTAAAAATATTGACAGTGTATAGTAAGGATTTTGTAGCCTTTCATGGCTCATCTTCCAACTGCCACAGCGGCCGAACTAGGCGTACCTACGACCTATGTACACCTGTGGTTATGTGTATAGATGTGTATTATCGAAATCCAAAGACTGGAGTGGATCCGATGACATCGAATTTTTCACCTAAAAAAATTGACAGTGTATAGTAAGGATTTTATAGCCTTTTATGGCTCATGTTCCAACTACCACAGCGGCCGAACTAGGCGTACCTACAACCTGTGTACACCTGTGGTTATGTGTGTAGATGTGTATTATCGAAATGCAAAGACTGGAGTGGATCCGACGACATCGAATTATTCACCTAAAAAAATTTACAGATTTTGTAGCCTTTCATTGCTCATGTTCCAACTGCCACAGCGGCCGAACTAGGCGTACCTACGACCTGTGTTCACCTGTGGTTATGTGTATAGATGTGTATTATCGAAATCCAAAGACTGGAGTGGAGCCGACGACATCGAATTTTTCACCTAAAAAAATTGACAGTGTATAGTAAGGATTTTGTAGCCTTTCATGGCTCTTGTTCCAACTGCCACAGCGGCCGAACTAGGCGTACCTACGACCTGTGTACACATGTCGTTATGTGTATAGATGTGTATTATCGAAATCCAAAGACTGGAGTGGATCCGACGACATCGAATTATTCACCTAAAAAAATTGACAGTGTATAGTAAGGATTTTGTAGCCTTTCATCTTATAACTGTCACAGCGGCCGAACTAGGCGTACCTACGACCTGTGTACACATGTGGTTATGTGTATAGATGTGTATTATCGAAATCCAAAGACTAGGGTGGATCCGACGACATCGAATTTTTCACCTAAAAAAATTGACAGTGTATAGTAAGGATTTTGTAGCCTTTCATAGCTTATCTTCCAATTGCCACAGCGGCCGAACTAGGCGTACCTACGGCCTGTGTACACCTGTGGTTATGTGTGTAGATGTGTATTATCGAAATCCAAAGACGGATCCAACGACATCGAATTTTTCACCTAAAAAAATTGACAGTGTAAAGTAAGGATTTTGTAGCCTTTCATGGCTTATCTTCCAACTGCCACAGCGGCCGAACTAGGCGTACCTACGACCTGTGTACACCTGTGGTTATGTGTGTAGATGTGTATTATCGAAATGCAAAGACTGGAGTGGATCCGACGACATCGAATTTTTCACCTAAAAAAATGTACAGTGTATAGTAAGGATTTTGTAGCCTTTCATGGCCCATCTTCCAACTGCCACAGCGGCCGAACTAGGCGTACCTACGACCTGTGTTCACCTGTGGTTATGTGTATAGATGTGTATTATCGAAATCCAAAGACTGGAGTGGATCCGACGACATCGAATTTTTCACCTAAAAAAATTGACAGTGTATAGTAAGGATTTTGTAGCCTTTCATGGCTCATCTTCCAACTGCCACAGCGGCCGAACTAGGCGTACCTACGAAATGTGTACACCTGTAGTTATGTGTGTAGACGTGTATTATTGAAATGCAAAGACTGGAGTGGATCCGACGACACCGAATTATTCACCTAAAAAAATTGACAGTGTATAGTAAGGATTTTGTAGCCTTTCATGGCCCATCTTCCAACTGCCACAGCGGCCGAACTAGGCGTACCTACGACCTGTGTTCACCTGTGGTTATGTGTATAGATGTGTATTATCGAAATCCAAAGACTGGAGTGGATCCGACGACATCGAATTTTTCACCTAAAAAAATTGACAGTGTATAGTAAGGATTTTGTAGCCTTTCATGGCTCATCTTCCAACTGCCACAGCGGCCGAACTAGACGTACCTACGAAATGTGTACACCTGTAGTTATGTGTGTAGACGTGTATTATTGAAATGCAAAGACTGGAGTGGATCCGACGACACCGAATTATTCACCTAAAAAAATTGACAGTGTATAGTAAGGATTTTGTAGATTTTCATGGCCCATCTTCCAACTGCCACAGCGGCCGAACTAGGCGTACCTACGGCCTGTCTACACCTGTGGTTATGTGTGTAGATGTGTATTATCGAAATCTAAAGACTGGAGTGGATCCGACGACATCGAATTTTTCACCTAAAAAAATTGACAGTGTATAGTAAGGATTTTGTAGCCTTTCATGGCTCCTCTTCCAACTGCCACAGCGGCCGAACTAGGCGTACCTACGACCTGTGTACACCTGTGGTTATGTGTGTAGATGTGTATTATCGAAATGCAAAGACTGGAGTGGATCCGACGACATCGAATTTTTCACCTAAAAAAATTGACAGTATATAGTAAGGAATTTGTAGCCTTTCATGGCTTATCTTGCAATTGCCACAGCGACCGAACTAGGCGTACCTACGACCTGTGTAACCTGTGGTTATGTGTGTAGATGTCTATTATCGAAATGCAAAGACTGGAGTGGATCCGACGACATCGAATTTTTCACCTAAAAAAATTGACAGTGTATAGTAAGGATTTTGTAGCCTTTCATGGCTATTCTTCCAACTGCCACAGCGGCCGAACTAGGCGTACCTACGACCTGTGTACACCTGTGGTTATGTGTGTAGATGTCTATTATCGAAATGCAAAGACTGGAGTGGATCCGACGACATCGAATTTTTCACCTAAAAAAATTTACAGTGTATAGTAAGGATTTTGTAGCCTTTCATGGCTTATCTTCCAACTGCCACAGCGGCCGAACTAGGCGTACCTACGACCTGTCTACACCTGTGGTGATGTGTGTAGATGTGTATTATCGAAATGCAAAGACTGGAGTGGATCCGACGACATCGAATTTTTCACCTAAAAAAATTGACAGTGTATAGTAAGGATTTTATAGCCTTTCATGGCTCATCTTCCAACTGCCACAGCGGCCGAACTAGGCGTACCTACGACCTGTGTACACCTGTGGTTATGTGTGTAGATGTGTATTATCGAAATCCAAAGACTGGAGTGGATCCGACTACATCGAATTTTTCACCTAAAAAAATTGACAGTGTATAGTAAGGATTTTGTAGCCTTTCATGGCTCATCTTCCAACTGCCACAGCGACCGAACTAGGCGTACCTATGACCTGTGTACACCTGTGGTTATGTGTGTAGATGTATGTTATCGAAATCCAAAGACTGTAGTGGATCCGACGACGTCGAATTTTTCACCTAAAAAAATTGACAGTGGATTTTGTAGCCTTTCATGGCTCATCATCCAACTGCCACAGCGGCCGAACTAGGCGTACCTACGACCTGTGTACACCTGTGGTTATGTGTGTAGATGTGTATTATCGAAATGCAAAGAATGGACTGGATCCGACGACATCGAATTTTTCACCTAAAAAAATTGACAGTGTATAGTAAGGATTTTGTAGCCTTTCATGGCTCATCTTCCAACTGCCACAGCGACCGAACTAGGCGTACCTATGACCTGTGTACACCTGTGGTTATGTGTGTTGATGTATGTTATCGAAATCCAAAGACTGTAGTGGATCCGACGACGTCGAATTTTTCACCTAAAAAAATTGACAGTGGATTTTGTAGCCTTTCATGGCTCATCATCCAACTGCCACAGCGGCCGAAGTAGGCGTACCTACGACCTGTGTACACCTGTGGTTATGTGTGTAGATGTGTATTATCGAAATCCAAAGACTGGAGTGGATCCGACGACATCGAATTTTTCACCTAAAAAAATGTACAGTGTATAGTAAGGATTTTGTAGCCTTTCATGGCTCATCTTCCAACTGCCACAGCGGCCGAACTAGGTGTACCTACACCTAGTGATTATGTGTGTGGATGTGTATTATCGAAATGCAAAGACTGAAGTGGATCCGACGACATCGAATTTTTCACCTAAAAAAATTGACAGTGTCTAGTAAGGATTTTGTAGGCTTTCATGGCTCATCATCCAAGTGCCACAGCGGCCGAACTAGGTGTACCTACGACCTGTGTACACCTGTGGTTATGTGTGTAGATGTGTATTATCGAAATCCAAAGACTGGAGTGTGTAGATGTGTATTATCGAAATGCAAAGACTGGAGTGGATCCGACGACATCAAATTTTTCACCTAAAAAAATGTACAGTGTAAGTAAGGATTTTGTAGCCTTTCATGGCCCATCATCCAACTGCCACAGAGGCCGAACTAGGCGTACCTACGACCTGTGTACACCTATGGTTATGTGTGTAGATGTGTATTATCGAAATGCAAAGACTGGAGTGTAGATGTGACTGGAGTGGATCCGACGACATCAAATTTTTCACCTAAAAAAATGTACAGTGTAAGTAAGGATTTTGTAGCCTTTCATGGCTCATCATCCAACTGCCACAGAGGCCGAACTAGGCGTACCTACGACCTGTGTACACCTATGGTTATGTGTGTTGATGTGTATTATCGAAATGCAAAGACTGGAGTGGATCCGACGACATCGAATTTTTCACCTAAAAAAATTGACAGTGTATAGTAAGGATTTTGTAGCCTTTCATGGCCCATCTTCCAACTGCCACAGCGGCCGAACTAGGCGTACCTACGACCTGTGTACACCTGTGGTTATGTGTGTAGATGTGTATTATCGAAATCCAAAGACTGGAGGGGATCCGACGACATCGTATTTTTCACCTAAAAAAATGTACAGTGTATAGTAAGGATTTTGCAGCCTTTCATGGCTCATCTTCCAACTGCCACAGCGGCCGAACTAGGTGTACCTACGACCTGTGTACACCTGTGATTATGTGTGTGGATGTGTATTATCGAAATGCAAAGACTGAAGTGGATCCGACGACATCGAATTTTTCACCTAAAAAAATTGACAGTGTCTAGTAAGGATTTTGTAGCCATTCATGGCTCATCATCCAACTGCCACAGAGGCCGAACTAGGCGTACCTACGACCTGTTTACACCTGTGGTTATGTGTGCAGATGTGTATTATCGAAATGCAAAGACTGGAGTGGATCCGACGACATCGAATTTTTCACCTAACAAAATTGACAGTGTATAGTAAGGATTTTGTAGCCTTTCATCTTCCAACTGCCACAGCGGCCGAACTAGGTGTACCTACGACCTGTGTACACCTGTGATTATGTGTGTAGATGTGTATTATCGAAATGCAAAGACTGGAGTGGACCCGACGACATAGAATTTTTCACCTAAAAAAATGTACAGCGTATAATAGTAAGGATTTTGTAGCCTTTCATGGATCATCTTCCAACTGCCACAGCGGCCGAACTAGGCGTACCTACGACCTGTGTACACCTGTGGTTATGTGTGTAGATGTGTATTATCGAAATGCAAAGACTGGAATGGATCCGACGACATCGAATGTTTCACCTAAAAAAATTGACAGTGTATAGTAAGGATTTTGTAGCCTTTCATATTCCAACTGCCCCAGCTGCCGAACTAGGCGTACCTACGGCCTGTGTACACCTATGGTTATGTGTGTAGATGTGTATTATCGAAATGCAAAGACTGGAATGGATCCGAAGACATCGAATTTTTCACCTAAAAAAATTGACAGTGTATAGTAAGGATTTTGTAGCCTTTCATGGCTCATCTTCCAACTGCCACAGCGGCCGAACTAGGCGTACCTACGACCTGTGTACACCTGTGGTTATGTGCGTAGATGTATATTATCGAAATCCAAAGACTGGAGTGGACCCGACGACATCGAATTTTTCACCTAAAAAAATGTACAGTGTATAGTAAAGATTTTGTAGCCTTTCATGGCTCATCATCCAACTGCCACAGAGGCCGCACTAGGCGTACCTACGACCTGTGTACACCTGTGGTTATGTGTGTAGATGTCTATTATCGAAATGCAAAGACTGGAGAGGATCCGACGACATCGAATTTTTCATCTAAAAAAAATTGACAGTGTATGGTAAGGATTTTATAGCCTTTCATGGCTCATCTTCCAACTGCCACAGCGGCCGCACTAGATGGACCTACGACCTGTGTACACCTATGGTTATGTGTGTAGATGTGTATTATCGAAAACCAAAGACTGGAGTGGATCCGACGACATCGAATTTTTCACCTAAAAAAAATGGCAGTGTATAGTAAGGATTTTGTAGCCTTTCATGGCTTATCTTCCAACTGCCACAGCTGCCGAACTAGGCGTACCTACGACCTGTGTACACCTATGGTTATGTGTGTAGATGTGTATTATCGAAATCCAAAGACTGGAATGGATCCGACGACATCGAATTTTTCACCTAAAAAAATGTACAGTGTATAGTAAGGATTTTGTAGCCTTTCATCTTCCAACTGCCCCAGCTGCCGAACTAGTCGTACCTACGGCCTGTGTACACCTGTGGTTATGTGTGTAGATGTGTATTATCGAAATGCAAAGACTGGAATGGATCCGACGACATCGAATTTTTCACCTAAAAAAATTGACAGTGTATAGTAAGGATTTTGTAGCCTTTCATGGCTCATCATCCAACTGCCACAGAGGCCGAACTAGGCGTACCTACGACCTGTGTACACCTGTGGTTATGTGTGTAGATGTCTATTATCGAAATGCAAAGACTGGAGAGGATCCGACGACATCGAATTTTTCATCTAAAAAAATGTACAGTGTATAGTAAGGATTTTGGAGCCTTTCCATGGCTCATCTTCCAACGGCCACAGCGGCCGCACTAGATGTACCTACGACCTGTGTACACCTATTGTTATGTGTGTAGATGTGTATTATCGAAATCCAAAGACTGGAGCGCATCCGACGACATCGAATTTTTCACCTAAAAAAATTGACAGTGTATAGTAATCATTTTGTAGCCTTTCATGGCTCATCTTCCAACTGCCACAGCTGCCGAACTAGGCGTACCTACGACCTGTGTACACCTATGGTTATGTGTGTAGATGTGTATTATCGAAAACCAAAGACTGGAGTGGATCCGACGACATCGAATTTTTCACCTAAAAAAATTGACAGCGTATAGTAAGGATTTTGTAGCCTTTCATCTTCCAACTGCCCCAGCTGCCGAACTAGGCGTACCTACGGCCTGTGTACACTTGTGGTTATGTGTGTAGATGTGTATTATCGAAATGCAAAGACTGGAATGGATCCGACGACATCGAATTTTTCACCTAAAAAAATTGACAGTGTATAGTAAGGATTTTGTAGCCTTTCATGGCTCATCTTCCAACTGCCACAGCGGCCGAACTAGGCGTACCTACGACCTGTGTACACCTGTGGTTATGTGTGTAGATGTGTATTATCGAAATGCAAAGACTGGAATGGATCCGACGACATCGAATTTTTCACCTAAAAAAATTGACAGTGTATAGTAAGGATTTTGTAGCCTTTCATGGCTCATCATCCAACTGCCACAGAGGCCGACCTATGGTTATGTGTGTAGATGTGTATTATCGAAAACCAAAGACTGGAGTGGATCCGACGACATCGAATTTTTCACCTAAAAAAATTGACAGTGTATAGTAAGGCTTTTGTAGCCTTTCATGGCTCATCTTCCAACTGCCACAGTGGCCGAACTAGGCGTACCTACGACCTGTATACACCTGTGGTTATGTGCGTAGATGTATATTATCGAAATCCAAAGACTGGAGTGGACCCGACGACATCGAATTTTTGACCTAAAAAAATGTACAGTGTATAGTAAAGGTTTTGTAGCCTTTCATGGCTCATCATCCAACTGCCACAGAGGCCGAACTAGGCGTACCTACGACCTGTGTACACCTGTGGTTATGTGTGTAGATGTCTATTATCGAAATGCAAAGACTGGAGTGGATTCGACGACATCGAATTTTTCATCTAAAAAAATTGACAGTGTATAGTAAGGATTTTATAGCCTTTCATGGCTCATCTTCCAACTGCCACAGCGGCCGCACTAGATGTACCTACGACCTGTGTACACCTATTGTTATGTGTGTAGATGTGTATTATCGAAATCCAAAGACTGGAGTGGATCCGACGACATCGAATTTTTCACCTAAAAAAATGTACAGTGTATAGTAAGGATTTTGTAGCCTTTCATGGCTCATCTTCCAACTGCCACAGCGGCCGAACTAGGCGTACCTACGACCTGTGTACACCTGTGGTTATGTGCGTAGATGTATATTATCGAAATCCAAAGACTGGAGTGGACCCGACGACATCGAATTTTTCACCTAAAAAAATGTACAGTGTATAGTAAGGATTTTGTAGCCTTTCTTGGCTCATCTTCCAACTGCCACAGCGGCCGAACTAGGCGTACCTACGACCTGTGTACACCTGTGGTTATGTGCGTAGATGTATATTACCGAAATCCAAAGACTGGAGTGGACCCGACGACATCGAATTTTTCACCTAAAAAAAATGGCAGTGTACAGTAAGGATTTTGTAGCCTTTCATGGCTTATCTTCCAACTGCCACAGCGGCCGAACTAGGCGTACCTACGACCTGTGTACACCTATGGTTATGTGTGTAGATGTGTATTATCGAAAACCAAAGACTGGAGTGGATCCGACGACATCGAATTTTTCACCTAAAAAAATTGACAGTGTATAGTAAGGATTTTGTAGCATTTCATGGCTTATCTTCCAACTGCCACAGCTGCCGAACTAGGCGTACCTACGACCTGTGTACACCTATTGTTATGTGTGTACCTACGACCTGTGTACACCTGTGGTTATGTGTGTAGATGTCTATTATCGAAATGCAAAGACTGGAGAGGATCCGACGACATCGAATTTTTCATCCAAAAAAATTGACAGTAAGGATTTTATAGCCTTTCATGGCTCATCTTCCAACTGCCACAGCGGCCGCACTAGATGTACCTACGACCTGTGTACACCTATTGTTATGTGTGTAGATGTGTATTATCGAAATCCAAAGACTGGAGTGCATCCGACGACATCGAATTTTTCACCTAAAAAAATTGACAGGGTATAGTAAGGATTATGAAATTGTGGAGTGCATCCGACGACATCGAATTTTTCACCTAAAAAAATTGACAGGGTATAGTAAGGATTTTGTAGCCTTTCATGGCTTATCTTCCAACTGCCCCAGCTGCGGAACTAGGCGTACCTACGGCCTGTGTACACCTGTGGTTATGTGTGTAGATGTGTATTATCGAAATGCAAAGACTGGAATGGATCCGAAGACATCGAATTTTTCACCTAAAAAAATTGACAGTGTATAGTAAGGCTTTTGTAGCCTTTCATGGCTCATCTTCCAACTGCCACAGTGGCCGAACTAGGCGTACCTACGACCTGTGTACACCTGTGGCTATGTGCGTAGATGTATATTATCGAAATCCAAAGACTGGAGTGGACCCGACGACATCGAATTTTTGACCTAAAAAAATGTACAGTGTATAGTAAAGATTTTGTAGCCTTTCATGGCTCATCATCCAACTGCCACAGAGGCCGAACTAGGCGTACCTACGACCTGTGTACACCTGTGGTTATGTGTGTAGATGTCTATTATCGAAATGCAAAGACTGGAGTGCATCCGACGACATCGAATTTTTCACCTAAAAAAATTGACAGTGTATAGTAAGGATTTTGTAGCCTTTCATGGCTTATCTTCCAACTGCCACAGCTGCCGAACTAGGCGTACCTACGACCTGTGTACACCTATGGTTATGTGTGTAGATGTGTATTATCGAAAACCAAAGACTGGAGTGGAACCGACGACATCGAATTTTTCACCTAAAAAAATTGACAGTGTATAGTAAGGATTTTGTAGCCTTTCATGGCTTATCTTCCAACTGCCACAGCTGCCGAACTAGGCGTACCTACGACCTGTGTACACCTATGGTTATGTGTGTACCTACGACCTGTGTACACCTGTGGTTATGTGTGTAGATGTCTATTATCGAAATGCAAAGACTGGAGAGGATCCGACGACATCGAATTTTTCATCTAAAAAAAATTGACAGTGTATAGTAAGGATTTTAAAGCCTTTCATGGCTCATCTTCCAACTGCCACAGCGGCCGCACTAGATGGACCTACGACCTGTGTACACCTATGGTTATGTGTGTAGATGTGTATTATCGAAAACCAAAGACTGGAGTGGATCCGACGACATAGAATTTTTCACCTTAAAAAAATTCACAGTGTATAGTAAGGATTTTGTAGCCTTTCATGGCTCATCTTCCAACTGCCACAGCGGCCGAACTAGGCGTACCTACGACCTGTGTACACCTGTGGTTATGTGCGTAGATGTATATTAACGAAATCCAAAGACTGGAGTGGACCCGACGACATCGAATTTTTCACCTAAAAAAAATGGCAGTGTATAGTAAGGATTTTGTAGCCTTTCATGGCTCATCATCCAACTGCCACAGAGGCCGAACTAGGCGTACCTACGACCTGTGTACACCTATTGTTATGTGTGTAGATGTGTATTATCGAAATCCAAAGACTGGAGTGCATCCGACGACATCGAATTTTTCACCTAAAAAAATTGACAGATTTTAGTAAGGATTTTGTAGCCTTTCATGGCTCATCATCCAACTGCCACAGAGGCCGAACTAGGCGTACCTACGACCTGTGTACACCTGTGGTTATGTGTGTAGATGTCTATTATCGAAATGCAAAGACTGGAGTGGATCCGACGACATCGAATTTTTCATCTAAAAAAATTGACAGTGTATAGTAAGGATTTTATAGCCTTTCATGGCTCATCTTCCAACTGCCACAGCGGCCGCACTAGATGTACCTACGACCTGTGTACACCTGTGGTTATGTGCGTAGATGTATATTATCGAAATCCAAAGACTGGAGTGGACCCGACGACATCGAATTTTTCACCTAAAAAAATTGACAGTGTATAGTAAGGATTTTGTAGCCTTTCATGGCTCATCTTCCAACTGCCACAGCGGCCGAACTAGGCGTACCTACGACCTGTGTACATCTGTGGTTATGTGCGTAGATGTATATTACCGAAATCCAAAGACTGGAGTGGACCCGAAGACATCGAATTTTTCACCTAAAAAAATTGACAGTGTATAGTAAGGATTTTTTTAGCCTTTCATGGCTCATCTTCCAACTGCCACAGCGGCCGAACTAGGCGTACCTACGACCTGTGTACACCTGTGGTTATGTGCGTAGATGTATATTATCGAAAACCAAAGACTGGAGTGGACCCGACGACATCGAATTTTTCACCTAAAAAAATGTACAGTGTATAGTAAAGATTTTGTAGCCTTTCATGGCTCATCATCCAACTGCCACAGAGGCCGAACTAGGCGTACCTACGACCTGTGTACACCTGTGGTTATGTGTGTAGATGTCTATTATCGAAATGCAAAGACTGGAGAGGATCCGACGACATCGAATTTTTCATCCAAAAAAATTGACAGTAAGGATTTTATAGCCTTTCATGGCTCATCTTCCAACTGCCACAGCGGCCGCACTAGATGTACCTACGACCTGTGTACACCTATTGTTATGTGCGTAGATGTATATTACCGAAATCCAAAGACTGGAGTGGACCCGAAGACATCGAATTTTTCACCTAAAAAAATTGACAGTGTATAGTAAGGATTTTTTTAGCCTTTCATGGCTCATCTTCCAACTGCCACAGCGGCCGAACTAGGCGTACCTACGACCTGTGTACACCTGTGGTTATGTGTGTAGATGTGTATTATCGAAATCCAAAGACTGGACTGGAGCCCACGACATCGAATTTTTCACCCAAAAAAATTGAGAATTTTGTAGCATTTCATGGCTCATCTTCCAACTGCCACAGCGACCGAACTAGATGTACCTACGACCTGTGTACACCTACGGTTATGTGTGTAGATGTGTATTATCGAAATCCAAAGACTGGAGTGGGTCCGACGACATCGAATTTTTCACCCAAAAAAAATAGAGGATTTTGTAGCCTTTCATGGCTCATCTTCCAACTGCCACAGCGACCGAACTAGGCGTACCTACGACCTGTGTACACCTATGGTTATGTGTGTAGATATGTATTATCGAAATCCAAAGACTGGAGTGGATCCGACGACATTGAATTTTTCACCTAAAAAAATTTACAGTGTATAGTAAGGATTTTGTAGCCTTTCATGGCTCATCTTCCAACTGCCACAGCGGCCGAACTAGGCGTACCTACGACCTGTGTACACCTGTGGTTATGTGTGTAGATGTGTATTATCGAAATGCAAAGACTGGAGTGGAACCGACGACATCGAATTTTTCACTCAAAAAAAATAGAGGATTTTGTAGCCTTTCATGGCTCATCTTCCAACTGCCACAGCGACCGAACTAGGCGTACCTACGACCTGTGTACACCTATGGTTATGTGTGTAGATGTGTATTATCCAAATCCAAAGACTGGAGTGGATCCGACGACATCGAATTTTTCACCTAAAAAAATTGACCTTGTATAGTAAGGATTTTGTAGCCTTTCATGGCTCATCTTCCAACTGCCACAGCGGCCGAACTAGGCGTACCTACGACCTGTGTACACCTGTGGTTATGTGTGTAGATGTGTATTATCGAAATGCAAAGACTGGAGTGGAACCGACGACATCGAATTTTTCACCCAAAAAAAATAGAGGATTTTGTAGCCTTTCATGGCTCATCTTCCAACTGCCACAGCGACCGAACTAGGCGTACCTACGACCTGTGTACACCTATGGTTATGTGTGTAGATGTGTATTATCGAAATCCAAAGACTGGAGTGAATCCGACGACATCGAATTTTTCACCTAAAAAAATTGACCTTGTATAGTAAGGATTTTGTAGCCTTTCATGGCTCATCTTCCAACTGCCACAGCGGCCGAACTAGGCGTACCTACGACCTGTGTACACCTGTGGTTATGTGTGTAGATGTGTATTATCGAAATGCAAAGACTGGAGTGGAACCGACGACATCGAATTTTTCACCCAAAAAAAATTGAGGATTTTGTAGCCTTTCATGGCTCATCTTCCAACTGCCACAGCGACCGAACTAGGCGTAAGGATTTTGTAGTCTTTCATGGCTCATCTTCCAACTGCCACAGCGGCCGAACTAGGCGTACCTACGACCTGTCTACACCTGTAGTTATGTGTGTAGATGTGTATTATCGAAATGCAAAGACTGGAGTGGATCCGACGACATCGAATTTTTCACCTAAAAAAATTTACAGTGTATAGTAAGGATTTTGTAGCCTTTCATGGCCCATCTTCCAACTGCCACAGCGGCCGAACTAGGCGTACCTACGACCTGTGTACACCTGTGGTTTTGTGTGTAGATGTGTATTATCGAAATGCAAAGACTGGAGTGGAACCGACGACATCGAATTTTTCACCCAAAAAAAATAGAGGATTTTGTAGCCTTTCATGGCTCATCTTCCAACTGCCACAGCGACCGAACTAGGCGTACCTACGACCTGTGTACACCTATGGTTATATGTGTAGATGTGTATTATCGAAATCCAAAGACTGGAGTGGATCCGACGACATCGAATTTTTCACCTAAAAAAATTGACCTTGTATAGTAAGGATTTTGTAACCTTTCATGGCTCATCTTCCAACTGCCACAGCGGCCGAACTAGGCGTACCTACGACCTGTGTACACCTGTGGTTATGTATGTAGACGTGTATTATCGAAATCCAAAGACTGGAGTGGAACCGACGACATCGAATTTTTCACCCAAAAAAAATAGAGGATTTTGTAGCCTTTCATGGCTCATCTTCCAACTGCCACAGCGGCCGAACTAGGTGTACCTATGACCTGTGTACACCGATGGTTATATGTGTAGATGTGTATTATCGAAATCCAAAGACTGGAGTGGATCCGACGACATCGAATTTTTCACCCAAAAAAAATTGAGGATTTTGTAGCTTTTCATGGCTCATCTTCCAACTGCCACAGCGGCCGAACTAGGCGTACCTACGACCTGTCTACACCTGTAGTTATGTGTGTAGATGTGTATTATCGAAATGCAAAGACTGGAGTGGATCCGACGACATCGAATTTTTCACCTAAAAAAATTGACAGTGTATAGTAAGGATTTTGTATCCTTTCATGGCTTATCTTCCAACTGCCACAGCGGCCGAACTAGGCGTACCTACGACCTGTGTACACCTGTGGTTATGTGTGTAGATGTATATTATCGAAATAAAAAGACTGGAGTGGACCCGACGACATCGAATTTTTCACCTAAAAAAAATTGACAGTGTATAGTAAGGATTTTGTAGCCTTTCATGGCCCATCTTCCAACTGCCACAGCGGCCGAACTAGGCGTACCTACGACCTGTGTACACC
Organism: Eristalis pertinax; assembly: GCA_907269125.1. NCBI lineage: Eukaryota > Metazoa > Arthropoda > Insecta > Diptera > Syrphidae > Eristalis > Eristalis pertinax. The sequence continues at coordinate 56,102,791 of OU026145.1, forward strand.
TGTGGTTTTGTGTGTAGATGTGAATTATCGAAATGCAAAGACTGGAGTGGAACCGACGACATCGAATTTTTCACCCAAAAAAAATAGAGGATTTTGTAGCCTTTCATGACTCATCTTCCAACTGCCACAGCGACCGAACTAGGCGTACCTACGACCTGTGTACACCTATGGTTATATGTGTAGATGTGTATTATCGAAATCCAAAGACTGGAGTGGATCCGACGACATCGAATTTTTCACCTAAAAAAATTGACCTTGTATAGTAAGGATTTTGTAGCCTTTCATGGCTCATCTTCCAACTGCCACAGCGGCCGAACTAGGTGTACCTATGACCTGTGTACACCGATGGTTATATGTGTAGATGTGTATTATCGAAATCCAAAGACTGGAGTGGATCCGACGACATCGAATTTTTCACCCAAAAAAAATTGAGGATTTTGTAGCTTTTCATGGCTCATCTTCCAACTGCCACAGCGGCCGAACTAGGCGTACCTACGACCTGTGTACACCTGTGGTTATGTGTGTAGATGTGTATTATCGAAATCCAAAGACTGGAGTGGATCCGACGACATCGAATTTTCCACCTAAAAAAATGTACAGTGTATAGTAAGGATTTTGGAGCCTTTCCATGGCTCATCTTCCAACTGCCACAGCGGCCGAACTAGATGTACCTACGACCTGTGTACACCTGTGGTTATGTGCGTAGATGTATATTACCGAAATCCAAAGACTGGAGTGGACCCGACGACATCGAATTTTTCACCTAAAAAAAATGGCAGTGTATAGTAAGGATTTTGTAGGCTTTCATGGCTCATCTTCCAACTGCCACAGCGGCCGAACTAGGCGTACCTACGACCTGTGTACACCTATGGTTATGTGTGTAGATGTGTATTATCGAAAACCAAAGACTGGAGTGGATCCGACGACATCGAATTTTTCACCTAAAAAAATTGACAGTGTATAGTAAGGATTTTGTAGCCTTTCATGGCTTATCTTCCAACTGCCACAGCTGCCGAACTAGGCGTACCTACGACCTGTGTACACCTATGGTTATGTGTGTAGATGTGTATTATCGAAAACCAAAGACTGGAGTGGATCCGACGACATCGAATTTTTCACCTAAAAAAATTTACAGTGTATAGTAAGGATTTTGTAGCCTTTCATGGCTCATCTTCCAACTGCCACAGCGGCCGAACTAGGCGTACCTACGACCTGTGTACACCTGTGGTTATTTGTGTAGATGTGTATTATCGAAATCCAAAGACTGGACTGGAGCCCACGACATCGAATTTTTCACACAAAAAAAATTGAGGATTTTGTAGCCTTTCATGGCTCATCTTCCAACTGCCACAGCGGCCGAACTAGGCGTACCTACGACCTGTGTACACCTGTGGTTATGTGTGTAGATGTGTATTATCGAAATCCAAAGACTGGACTGGAGCCCACGACATCGAATTTTTCACCCAAAAAAATTGAGAATTTTGTAGCATTTCATGGCTCATCATCCAACTGCCACAGCGACCGAACTAGATGTACCTACGACCTGTGTACACCTACGGTTATGTGTGTAGATGTGTATTATCGAAATCCAAAGACTGGAGTGGGTCCGACGACATCGAATTTTTCACCCAAAAAAAATAGAGGATTTTGTAGCCTTTCATGGCTCATCTTCCAACTGCCACAGCGACCGAACTAGGCGTACCTACGACCTGTGTACACCTATGGTTATGTGTGTAGATATGTATTATCGAAATCCAAAGACTGGAGTGGATCCGACGACATTGAATTTTTCACCTAAAAAAATTTACAGTGTATAGTAAGGATTTTGTAGCCTTTCATGGCTCATCTTCCAACTGCCACAGCGGCCGAACTAGGCGTACCTACGACCTGTGTACACCTGTGGTTATGTGCGTAGATGTATATTATCGAAATCCAAAGACTGGAGTGGACCCGACGACATCGAATTTTTCACCTAAAAAAATGTACAGTGTATAGTAAAGATTTTGTAGCCTTTCATGGCTCATCATCCAACTGCCACAGAGGCCGAACTAGGCGTACCTACGACCTGTGTACACCTGTGGTTATGTGCGTAGATGTATATTACCGAAATCCAAAGACTGGAGTGGACCCGACGACATCGAATTTTTCACCTAAAAAAAATGGCAGTGTATAGTAAGGATTTTGTAGCCTTTCATGGCTCATCTTCCAACTGCCACAGCGGCCGAACTAGGCGTACCTACGACCTGTGTACACCTATGGTTATGTGTGTAGATGTGTATTATCGAAAACCAAAGACTGGAGTGGAGCCGACGACATCGAATTTTTCACCTAAAAAAATTGACAGTGTATAGTAAGGATTTTGTAGCCTTTCATGGCTTGTCTTCCAACTGCCACAGCTGCCGAACTAGGCGTACCTACGACCTGTGTACACCTATGGTTATGTGTGTAGATGTGTATTATCGAAAACCAAAGACTGGAGTGGATCCGACGACATCGAATTTTTCACCTAAAAAAATTTACAGTGTATAGTAAGGATTTTGTAGCCTTTCATGGCTCATCTTCCAACTGCCACAGCGGCCGAACTAGGCGTACCTACGACCTGTGTACACCTGTGGTTATGTGTGTAGATGTGTATTATCGAAATCCAAAGACTGGACTGGAGCCCACGACATCGAATTTTTCACCCAAAAAAATTGAGAATTTTGTAGCATTTCATGGCTCATCATCCAACTGCCACAGCGACCGAACTAGATGTACCTACGACCTGTGTACACCTGTGGTTATGTGCGTAGATGTATATTACCGAAATCCAAAGACTGGAGTGGACCCGACGACATCGAATTTTTCACCTAAAAAAAATGGCAGTGTATAGTAAGGATTTTGTAGCCTTTCATGGCTCATCTTCCAACTGCCACAGCGGCCGAACTAGGCGTACCTACGACCTGTGTACACCTATGGTTATGTGTGTAGATGTGTATTATCGAAAACCAAAGACTGGAGTGGAGCCGACGACATCGAATTTTTCACCTAAAAAAATTGACAGTGTATAGTAAGGATTTTGTAGCCTTTCATGGCTTGTCTTCCAACTGCCACAGCTGCCGAACTAGGCGTACCTACGACCTGTGTACACCTGTGGTTATGTGTGTAGATGTGTATTATCGAAATCCAAAGACTGGAGTGGGTCCGACGACATCGAATTTTTCACCCAAAAAAAATAGAGGATTTTGTAGCCTTTCATGGCTCATCTTCCAACTGCCACAGCGACCGAACTAGGCGTACCTACGACCTGTGTACACCTATGGTTATGTGTGTAGATATGTATTATCGAAATCCAAAGACTGGAGTGGATCCGACGACATTGAATTTTTCACCTAAAAAAATTTACAGTGTATAGTAAGGATTTTGTAGCCTTTCATGGCTCATCTTCCAACTGCCACAGCGGCCGAACTAGGCGTACCTACGACCTGTGTACACCTGTGGTTATGTGTGTAGATGTGTATTATCGAAATCCAAAGACGGGAGTGGATCCGACGACATCGAATTTTTCACCTAAAAAAATGTACAGTGTATAGTAAGGATTTTGTAGCCTTTCATGGCTCATCTTCCAACTGCCACAGCGGCCGAACTAGGCGTACCTACGACCTCTGTAAACCTGTGGTTATGTCTGTAGATGTGTATTATCGAAATGCAAAGACTGGAGTGGATCCGACGACATCGAATTGTTCACCCAAAAAAAATGGAGGATTTTGTAGCCTTTCATGGCTCATCTTCCAACTGCCACAGCGGCCGAACTAGGCGTACCTACGACCTGTGTACACCTGTGGTTATGTGTGTAGATGTGTATTATCGAAATGCAAAGACTGGAGTGGAACCGACGACATCGAATTTTTCACTCAAAAAAAATAGAGGATTTTGTAGCCTTTCATGGCTCATCTTCCAACTGCCACAGCGACCGAACTAGGCGTACCTACGACCTGTGTACACCTATGGTTATGTGTGTAGATGTGTATTATCCAAATCCAAAGACTGGAGTGGATCCGACGACATCGAATTTTTCACCTAAAAAAATTGACCTTGTATAGTAAGGATTTTGTAGCCTTTCATGGCTCATCATCCAACTGCCACAGCGGCCGAACTAGGCGTACCTACGACCTGTGTACACCTGTGGTTATGTGTGTAGATGTGTATTATCGAAATGCAAAGACTGGAGTGGAACCGACGACATCGAATTTTTCACCCAAAAAAAATAGAGGATTTTGTAGCCTTTCATGGCTCATCTTCCAACTGCCACAGCGACCGAACTAGGCGTACCTACGACCTGTGTACACCTATGGTTATGTGTGTAGATGTGTATTATCGAAATCCAAAGACTGGAGTGGATCCGACGACATCGAATTTTTCACCTAAAAAAATTGACCTTGTATAGTAAGGATTTTGTAGCCTTTCATGGCTCATCTTCCAACTGCCACAGCGGCCGAACTAGGCGTACCTACGACCTGTGTAAACCAAATCCTCTGTGGTTATGTGTGTTAGAGGATTTTGTAGCCTTTCATGGCTCATCTTCCAACTGCCACAGCGACCGAACTAGGCGTACCTACGACCTGTGTACACCTATGGTTATGTGTGTAGATGTGTATTATCGAAATCCAAAGACTGGAGTGGATCCGACGACATCGAATTTTTCACCTAAAAAAATTGACCTTGTATAGTAAGGATTTTGTAGCCTTTCATGGCTCATCTTCCAACTGCCACAGCGGCCGAACTAGGCGTACCTACGACCTGTGTACACCTGTGGTTATGTGTGTAGAGGTGTATTATCGAAATGCAAAGACTGGAGTGGAACCGACGACATCGAATTTTTCACCCAAAAAAAATAGAGAATTTTGTAGCCTTTCATGGCTCATCTTCCAACTGCCACAGCGACCGAACTAGGCGTACCTACGACCTGTGTACACCTGTGGTTATGTGTGTAGATGTGTATTATCGAAATGCAAAGACTGGAGTGGAACCGACGACATCGAATTTTTCACCCAAAAAAAATACAGAATTTTGTAGCCTTTCATGGCTCATCTTCCAACTGCCACAGCGACCGAACTAGGCGTACCTACGACCTGTGTACACCGATGGTTATGTGTGTAGATGTGTATTATCGAAATCCAAAGACTGGAGTGGAACAGACGACATCGAATTTTTCACCCAAAAAAAATAGAGGATTTTGTAGCCTTTCATGGCTCATCTTCCAACTGCCACAGCGGCCGAACTAGGTGTACCTATGACCTGTGTACACCGATGGTTATATGTGTAGATGTGTATTATCGAAATCCAAAGACTGGAGTGGATCCGACGACATCGAATTTTTCACCCAAAAAAAATTGAGGATTTTGTAGCTTTTCATGGCTCATCTTCCAACTGCCACAGCGGCCGAACTAGGCCTGCGACCTGTCTACACCTGTAGTTATGTGTGTAGATGTGTATTATCGAAATGCAAAGACTGGAGTGGATCCGACGACATCGAATTTTTCACCTAAAAAAATTGACAGTGTATAGCAAGGATTTTGTAGCCTTTCATGGCTCATCTTCCAACCGCCACAGCGGCCCAACTAGGCGTACCTACGACCTGTGCGCACCTGTAGTTATGTGTGTAGATGTGTATTATCGAACTCCAAAGACGAGTGGATCCGACGACATCGAATTTTTCACCTAAAAAAAATCACAGTGTATAGTAAGGATTTTGTAGCCTTTCATGGCTCATATAGGTGTACCTACGACCTGTGTACACCTGTGGTTATGTGTGTAGATGTATATTATCGAAATAAAAAGACTGGAGTGGACCCGACGACATCGAATTTTTCACCTAAAAAAAATTGACAGTGTATAGTAAGGATTTTGTAGCCTTTCATGGCCCATCTTCCAACTGCCACAGCGGCCGAACTAGGCGTACCTACGACCTGTGTACACCTGTGGTTTTGTGTGTAGATGTGTATTATCGAAATGCAAAGACTGGAGTGGAACCGACGACATCGAATTTTTCACCCAAAAAAAAATAGAGGATTTTGTAGCCTTTCATGGCTCATCTTCCAACTGCCACAGCGACCGAACTAGGCGTACCTACGACCTGTGTACACCTATGGTTATATGTGTAGATGTGTATTATCGAAATCCAAAGACTGGAGTGGATCCGACGACATCGAATTTTTCACCTAAAAAAATTGACCTTGTATAGTAAGGATTTTGTAGCCTTTCATGGCTCATCTTCCAACTGCCACAGCGGCCGAACTAGGTGTACCTATGACCTGTGTACACCGATGGTTATGTATGTAGATGTGTATTATCGAAATCCAAAGACTGGAGTGGAACCGACGACATCGAATTTTTCACCCAAAAAAAATAGAGGATTTTGTAGCCTTTCATGGCTCATCTTCCAACTGCCACAGCGACCGAACTAGGCGTACCTACGACCTGTGTACACCTATGGTTATATGTGTAGATGTGTATTATCGAAATCCAAAGACTGGAGTGGATCCGACGACATCGAATTTTTCACCTAAAAAAATTGACCTTGTATAGTAAGGATTTTGTAGCCTTTCATGGCTCATCTTCCAACTGCCACAGCGACCGAACTAGGTGTACCTATGACCTGTGTACACCGATGGTTATATGTGTAGATGTGTATTATCGAAATCCAAAGACTGGAGTGGATCCGACGACATCGAATTTTCCACCTAAAAAAATGTACAGTGTATAGTAAGGATTTTGGAGCCTTTCCATGGCTCATCTTCCAACTGCCACAGCGGCCCAACTAGGCGTACCTACGACCTGTGCGCACCTGTAGTTATGTGTGTAGATGTGTATTATCGAACTCCAAAGACGAGTGGATCCGATGACATCGAATTTTTCACCTAAAAAAATTTACAGTGTATAGTAAGGCTTTTGTAGCCTTTCATGGCTCATATAGGTGTACCTACGACCTGTGTACACCTGTGGTTATGTGTGTAGATGTGCATTATCGAAATCCAAAGTCTGGAGTGGATCCGACGACATCGAATTGTTCACCTAAAAAAATTTACAGTGTATAGTAAGGATTTTGTAGCCTTTCATGGCTCATCTTCCAACTGCCACAGCGGCCGAACTAGATGTACCTACGACCTGTGTACACCTGTGGTTATGTGTGTAGATGTGTATTATCGAAATCCAAAGACTGGAGTGGACCCGACGACATCGAATTTTTCACCCAAAAAAAATTGACAGTGTATAAATAAGGATTTTGTAGCCTTTCATGGCTCATCTTCCAACTGCCACAGCGGCCGAAGTAGGCGTATCTACGACCTGTGTACACCTGTGGTTATGTGTGTAGATGTGGATTATCGAAATCCAAAGACTGGAGTGGACCCGACGACATTGAATTTTTCACCCAAAAAAAATTGACAGTGTATAGTAAGGATTTTGTAGCCTTTCATGGCTCATCTTCCAACCGCCACAGCGGCAGAACTAGGCTGTATACACCTGTGGTTATGTGTGTAGATGTGTATTATCGAAATCTAAAGACTGGAGTGGACCCGCAGACATCGAATTTTTCACCTAAAAAAATTGAGGATTTTGTAGCCTTTCATGGCTCATCTTCCAACTGCCACAGCGGCCGAAGTAGGCGTACCTACGACCTGTGTACACCTGTGGTTATGTGTGTAGATGTGTATTACCGAAATCTAAAGACTGAAGTGGATCCGAAGACATCGAATTTTTCACCTAAAAAAATTGACAGATTTTGTAGCCTTTCATGGCTCATCTTCCAACTGCCACAGCGGCAGAACTAGGCGTACCTACGACCTGTATACACCTGTGGTTATGTGTAGATGTGTATTATCGAAATCTAAAGACTGGAGTGGACCCGCAGACATCGAATTTTTCACCTAAAAAAATTGAGGATTTTGTAGCCTTTCATGGCTCATCTTCCAACTGCCACAGCCGCCGAACTAGGCGTACCTACGACCTGTGTACACCTGTAGTTATGTGTGTAGATGTGTATTATCGAAATCCAAAGACTGGAGTGGATCCGACGACATCGAATTGTTCACCTAAAAAAATTGACAGTGTATAGTAAGGATTTTATAGCCTTTCATGGCTCATCTTCCAACTGCCACAGCGGCCGAACTAGATGTACCTACGACCTGTGTACACCTGTGGTTATGTGTGTAGATGTGTATTATCGAAATCCAAAGACTGGAGTGGATCCGACGGCATTGAATTTTTCACCTAAAAAAATTTACAGTGTATACACTGCCTCATAGATATCCAAGCCAGAAGACGCAGAGCGCCATACAGAAGGTGCAAAGATAAGCAGGGAGATGAAACCTTACCTACTACAGTACCTCGGAACGTGTCCCTCTCTTGCATAAACTAAAAGAAGAGTTTCTAGGTAGTGACTCTTCTGAATGCCTCGAGGATTTGACTAACACAAACATAAAAGATATCCTAACTTATCTCAAAGTCACCAAGTGGCTATGAATTGGTCGAAACAGAAATCTTAGATTGTCCAGACGGTCCATAACAAGGAAATGCAGTAAGGCTCCCTTGGCCACGTTGCAAAGCCGAAAAGTGACAGTACAATTTACCATAAAGGTCTAAGTGGAGTACGATACATAAGCATGTAGTCTCCCTTCCGACATGGGGTTGTTCTATTGTTGGAATCGCCATCTCAGTGGCATATTATCATCGACCCATGGAATCATTATACTTTCTATTATGTCACAATATTTTCCTTCGTTCATAATGCCATTAATACGAAATGTGAGACCCACACTCCTCCATTAAAGAAGGTAGTGTTAAACTGCCACCATCCTGTTTCACCGTGGCTTTTGTATACTTGGATTCAACGCGTCCGGGCAACGAACAAGATGTTTGTCGCTCATGCCAAACAATTTAATCTTTGTGTGGTCACTCCACAGTATATTTCTCCACCGGTTTCATTAATTATTTGAATCAGTGGGTACATTGTGGCAAATTACTAGGAATTCGAATAGTTCGAGCATTGACCGCGACTCCTTTCTCAACTTGACGATAAAAAAAAGTGTTGGCCTTAGCTGCTCACACCACAACCCTCTGAAATTATTATGTTGTCCCGATTGTGCGGATTCGAAAACTCTCCGGGCTGGAGATCTATATGCTCTAAATATGGATGGATACGCATCTTAGACGTTGAATCTGTAGAAGTACCCCTGGTTACATACTGATTCCAAATGACGTCATAACGGAAGATATAGTCAACAAGATCCACCATTTTTTATTTGACTAAGCCAACATTGCAGCAATTTCAAATGATAGCCGCAGTTGTACAATACCGATCGCTTTCTAATCGCTGAACTGCTTAATGTTGAGAAGACGTACTAAGAATTTGTGATCAGCTGGCTCCGTTACAGATAATCATCATCAACGAAATTTGCAGAAATGTGACCCCCCTTAGTGAATGTACTGAAGAAGATTCAAATCTATCCATTGCATGACAAGGGCAGGATTTGGATTCTTTTGCGTCAAAGAATTTTGTGCTCGTTACCCGACATAGTAGATCATTTATATCCATGCACTACCTTCCACAGTGGGCATTAAACTTCGCCAAGGATGCGTCTTGTCACCACTCCTTTTCTTTATGTATTTATATATGGATTAGATGCTGCAGCAGAGCCTAGGCGAGTAATGTTTCAAATTGGCAGAGTTTAGGGCAATTCATCTTCATTTTCCAGATAATTTAGTTATCCTCACACTCTCCCACACGGAACTCCAGCGCGCACTCGATGGGTTTGTGGCCGTGTGTGCTGATACGGATTGATTAAGGTTAACGTGGACAAATCCGAGGTTATGGTTATTTCCAGACAGCCTACTCAATGCACTGTAGATCTCATTGAAGCAGGAGGAGATGTTTAACTATCTCGGGGTATTTTCCACAAGTGATGCCAGCAGCAAAGCTGGCTCAATTTTGAAACAGCTTGGAAGATCTGTAATCAGAAAGTCCGAACTTGGTGTCAAAGCCAAGTTGGTGGTTTTTAACGCAGTTTTTAGTCTAACTATGGTCATGAAATTTGGGTAATAACCGAAAGAAGAGATCATGAATGAGATTTCTTCATGCTGTTGTGGGAACTACTCGCCGGGATAGGTTGAGAAACATGGCAGTATGCGAGAAACTCAATGTTGAGCAACTGCTTCTTTGAACGGAAAGGGCTATGCTTCGGTGGTTTGGTCACTTGGCGCGAATGTCCCCATCATCACGACTTCCGAGGCGTGCCTTAAATACGATCCCATCAGGTAGGTTACCACTTGGCAGACCCATGACGAGATGGTTGAACCAAGTCCAAGAACTAGCCAGGTTGCGTCTGGACATGACTCCTGATGAGTTAGCGTCGATGGTGGAGGATCGAGTAGTCTGGAGATCTCTAGTGCGTGCTTTACCCCCGTAACCCCGTTAGTGGATCATGCGGGTCAGAAGACGATCAGCTACCACAAGCACAATTGATCTACAAAACCAAACAACCTACCGAATCAATCAACAAAAAAATAATTAATTTGACATGCCACTCGTTAACTACTGCCCCGCAACATGACCTTCCGTTTGATGAGATTTGAACCGAATTTTAAAACATTTGGTTTCAACAAAACGGTGCCACATCTCACACGGGCCCTATTGATAGAAAAAGTTCCTTTACGAGTTATTTCGCGTTTTGATGATGGCGACCAATATCGTGTCCTTTTTCGCCATTGGATGGCGTTATTGCCGATTTACATATGAACTGTTGAGAATTTGAAAACGAATATTCGCCAAATTATGGCCTCAAAAATCGAAAATTATCCCATTTTTTTTTATTTTCAAATTATTGTCTCCCCCTTCCACTCCTCCCAACTCTTTATTATCTGCAAATTTTAGTATTTTGTTTTATTTACTTATTTCGCTTTTTGTTTTGTGTGAAATGCTTGATGCTACCAACTTTTAAGAAACATTTTTTTCGCCTATGCTTGAGATTATTCAACGCCCAAGCTTGTTACTTTGCGTTGAAATTTTACTACTCAGCTTTCTGAGTATCTCAAAAAAACCCGCCTATTGAAATGAAAATTCCATCGAAGTCTAAATCATAAATGTATTTTATTTAAACTTATTTTTGGAACCACTAAATGAATGTCTCCGTATTAAGGTCAGGAGACTGTCATTACTCTCGACCACGACTCGGATACTGTTTCATTGAAATTGGAACTCATAATGAACTGTGTACCGCATTTCCACTTCTCCGAACACGCGAATAAGAGAAATTAATGCCTCTGGGGTGGATCCGCTCTTAACGAACGGATTGCAATTACATCCTCTTAAAGCGGCTGCTTGATGCAGTTCGCGAGCAAATGGTAATTGGCTCGTATTTCTTTGACGACAGTCTCTTGAACACTGATTGAGGAGAGCTATCCGCAAACGCATATGCAATGACGTCTTGCTGCAGCAAGTATAAACTTGTGATTTCTGCAGATACGGTTATGGCTGGACATATCAAAGCAGGGGTTTTCGGTCGCATCATTGCTCGTTATAAGGACTTGTGTATGGGGCGGCTCGGGCGCCCAATTTGTTCAGTCATCCAATAAGAAGTGTACAATCCAAGTTTTTCATGTAAATCCATGGGAAATGTTTTAGAGTAAATACGAATGTGTGTCAATATTATTTTGGCAGCGATTGTCGAATGACAGTACCAACTCATTGCAAACGTTAGGCAGGAAACAGCGTGCCCAGGACCTTCAACGGTGGAAGACAATGAGATCGAGGACTCTCTAAAGAAATACATTCAGGCGCTCTGCACAAAGATAGAGGAAATGATGAAACAGATCGTCGACGAGTTTAATGATAATCCAATTCTGAGAAAGAATGTTGAAGCGGGTATACGCATTTCCCTGCGCTGTCATGTGATTTCTTTAATCTGGCTGCAAGCACAGAAAGCACTGTCTTCCAGAAGTGCAACTGTTAGCATACGCGGATGACAATAACGTGAATGGCAAATCACAACGACCCATCAATGAGACGTTTGCTGGCATTGGGACGGAAGCGTTTATATTGGGTCTGAAGGTAAATGCTGCCCTCAGGAAAGGGCATACATCATTGACGTCTTGGACAAAACGTCACAATGGTGTCTTCGAATCTGATCATCCTGGTTTCAGACGAAGACGAAGATTGAATTTCCGACAGGTAGGAGTTGATGGAATGGAACGCAGCGTGCCCAAGACCATCATCGATGGACTGCATCTATTGCTTACACTGAATACTGGTTGCTTTGCTTCTTCAACTTCACCGCACTTCAGTTACCATTCTTACAAAAACTTTATTTACAAAACTAACTGTTGCCTTTTAGGCGGCCTCTATTAACGCGGATCCGTTTTTCTACACAAAACTAGAAATTATTGTGAAAACTAAAATAGCAACGTGCACTCTCAATTTCATGCCTAAATTGAACAGCGTACCATTCGAATACTGCCAATTCAGTTCCAAAACACATACAAGTCGACTACTCGGATTTATTATTTCCAACGGCTAAGGGTGAAGGGAATGTAGAAACACCATACGTTTGTATACACAGAGTGGCAGGGAACAAATAATATTTTGCCGTCGCTTCAGTTTTCGTTTTTGTTTCGCGTGTCGGCTATTAGTGCAGTTGTACGCTCAATCAGAGTTGAAATTCATATCCGTTGAGGTTGAAATACATAACTTCCGGGTTCATGGCGAATTGTATGTGAAGAGAAGTGTCCTTTAGGTTAGGTTACTGAGTAGACTCGTAAGCCACGTCTCACTTAGGTTCTGATGGACCTATTGTGATGGCTCAAGGGGGAGTTCTCCTCTTGACACTTTCCTCGCAACCATCAGTTAGTTGCACAGTCAATCTGAAGTACTAACCTGCAAGTAGATACAACAGGGACTTTTGTTAGATCCTGGAGGTTTGAAGGTTCTATATAGTTCCATTTCCATTTCGTGGTACTTCACATGATTATGGCCAATTAGTGCCTTTCGTCGCATTGAAAGAGTTTGTCGGTTGTTACACTAGGCATCTGCAAGAGGTGGATTGATACATAGAATTGCTTGGCATGAATCGGCTTCCCTTTCCTGGCCAGTTCATTCGCTGCTTCATTGCGGGCTATGTTCCAGTGACCCGTGATCCAGCTTGTACAGCTTGCGTGACCAGTACAGCTTGGATTGAATTATCTTCTCTCTTTACAGTAGTCGTCTGAAAATAGAAGTCAAGTGGAAGAAAATCTAGTAAAACCAATAAGGTTTAGGCCAAGAACATCCACCATCGACCAAATATTCACACTGCGGCAGATTTTGGAGAAGACCCAGGAGCAACAAATCGATATCCACCACCTTTTCATCGATTTTAAGGCCGCGTATGATAGCATCTACAGAGACGAGCTATACAGAGCAATATCTAGTTTTGGCATCCCTACCAAACTCGTCCGTTTGTGTAGGATGCCGATGGAGAATGCACGCTGCTCCATCAAGGTCGGTAAAGACCTAACCGAGACCTTTGGTGTCAAAAAAGGATTCAGACAAGGCGACGCGCTGTCATGCGACATTTTCAACATCGTTCTTGAAAGAATTGTTCAAAACTCGAACGCCAATACCAGAGGAACAATCTTTCAGAAGGCCGTCCAACTACTCGTATATGCCGACGACATTGACACCCAACACCGACGTCTCGGTCAGAACGTCACAGCAGACAGATATAACTTTGAGGTAGTCAAAAACTTTGTCTACCTAGGCACCGCTATCAATTCAGACAATTACACCAGCGCTGAAATCAAACGAAGAATAACTCTTGCTAATCGCTGCTTCCTTGCGCTAAGAAAGCAATTGGTAAACAAAGCCCTCTCTGGAGCAACCAGAGTAACGCTCTACAAGACCTTAATCGTCCCAGTCCTGCTATATGGAGCGGAGGCATGGACTTTGTCAAAAGCGAATGAAGCTGCTCTTGGTTGCTTCAAGAGGAAAATTCTTCGTGTGATTTTCGGTCCCATCTGCATAGATGGTGAGTGGAGATGGAGATATAATGACGAACTATACGAGCGAATCGACTTAGCCAGAAGAGTGAAGATCCAACGATTGAGATGGCTAGGTCATGTAGAGCGGATGGAAACCAATGCTCCGGCGCGAAAAGTCTTCGAATCCACCCCCGAGGGACGGAGCAGTAGAGGAAGACCGCGACTCAGGTGGCGCACGCAAGTGGAAAGGGACCTCAACCAACTATGCGTGCGAAACTGGAGACAGCTAGCTAAAGATCGAGCTGGCTGGAGACGCTTGTTGGTTGAGGCCCAGGTCCACCTCGGAGTAAGAAAGTAAGTAATTATCACCACGACGTCGGCTTGGATGATTGCCTTTGTTCCCGTGTAATTGCGCTCTTCTAGAACTTCATTTATGACTATCACCCACAAAAGAACAGAAATAACTCCGCCTTGAGGATACCCCTTGAGGCTACAACTTTTATAGGGGAATCACCTAAGTTTGCATTGCATCTCTTGCTCGGCAAGATTACGACCACGGTAGTAACCGATTGTTGAAATTTGGCCCTTTCAAGAACGAGTTGAATTACCTTAGTTTCTACATTATTGAAGGCTCCATCGATATCCAGGAATGCGACAAGTGCGAATTCTTCAACAATTAACTACTCTTCAATCACAGTAACAACATCGCACCACGCTTTTGGGATAAAGACAAATTAAACTTCTCTCCAAGCAGACAATACACATCCGTGAGCAAGGACAAGGTTTTCTCAGGATAGGAGTGATAATATCCTTAATCTTCTGCAGCATGATGGGTAGCATTCCGCCGACTCCCGGGGACTTATAGGGATCGAAGGTATCTACGGCCCTTCTGATCTTACCTTCGCTGATGTTTGTGATTGTCTCTATCATTGACGAGTCAAACTGCGAACACCCTAGGAAGTGAGTCCATGAGGAGACGCAGTGTCTCGTCCACTATTACCAATTACAGTCCTTGCTTGGATTTTATCTAATTACTTCTTTTGGATGACCTGAACATGCCATGCTATTGAAGTAAGAAGTATATACCTGAAGTTACTGCTCGGGAAATTCAAAAAGTCATTGACTTAACAAGCTACCTGCGTAGCTCATAGGTGGAGCAACCACACGTCGATATTCAGACAGCCATAGAAATAGAAGGACGATTCCATAAATTGTTATGCTTGTGAGACTCCCCAAGCTAAGCTCAAAACGTCTGAATGTAATAGATTTTATGGAAGTGACGTTAAATGTTGTCTGCTTCGATGCTCAGATTATATCGATTGACATGGGATACCTGTGTAGAGGATATTTGTACATACGCGTCCAGTTCCAATAGAATGAATCCTCTTACATGTCCGTGTTTGAATTTTTAAACGAATGCACACAACCACGGTGAACAGAGCAATTTTGCGGAAAGAGACCCCACAGTAAAGCAGCTACATGCATTAAATCCCTAAAATGTCACCATTTCTTTCTAAGCTGCTTACGTTTACTGCCGAGCAGAGTCGCATCGCAAATTCGTTTGAGCACTTTTTTTTCGTCAGAACTACCCCATTGAGGACTACCCAATCCTGTCCGGAAACTGTTTTTGAATAAAATAAATCAATTCCACATCAGAATGTCCATCTCCATCCATGTGCAGCATGCGAACATCCGCCAGTAGGTATTCAATCCTCGTCATGCATGCATATGCACGGGCAAGAAAAAATACTCGTACTCAACATCATTGTGAAGTACTAGCTGCCACCTGCATGTATTCTCATACTGGACTACAGGTTTTTTGCCCGGTAAAGGATTTGAATTAAAGGACCCCTCGACTAGCCTTCTTAGGCATTGCCAACTAAATTACTGCGCACTGAAGTGTCACTGTGGGCTATTTTTCGTAAATCGACTATCGATGCGGCACGGAGGCGATTACGATCACCCTTTGCGAGGCGCATTCAAACCGGCAACGCTCGGATAACCCTTCAATGGGGCATGAATGTGAATGACGGCCACGTTGATGAAGAGTTCCTGCCAGCAGCGATTTAGTATCTTACGGAACTGTAAAGCGAATAAATTTACGTAGCAATTTTCCATTAATTTCAATACACAACTACCATCGACATCCGTTTCGCTCAAAGAACAACGGCTGCTGGCCGTCCGAGTAAGTTTGAGATAATTAGACCTCAATTGTTTTGATTTAATCAATGTGGAGGGAAGCGAATGCTAGGCAGCTCTTAGGCTGACAGATTCCGCTACAACATCGATTTGAATTGCTAATTCGGTGTTGCACAGGATTCATGGGAATGCAATGCCATTCGGCGGGCCTTTAATGACCCAGTTAGATGAAATTGGATAAGCCAAAATTGCCCGGTGAGCAGTGAGTTGTTTGGGGACTGATTAATTGTTTGGAAGTTATAATAACAACATTGCTGCACATGCATGTAATTAGGCTGTACGTCGTCGGTGGATAATAATTTGCATGGGAGGCGCCATTGCAGATAGTCAGTCCCTCAGGTGGCGACATGGGATAGAGTGTAAATTGATAGCGTTGTAAGTGATTGTCGTGTACTTGAGATAAGCCTGCAACACGTTCAGTCAGTATGTTCACTTCCTCTTCCTCAAATGTATTACGTTTATGGCGATACATGGGCAGTGTACAGCAGACTCGAGTGCTGTAGCGACAATCGATCGGATTACAACGCTGATCTAGAGGACAGCCCTCTTAATTTAAATGCCCATTCAAGATAGATTTAATTAGGCAAGCCAGCAAAAATGCAATTGAGCAAAACCCCGCGACATCCTCGATCAGAGTAATCCTTCTTATATTTCCTTGTGAATCGTTTTAGTTCGGGTGACCAGCAGCCTCTCCAGCTAGAGCGAATTTTGGTTAGCTGGGGTCACTTTTCACTTGCTTCGTCTGGACCAAAGCATTCGATTGGTCTCGCAGATGGTTAGAGAGCACCACCTTCTATTTGCCATCTCTATGACAAAACTAATCGCTCTATGAGGCAAACGATATCCATATCTTTCAGATGAGCTGGTGCATGAGCCTAACCAGATCATCTCCAGCCGCCTCAAGGATTTCGACGGATAGCGCTTCATGACTCAATTTTCAACTGGACGTCACCCGGTGTCTTACCCTTATTTTCTGTTCAAGGAGTTCACAAACGAACTATCGAATGGCTTTTTGGCAGAAAATTTTCTTCGATTGTGAGCCGACGTCAATTGGTAGGAAATTCAATCGGCAGAGAATTTAGCAATACTTTGCGAAGCTTTCTTCCTGGACTCTGTAGCTCTTTCGATTTCGGTGCTCTTACTGATTCTTTACAAAAATGCTCACCAAAAGTTTCGGAGACCAATTCGCGTCTAAAGAGATTTTAACCCGATTCATGGATAGTACGAAATTTAAATTGATCTTAAAACATGTCCATTTTTAATATTTCATCGCCTCTCCTCACCATTTTGTTTGCCTTGTAGGAGGTTCGTGTTGACCTTTATCCGGATTTACTGGCGGAAGTATATCCGGCTTTCTGCGAATCTTTTGTCAGTACGGAATATCCTCTTGTTTATTTTTGGATGACTTTATTTCTGATTCGCTGTTCCATCATTCAACGGCCTCCATCCATTCCTGTTTCGTAGAAGGGATACTCTGCTTCGGCACGGATTATTAAGCTATGTTTATTCTCCCGATAGCCGTTGAATGCACGAAGAACTTAAAGTCGATAGAAAGTAATTAAGGATTAATTCAAGAATGTTGGTCGTTTTCTCGTCCCTTCAGCTTTCTACTGTGCACGAGGCAATCGTGTGTATGCATCACCCTTCGAGATGAACAGACACTGCACTCTTTTGTCGAAAAATTAACGTAAACGAGAGGACACAAGACGAGGTGGCCGAGTGGTTAAGGCGTTGGACTGCTAATCCAATGTGCTCTGCACGCGTGGGTTCGAATCCCATCCTCGTCGACTGATTTTTATTGAAATTCTTCATTTTTATTAGAGTATGTCCGTGGACCCAGCGGCTATTAATATGTGTGACTTTGCCAGGGTCTGACTTACGTATGTATAAAAATAATGTCATTTGCTAATGTTTGATAGAAGTGTTGCATTTATTCGGTTCGATGAGTCTACTAGAAACGCTCGCAAAGTTCGACGCCTGTACAAACAATCGAAGAAGGTTGGAGGCGATGTCAAGAAGCCATCAAAGAAGCTGCAACTGAAATGTTTTATGACACCACACAAGAAAAATCCATGGTTTGACAACGAGTACATGTAGGCACATGCAACAAAGTTATATAAAGCAATGCTGCAAGGGGGCCGCAAGGATTTCGACATACCTTCCTTGGGTATTGTCTGGCCTGAATGCCGAAACCAATTGGAATTGTATACACTGAAATCGCCCGCAAAGACACCATCCGTTACTCTGCAACATGTGTAATTGAGATGAAAGAGAAGATGAAATGTATGTAAAATATAATCCAGTTTGAATAATTTATATTTAGATATATTTAGACTAGCAGGTCTCGCAATGCAGCATTTGTACATATTTCTGCTTTTCATTTAGGCCATTGGACCATTGGCGTTTAGCGCAAATTCTGGTATAATTTTCGCGAAATTTTCCACTACTAATTTACCTTTGTTCTTCGGCAGCTCATCAGCTTGAATTTTCAAAGTTAGTAACTGAGCTAGTTGCTGCAGCAATACGTTGTTTTGCGTTGTCATATTTGACCTTGGCTGTGAACAAGCAACACCCTGGGCATCTTTAGCTATCGGTTTATTTAGAATCGGCTGTTGCTGTTGATGCTTCATTATCGCTCATCTTTTTCTGCTGAATAGTAATTTAAGCCCGCGACGACTGACGAGTTTACGAGACGACCACTGCTGCTGTCATCTTAATACTCGCCTCTACTGCTGCTTATATTCTCCGCTACTGCTCAAGTTCTCCACTGCTACTACCAAATCTCCACTACTGCAACTTCTCTCCACATTCGATAGAACCCGTTAATATTGTTAATCGCCCCATAGCTCATGTTACATGTATTATTTTAGCAAGTGTCCAGTTTTAAGGAAAACTAGAGGTGTTTGTTTCCTTTGAATTTAAAGGCCGTTTGCTGATACTACACTTAAATCTATTTCATATCCAAGTTACACCTAAGCCGTAAGTTCAAATTTTCCTATTCTTTGTTGCTCGTAAATATTTAAGTCACACTTAACTATGACATGGTCTTTTTTAAATGCAACCATGTTCACTTCGGTTTCAAATGTCATATTCTTCATTTTTTACGGGTAAATATGGGTTCCATAGATGGCGCCAATCGCATATGGATTATGGATACGAAGATATTCGAAGGAAATGTTTTTTTAGTGTTTGCAATAGAAAATGGCGGACTTCGGTAATTTTATGTTGCTTTAAACGTTCTTTCTCTTTCGAATCTGCAAAACAATCTTTTATACACTCAAAGCATGAACTCTGCCGAAAATACCAAAGGCTTGCGTAAAACCTTAATGCGACTAGTAGTTGATTGATTGGTGCAATCGAATTATTTCGTGAAAATTTATGTTCGTGTGAATGTTCAATTGAATATGGAAAATCGAAAATATTGAAAGGACATTCCAAATTTGATTCTATCTGCTGTAATCAAGGACATAACATTGATTGTTGATTATGTCTTTGGTTATCCGAAACCATTTTTAAAACGACAGTTCATCCGAGCTGTGAAAATATTAATTTCTATCACTCTCTCAACAGCACTCAAGAGCACTCTCCCACAAGGAGCAACAACTCCGCATCCAAATAAGCGCCGACTTTGCCACCTTCAATAATCGTAGCAGTTAATGCCGCAGTTTTTTTTTAGCCTCCTTTTGCTTGGGCCAGCTCATCACGCCTAATGGATTGGAAGTCTGCCTTGTAGACATCTAGGGCGATGATATTTCGGATTATTAAGGGTCTGTTGGTCCCTATGGCTAAACTTGCCGGAAAAACTTGAAACTTGCCGGTCTCAACTTGAAATTCAATTAACATATTAATCTAGCGATTTAACACTGACTTAATATACACACTTACGTATGCACTAATTGATGTGATGTGATATATATATACATATATATTTATGTTTTTTTGGTTACGTCTAAGGATGTGCAATCTTCGAAAGATACTAATAGCCCGGGCTATCAGCATGCACGATTCGCAAACCCAAGTAATCGATTCTGGGAAGACGCCTACGTACTAAGTCACACTCTGCACAATTCTACCACTTTCCCCTCAGAACTGCCGTTAGGTATTACTTCAAGGGGCTGGTTAGCGAATCAGGCTTATCCTGTTCGGCTCGCCTTACTTTTTCGAGCTTTCTTTACTCGGTCTGCATTTTTGCTATGAAGGAACAGACTTCCTCCCACATCTCGGCTGACTGCGTCATATGACCGACTAGGGCCTCCGGGGTTGGTAGGTTTGTTGTGATGTGCGCACCGTCATTATTGTCCACCACGCCGGTTGCGAAAGTAGAATTCGTGGCGAAAAAAAATGCGTTTCCTTGTAGTATTATTGTAAAAAAAGGACATTTCGTCTTTGCATCCTTGACATTTGTATAGCACACCATTCATATCGTGGAAAAGCCCTTTTGCAAAATGTTGGTGACTTTCGGCGACACATTTTCCTAGTATTTATTGGCCGTAGCCGGATGTTTTAGGGCTCAAGCGAACCTAAACCTTGCCTTACGCAAATTTACATCGACGAAAAACGCGAACAGCGGCTAGTGTCCAGAAACTAGCTGCGGCTTGGGACTACAAAACTGAAAGGGGTTTCTCGACAGGGGCTAGTGAAACGCGACCGTTGAGTTTTGGAACTGCGAAACCGAAAGGGGATTCTGGACCCATAACTTGGAGGACCAGATCCGAAACTTGCGCACAGAGAGGTTCACATCTAATCGGTTGCTGTATGCTATTGAGAGGAAGGCACGCGGAGGCTATGCTTCAATGCTGACCCGTACACTTACAGAGATTTGTGCTGGTATCTCACCGGATTGGAGCAATCAATAAATTTGCCTAGTCGCACATACCTATGTCCATATATCCTTCTATATTTCTGAAAAGACTTGTAACATCTTTCCATTTTCCCAAAATATGTTTTGTAAGCTTTTAATAAGTGTCAGTGTGTAAAACTCAGTTTTCTCAGATCCCTTGAAGGCATTATAAAATGCTGCGTGGCACTTGTCTCCAAATCGAGCAGTGTTGGCAAACTCCTGCGCTCATTCGTGGCGTTAAATTGAAACTCTTTTTAATTTATTATCTCCTTCTGTAGTTTGTCAAATTACAGGTGCCCCCTATACACACCACACCCCGCATCTATTTCCATGCATCATGAAGAGAAAACAAAAAAACAAAAAAACACACTGTATCCATGAACTCTGCAAACTCTTTCACAAGTTGCGAAACTTTTTAAGTCCCCTCTTAGATTATTTTTCAATTCCTATATTTTTACGCATTCACTCTACATTTTACAGAAGAATGAAAAACCGAATTTTCAAAACACACAGCCACATCTGTATCTCTCGCAGAGCACGGAACAGACTATAATTACTCTCCGTACGTGTGCTTGAACTGCTCAAAACTTTTCTTCCATCCAAAGACATTCATTAGACAGGCAACCAAATTAATTCGTAAACTCCGCTCCTTTGGAAAAGTTCAAACAGATTATTCATGTGCTCCTCCTGGCCACCCAAAAGATAGTTAAAAATACTCAAGCCACCCTTCCAGCATACCAAAAAGGAAACAATTTTCGGAAACTTTATGCACAATTGATGTCTCTAAAATTGCATCCCTCAACAAGGGAACACAACCCAGCCATCGTGCAGTTTGTTGCACCTCAGGACTTTGTGCACATACATATTTAAGCCCTTTTTACGAAAAATTATCGTCGAACCAACCGTGACGGGATTTTCATTATTCATGACGAATGTGAAGCGAAACCTACAAACCATCGCAGCACAAATCTAAATCCGTTCCGTGCACGCATCGACGGAGCATAATTAAAAATCGTTTTGGCCATGGCAGTGCTTTGGTATCCATCTGCTTGGTGGCACTTAGAAATTGCTCTCGTGCATACATATATATCGACAGCTTATGCTGGGAATGTGTTGGTGACTCATTGTCACCGTTCCAGACGACTGCCAGTGTGAAAGTTTTTCGGTAGCACTTGGACGGATCTACAACGATTTCCCATATTCCGGCTGCGAGTACCGAGGCTTTGTTGCATGCGCACCCTTGTTCCATTGTGGCGCAAAAGTTCGCCCCCAGAGCAGAGCTGAAATGAGTGCAAGCCCAACAAATGCAAGCCATTAATCTACGTTACTTTTACACATATTTCAAGCGAACCATATAATAAATTTCGAGGTGGAACTTTTCACGAAATTTATGGATCTTCAGGTATTGGTGCGGTGTGGGCGCGTTGCACAGACTTTTGTGCAGACGCCTGCCAACGGGATGGGGATGGGACTTACAACTTAATATGTATTCGTTCGTAAATTTAAATGGTGTCTGGAGATGTGGGGATACGGGGATGATAAATGCGAACGGAAACTTTGAAGATAGCACAGCCCGAGAGTTACAATTTGGCTAATTGCACACATTGTGGATGCTTGCACTTTGTGCCTAATTGAGTAATTAGCTCCGAGCATTCTTAATATATGAGTGCACGAGAGAAGACGCTGCCGAGTTTTCAGTTGGCCTTGTTTTGGGAAAATATTGGCCAATTTGTTGATTGGTTTCGTGATGGTGCAGCACAGGTGGCTCGTTTCTTTTGGGATATCTACTTAATTTAGGATGTTACGGGGAAGCTTACTTCTGTGCAGCTACACCACATGAGTTGTGATCTCAAGAAATGGCTTCCGAATCTGTCATGAGACTGAATATTTAAATGATTTGAATTGATAAAGCGGTAAGAGAGTAAGTTTCTGAAGATTGATTTGTGAAATGGTTGTTATTGGTTTTGATAATCGATGAACCAGGGGTTTGACAACGAGTGCAGGCAGTCACAGGCTGTGAAGCCGCTGTCTACGAGAGCTTTCATGAGCACCAAGAACCGATAGCGAGGACGGAAGGAAACTCCACAAGAGGAAAAGGAAGGGGCATGAGGAGGGCGCCATTGAGGATGTGTCTTTGTGTGTGCTATGACAGGAATAATGTCCGAGAGCCTTGCTAAAGGATGAAACAATTATCCAAATGGTACAAAGGTCGGACAGCAGCATTCTTGGGCAGAAATGGAAAACTGTCCAGAGATAAATGTATTCTGCTAATATGGAGGAATCACTTTTGTAGACTGTTAAAAAGGGATGACGAACCACATACCGCTGTCAGGCGGAATGCTCCACTCAATCTCGACGATAGTAGACGAGAATTCCGTCGGCCTTACGTGGAATAGGTCGGGTTAGCAATATCGACCTACCAAGTCTGATCCGGCGGTCCGGGGTGGGATAGTTTCGGATAAATAATAGACTGCTATTGTTTCCTAGATAGGCCACCGGACTACCTGCTATTGGGGAGATCAATCGTTTTAAGCATTAAGAGGTGTTTTGCAGTAGCGGAATCACTGAACTTGCACCCTTTCTAGGAAGTTCGACACCTTTCCTAGTTCAACACATTTCCACAAGATATCAGAGTGATTGATGCTAGCATATTCGTCCATCCCGTTAAGAGATAGACTATAGTTCAGGGAAGTCGTCGCATTAAACGTGACTTCATCCGGAGAAAACTGCCGATTAAGTCTTTTTGAAGCTCTCTGAAAGTCCAACCGTTAGTTAAGTCTACAATGGATTGATGCTCGCAAAGTACCCTGAAATGAAGATCAAGAGAGATCAAGGAAACTGAATAACCTTGGCTCTAACCGCGTCATTTTTAGACAACTGTCGTCCACCGTCAGTGATATCGTCGATTATTTGCTTCATGTAAGACCATCACTATCGTCTCGCCTATCGTTTATTTTGTATACAGTTTGAGGGCTTAAAGAATAATCTCTCACGTAAAAATGACAATAATTGTGCTCCCATTCCTCTTAGGTCAGTTTGCGCCCAAAACTAACACAAATTCGTAAACTAACATCGTTTAACTGTGTCGATAGGATGATAAGCGTATATCGGTATTACCATTCACTTAGAAAATGTGAACTCCTCTGTAAACTATTG
This sequence comes from Eristalis pertinax, assembly GCA_907269125.1. Classification (NCBI taxonomy): domain Eukaryota; kingdom Metazoa; phylum Arthropoda; class Insecta; order Diptera; family Syrphidae; genus Eristalis; species Eristalis pertinax. The sequence goes on from OU026145.1 coordinate 56,126,975, forward strand.
TATGTACAATTTTTACTCAAAGTAAGATCTTACACGTGTAATTATTGCCTTACAGCTATTTCTGTGTGCCTTAAGCTTATTGTGGTTTCCTCAGTATGGTTGGCCTTGTGAACCCGAAACAATACATTCTCTGCCTCATTACCCGATTTCAAATCGAGTCTTGCCAGCCAAATCAAATGGCTAACTTCAATACGAATGGTGTTTCCACTTGCAATCCATTTTTTATTTAATTTGTTTTATTTGTATTTACTAGTCATAATTGTCGTTAAAACAGTTTACTAAATTCTAAGTGACGTGCATGGACAACCCCATAGCGTTAAGCTCCTCTTGCTGTTGGAGAAACTCTTTTTGAAGAAGATTCCTCAGCTGAGTTCGCCGAATCTATAAAACAATCATTTTGATTTAGATATTTGTGATTGCGTATCAATGAGCTCACCATCAAGATGATATCCCTTCCAACGAGCATTTCAATCTTCAATTTACAAAAGCAATTACGAAAGTCCTGCTAGCTGCGACTTTTGCTTCACTCCTCGCGGGAAAACTGAATTTTTGTCAGTTTTCTCTCACTACATACAGGATATGCATGAGTTCAGAAAGTGTACTGGTAGAAATAATGCTTACGAATATGTAATTTCCACGACACCGTCACTTGCCTCTTATTATATCGACATCCGGGGCGGAGATTAATCTATTGAAAGTAATGTACATACATATGTATGTATATGTACATATGTATGAAATAAGTGAATGACTTTTGTGCGTCAAATAAGCCTAGCCTGCTTCGTAGATATTTTCTTGTTCTGAGAGCCAACATTTAAATTTGGACGAATTGATACTAGTTCAATGAGATCCATTACGACATCGAGCAAGAAATTGCCCAGAAATGTCTTCCTCATAGCAAGCAACACCTTAATGAACACGGAGCCATTGTTCTCATTTAAACGGATTATTGAAACTAAGCTTGGTATTGCGTGTTGTCATGTGGACATCTTTTGCAGACCTCCTTCTGATTTCTTTCCTTTGTCTTAGGTTAGGTTTAGATTATGTTAAGGATATGTTAAGGGATATTACGTGGACTAACTCTTATTTCAGGAACCAATTGGCACATGCAGTTTATACAACCAAAGGATGTAACTGAAAAAAGAGGGATAAAGGAAGCAGCGGTCATATTCCTCCCTTACAACAACTGTACAACAACATTGGTGGCCATGCTCTCGATGTGGCCGAGCCATTGTAGAACATCCACATTCAGCTCGAGGTTATGTCCTTTTCTCTGTTCATCCGGTCATCGCGACAAATAGTTCCTTTCAATAAAGGTAATATGTAAAATGCATATGCGTATCGATATGGAACTCGCCATTCTTCAGCGAGTTGGAAGTTGATTTGGAAGGCCCGAAGCCGCTTACAAGTATAAACACGTTGAGCAGCGCATACCGCTATAGTTTTTGCACAGGGGATCAACTAATTAGTTGGGGCCTATGGAGCAAGGTTTGAGGCTACCAGCACATCACAGCAGTACTTGAAAGGCTCTGGTGGTAAAACATCTTAGCCTGGTTTGTTGTTCTTCAGTTTTTATGGTTGTGCCGACTTCTCAAAGCTACGTGAGGAAAGATTCATTGACTGCAGTCTTGATTTCTTGGTTCGATATGACTCCGGCAGACGTTGTGTACGTTAAGCGGCTTTTTGAAGTGCTGCTTATATCTGCGAGTCAGTAACAAGACTATCCTCACAATTCGGAAGAGCCTTGGTGCCTTGTAGGTTGCATTTTTCTTCTGCTTACATTCTGCATCATACCACGGGTTTCTTGCCGGCACAGAGTGTGCAATCTAGTGGAACTAGTGGAACTTTATTCGTGGTGGGCTTGAATTGTTTTTTTTTATTACTTACTTGTTAAATTATGTTACTTATTATCTAGGAGTATGTATGTGATTCTAAAATAATAACATCAGCAAAAACACAAGGAGGTAATGATAATTGCAGTTCTTGGACATGCAACTCATTTCAGCAGCTATCATTTTATCGCTAGTGTTACAATAACGGCGCCTATAATAAAAACTACATGAACAAAGAAGAAGAAGAAACAATTTAACGCCGGCTGTGCAAATGGCTCAATTTTTTGAGCACCACACATTTGCAACATTGAGTTTCAACAAGTCCATGTGATACAATCTTTTGTGTTTTGACATAATCACATTTCATCAGTTAGGGGTTGTTCGCGTTCAAAGCGAATCAAGCACAAGTAACAAGCATATGCATCATACATATTCCAACCACAAAATGCCTAAACGAACTGCTACCTTCCAACTCTTAGAGACATTCTATTAAGTTCTGCTCCCCTTTATTGAGCGAAGTACTTCCCAAAGAGTTCACGTTCAAAACCTCCTCTTAAGATACGAAGCAACATCAGGATGAAGTTTATTTCCTCGTAGTTGAGTGTCGGAGAAATATCACTTGTCATCCCTAATATTTCAATAAAAAAAAAAAAAAAACAGAAATATTTAATCCAGCAACACTTGAAGACGAATGCTGCTGTTCCTCGCTGACACTGTCGACACTGCTTCAATTGGACATTGGACTCGCCTGACTTATCTGGAATTTTTAATATCACGAAAATTAAGACAAAGACCATGAGCTTGAACATGTTTCGTAATAAACAGAAGACGTGTGCAGGAAGCGAGCCAGGAATGCACAGTCTGAGAAGTGGTTATGTACTTCTTGAATAATGTTTCCACCGTAAGCTGTTCGTCAAGCGACATACCCATTCTGCAACAGTACCAGACGTACTCTGGAATAAATATTTCCAACGACTGCCTCGAATTGTGGAATTCAAGTGGAATGCAGAGAGTGGTGGAAGGTTGAATTAGATTAAGTTTACTTCACAAGCTAATGATTTTCATATAGCTCACAGAGACTAATGATGGCATGCATCAGGACGAAGTTTTCATTGAACTTCTTATTTATTGGAAACCACAAAGATACTGAGCGGCACGCATGAAACAAAGTAAATGCTTTAACTAAGGAATTTCGAAGTAAACATTTTCTTTTACGTACAAGGTTCCTTACCGCATAACCTTTTCTACTTTGAGTTAATTTGACTAAATTTTTTTCCACGAACATTAGTCCAAATCAACATGCAACCATACTTACAAATGCACTTATATTTTTCGATCTACAGTGAACGCTCGATATAGTGAACAATCCAATATAGGGAACACGCAATATTTTAGACAAAATATTTAACACAAAACACTAAACAGTGAACCAAAAAAATCTCGGTATAGTGAACAATTGTTTTTTAATTTCTTTGAACCTCTCAGCATGCAAAAACACTTCTACCAGCTCATTAGTGCATTCGGCAGTATGTATATGTTATCATCGCCGAAATTAATAAAGATTACACTAGCCAACAAAAAAAAAAAAATTGTGTCTTTTGATTTTTCTTGATTCTATCTCAAATTGATGCGTATTTTTTAAACATGGCAACCGTTTTTCTCTAACAGCTCTAGCTATAGGTAACTAGCGTCTGTTATAGAGTCATACGAATGATTCAATTTTCACCCAAGTATCCAGGATCGAGTACAGACAAATTTAATTCTGGTATTTTTTATGGGTCACAGATTAGGAAAGGATCCTAATTTTGTCAAATCAGTGACTGAAGACGAATCCAAAGCTTGGAATTCATTTGCTTTGGTTATGAGTACTTTAATAGGCAAATAGAAATCTGACGACCATGTGGAGCTTGTTGAGTGCATGCTATCGAACTTGCAGGAGCTAGGGTGCAACATGGGCATACAAATCCACTTCCTGTACTCGCATTTGGACTGATTTCCACAAAATCTGGGTGATTTTAGTTAGGAGCAGGGTGAAACATACCATCAGGATCTTCAATGAAAGAGCGTTTTTAGGGGCGGTGGGAGTCACATATTATGGCAGACTACTACTGGAGCTTGCAACGAGATCTACCTAAAGTCCTTTATTCAAGGAAATCTTATAAAAGATCCTTTACTGAGGTTCAATAGAAATTTGTTTAACACGATGTATTATATTATTGTACTTTTTGTCAAAATAATAAAACTGTATATTTCATAGTTTTTTCTTTACCATAGAAATACTCTGTAACAGAAAAAAACTGAGGAAAACCAAGAACATGCACCAATCGCAGCAGAACATACAAAAGAAGTATGCAGCTTTCCTTAAGACAAAAGTATCAGACGAATATGAACAAGTTAATGAATGCATACCCGCAAGCACCAATATTCCTGCATGTAGTAGTTTCGTGCCTTACTAAAATGGATCTAAGGTTAAAGACATCAAAGGAATTGCGGTTTCCATCTGGGAAAAAAATTCATTTCACCATTTAAGCACCGCCAATTGATAGTGACAAGTGCCCCATCGATTATTGGATAAAATCCAGCTCCAATTTACATTTGCACAGTTATATTTGTGCAAACCAGCGACATTAGTTCCGAGCGAACGTATTTTCTCTAAGGCGGGCTTGATACATAGCGATCTAAGAGACAGGTTAAAGCAAAACGCCTAAATGAGTGGGTTTTCTTAAAATATAAAATTATTTGAAATCATGAATAATTTAACTATTGTATGTAAATAAAAAAAGCATTTAGAGTAGGTCTTTATTTCATTTAAAATAAATATACATACATATGTAAGATTTAAAAAAAAATTGCTTAAAGGAAAACGTCGATATACATATATAACATTACCATACCCTACTATACACTGATGGCTCATAAACGATCTCGGGTACAGGCGCTAGGGTGTTCTGTGTCTTCACTTCAAGAAATCCTTAGCACTAAGAGACGACTGCAGCGTTGAGAAACCGCAACATAAATCAAGCGGTAATAACGGCTATAGCAAAAGAAATTCTGACATCGAAGGCGGGCAGTTCCCCGAAACTGGCATTGGAACTAGGAGAATCTCTAGCAGTCCCGTATGTGTACACGCCGCTCAGCTCCATAAGGAAAAAGAGAAGAAAAAAGAAAAAAGACGAAGCTACGGATGAGTACTAGTGAGTACTAAATGGCTTGGTCTGGGTATTGGAGCAACATCAAGGGCTCTTTGGCCGATGCTGAGCAAGAAGAGATCATCGTTGATCGGTTGTAGTAGCAGGAAAGTTTCCATGCTAATAGGAGTCCTTACCGGGCACGGTGCTATTGGAACACATAAATTGCGTCCGAACGTACCGCACAATCACTTTCACAGAAGCTGCAGAGACGAAGAATAAATGGAATTTATCCAATATCTGCCTTCCGAATGGCCAGCCCTAGTAAAGGAAAGGAGGTAGTTCCTTTGAAAGAACTTCTTCATAGAGCTAGAGGATTTAAGCGGTGTTGATCTGAAAAACCTGTTAAGATTCATATACAAATCTAGACGGCTTTAGGAATAGAAAAAAATATTTCACTGTAGAAAACGGTTTCCCAGGCATTTCGAGTAATAACCAAGTTCGCAAGTATTCTGGAATGTCAGCTAGCTATGGTGTACCGAACAAAATCAGGTAGAGGTGACAAAAAGGCCACAAATATCCTATCCGAGTCACAATGCTCAAAGAGTATAACCGTCCAGAAAAAGTTTTTGAAAACATCGTCCTTCGGAGTCGCCATAACACTGGTAGGTCCTTTCCACTCGCGAGAAATATCATGTACAATACGAGTGATTCTTGTTGAAGCTAGGCCTTGGCCCTGAATGGGCTGTAGCATCAGCCATATAGGCTAGGCAATCAATATTAATGCCAGCGACAACGTTATCATGTTGCTTTGTCACAGCAATAAACATTGTAACACTCAAACGAACTCTTTTGCCAGAGAACGTAATCTTTACATTTTACATTTTTGATGAGAAGTCAAATATAGTTACCCGTGGAATTATCGGGTAGTCGGGTATGAAGAGCTCTCCTTACTAAGCACCCAACCCCATTGAAAAGTTTATACCGATAAATTGATATCTAGGTACAGCGTATCTAAATAATTCTAAAGTTTCATGTCGATTGCTATGTAGGAGCTATGGGAGTGTGACAGACAAGCGCGTTGCAAAATTAGGATTCATCATCTTACGAAGATACCCATTAATGTTCCAAATATGAAACTTTATTCTCCAAAGTTCCATTCGCTTCGTATTATATTCTCCAACTGGCATACAATTACCTCCTAAGAATCGAGATTTCTATGCACTCCTGCTCGCATGTACGCTCAACTGGCTCCGATGACGATGAGGATGATAATTGAGATGACTATGGCGAAGTTGATAAAACATAGTGCAAATAGCAACTATTTTCCTTGCCGCAACAATCTAATTACGCAGTCATTTTCCGGTAAACGAGAAACTCCGCCGTGTTCTAGCTTTCACCAATGGATGCAAACTTCTAAATGCAATTTTCATAAATGCAGTATACGGGAGGAATCGCACCACATGCAGCTAACCGAGCAGAAGTTGCTCCTGCAAGTTCAAATTACAATGTTTCACTGAAGAATATACCAGCACTCGTATATTTTGCATCTAAGGAAATTATGTTAAATTTTCCATGAAATTCTTGTGGCATGGGATGTGCCATCAGTATCGATCGGTAAGAAATTTTTTTAAAGTCATTTTGAACAGATGGATCGTCTTCTCTTACTTTGAGTCATAGACACTTCTGCTGGAATCAGGGGAGAAGAGGAAGGTGAGTTCGAAAAGTAATAATATAATATGGGTGGCGCTACAGCCCGTAGAGGGCCAGGGCCTAGCTTCTCAGCAACCACTCGTGTTGTGCGTGCTATTGTTCTATCACGAGTGGAATGGACCTACAGTTTTATGCCGACTCCGTACGGCCAAGTTTGAGAAGCATTTTCTAGACAGTTGTACTCTTTGAGCATTGTCAGTGACTCGAAAGAGGTGGCGCCGTGAAAAGTATTGCTTGTCGTACCAGGAATCGAACCTAGACAGGTAGGTCCAAGTGCGTAGGAGTCGACGCACGTACCCACAACGCCACGGGCCACCACATAGTATGCACATTAAATGGTTCAAAAACAAATCCATCGCTTCTGTTTCAAGCGACAAATATAACCACACACTGCTTCACGAAATAAGTGATCGATAATCTTAACTAGGACGTCGATTATAGTTTTTGTTGCTGGAAAGGTGTTAACTTAATTGCGCGAAAAGCAAAACAATCACGAGGACATACTTTGTTAATGCAGCTAACACAAGTTTGTGGTGAAAAAAATATCAGAAAATTGAATTTTGTATATGACATTAGAAGTTTATAATGTTAAGTATGTAGATAGGTAAGGTGGGTATATTTTGGCATTTAGACTAGAAGATCCACTGGCGATTAGGGGGCGTGGCTCCTATTTTACGTATATATCTGCAGATAAAAATTGATTTCCTTGATGTGAGGTAGCTCATTGTAGAAGTATTTTCAATCACGCAGGATGAACTCATGGAGCACATGGATAGTATTTGAATAAAAACCATATATGTTTCAGATTTCTTAACCTGCTTACTGTCACCAGTCAGTCATCAAGAGCAAGCTGTCTTCCATACGCGATAACTTGGTCTTTATACCGGAAGTTCGGTGTTCGTCTCCTTTTCGAACCAGAAGGCTCGGATTCGAAGACATTCTTAGCTGAAAAATTTGGTGCCGATGCGCTTGATGTGACAAAGCCTGTGCAGTCTACTTGTCTTCCAGACTACATACACATATTGGTATAGCTCGTAGAGTTGGTGGTTGCGTCTTCTCCTCCATTCATCTACCTCGCAGACGGGACCATATATCCGACGTAGAATTCTTCTTTCGGAGACACTAAGAATAAGTTCTGCTGTTTTGCTTATAGTCTAGCTTTCGGTTCCTTACAATAGGACTGGCAAACTAATAGTTTGGTAGAGTATGATATCGGTCCTTCGAGTCTAGAGCTTTGAGCCCTGTTGTTTTGACAAACCGAAGTAGAAGCGGTTGCCAAGGACGATTCTACGTCGGATCTAGCGGCACCATCTTGTCATGGTGTCATTTTTGCTTCATTTTTGGTTTATGACCACGTGTGGATATATTTGTTGGACTGTCCTTACATTTTATTTTGTCTATGACTCCAGTGAACTCAACTAATGGAACTCTACTATAATGCATTGGACAGCCGCCATAACCTCTAATTTATCCACGTTAATCTTCATCCTAGCATGAGCACATATGGCCACAATCCTTTCGAGCGCGTGCTGGAGTTCCGTCTGGGAGGATGCGATTATAACTAAGTCATCTGCAAAAAGAAGATGACTTACCCTCAACTCTCTCAATGTGAGACCGCTTGCCGGGGAGACTGAAGCAAACTCTTTTTTCACCAAGAGGGGAAAGGAAAGGCTACGGATCTGTCATCCCCAGTGCTCTGTTCGGGATTGAAATGCTTCGAAATGTGGTCGCTCCATCTGCGCAAAATCTTCACCTCATTGGAAAGCAACACATCGCCTTTGGATTAAAATCCTTCGATGATGTTGAATTTCAAAACTTTTTCCATGACTGGTCATTTGCTGCTCGCACAGCTAATTTTCAATTCATTCGCGCCTCAGTGTACCTGTCACTCGAAGCATAGTCCCCCAGGAGACCCCAGTCTCTGTATGTATTCCTTATCTGCATGACGGCTGACGGACAGTTTTTTTTAAAAATTAAGTAAAGGTTTCATTTACCGGCTTTTGATTCAGAGAAAACCTGCCTTCAGAGAGCACTTTTATTTCAAATTGTTTCAACATTCTGGCCATTAAAGCTTTCGAGATATTGGCTAAACACCACCGTCCTGGCAACTTTTATAATCTAGAAATCCAATTTTTTTAGGTATCGATGGCTTCAATTTTTCGTTGATTCTTCATGATGGTTTAGAAAATACGCCTTAAAGTGGAATAAGACAAGCCTACATGCTGTAATCACACACAACAATTAACAACAATAAGTCAATGATCAATTCGGCTCGGAGATATATTCGGTAAATCTATACTTCAGACAATTTGCAATTTTTGGCCCAGTCTAAGCTTAAGCTGGTTTAATAAGAGGCTCCAATCGAATTCCCATGTAATCGCATGCATTTGGATTCGATTTAAAAAATAAAATATAATAAATGTACGGGAGTCTAAAAAATGTAGATAGCCGTTAAAATATCACCCAAAAATCAAACAAAGACATAACTTCACAATGCTAATCCAAATTTGCATATGGAAATGCTGGACGCATATGGTTGGCGACAATCCGAAAGTGACGATTTTACTAATTAAATTGCTGCGTGTGGCCTGTACTGCGTGGCAGTGTAGTCCTTCCATTCGGATTCACTCAAATGCACCAGCCAGCGGTTTTGGAATTAATTCACTACTACAATGGGTATTTGCGTAAAACTGACGGACGGGTAGATGTTACCGAGTATGGCTGATGACAGCTGGCGATGCATGCTTCTGGTGGATGCAATGATTTTAGTTTTTTTTTTTTTTTTGCTTCAATGCGATGGTGCGTGATTTTGACTTCTTTTCTGAAACATAGTTAAACAAACTCTCCAGTTGTTCGCTTAGGAGTATTTAGTGAAAATAGTCACGTAGTGATTGACCTAAATGAGTATGCATCAAATCGTCACTCATCGGACACGTAGTCATTTTCGGTTTAGGAATTGTGCATTTCTAAAAATACTCATTCAGAATTTGTGTAACAATCGCAAACGAGACTTTCTGAACTGGTTTGTGACAGTTTTTAATTCGGAAATGGAACACGGACATGTCGTCGTATTGTTTATGAGTTACAATTTCGGTGATGGCTTAGCACAGCATGCCAGTTAACAAATCAGTCTCATGCACATCATTTAGCGACATACCTATAGATTGCCTACGAATCTGGTAAGACTAGATCCTAACTGAACAGAATTCAGCCAGATCATCAATGAAGAGTATCAACACGGGAGTACCACAAGGATTGAGACTGGGACCAGCTCTATTTAATCTTTCTACCAACGCAAGTGAAAGCAATACACTCCCTATATCGATGTCTCTATAACGTACTATCACCGGAAATAGCCACGAGGAGATCGGACCGCACATTATTCAACGACGGGACTGCAACTAAAACTAAAAGTCAACAGACACAAGTCGGTAAATATTTGCTTTCGAAAACTAGCAGCAGACATCCAAGGTAGCAGTGGTAGGACCTTGGTCAGAAGATGCATCAATCTTAAAAAAACGCTTCCAGATAACACTGCAATCACTCCAACGAAAGACATAGCAAATCTGGGAATACTGCTTAGCGAGCAGATCAGATTTAAGAACCACGTGCAGGATACTATCCTCAAACGGGCAGCTTTTCCCCAACATTTGAAAGACTGGTCAGAGCACTAAGATGCTTATTTAAATAAAAAATATGGGTGGTAATACAGCCCACAGAGGGCCAGGGCTTATCGTCTGTAGCAACCACTCGTGTTGTGCGTGCTATTGTTATATCACTTGTGGAACAGACCTACAGTCTTGTGCCGACTCTGAACGGCCAGATTTGAGAAACTTTTTTTAGACAGTTATACTCTTGGAGCATTGTCAGTGACTTGAGTAGGGGGTCTTGGGATTCTAACATAGGCGCCGAGATGCAAGTGCGTAAGAGCCGACGAACGGATCTACAACGCCACGGCCGCCCAATTCACTTATTTATAAGCAACTTATTAGAGCAGTCATAACATATAGATGCCCGATCTAGAACACAATAAACCCCACAGCAAATGGGGAGAATCTGTCTGTTTGAAGGAAAGATTTTAAGAATGTGCACTGGTCTCCACAGAGCCCCTTCAACACTGAACTTCATTCCGACTGATTACGAGATTTACGAAGAAAATCTTGCCAATGTATAAATTCATCCTGCAGCTATCCTGACAAAAAGTGACTCGATATTTTAGGAGGATATGTTAAAAAGCTACCTGATCTGACTTTAAACTACGGTTACTGTCAATATTTACATGAACTAATCTATTTACATGACAAGCATTGCTTTATTAACTCCAGCCAAAGTTTTTATCAATCAAAATCAAACGCTTAAAAATTCGACTCCATATTTATCTACTTGCCAGCTTGCCCTTTGTGTCTGACACAGCCCTTCACATAAAAATACATCAAGTAATCCATAAATGAACACTGCCATCGTATGAAGTTACCGAAAGCACAGACATTTTTGCTGTCCTCGCCCTCAACAAATTCTTTTAATCAACCGTCAAAGATTATTAAATACTTTGTCACGGCAAAACGAGAGAATTAATTGTCTTAACTGGAATGAAAGCAAAAATATGCCCCACACATGTTACATCAGACAAAATGAAACCGATGTAACGGTGAAACGACCACTCAACCCCGGAGTTATATTCACTGCCAGAGTGTTTTATTAAAACAAAACAAAAAACGCAAAAGAAAAAAAAAACAATATGTTATTGAGTACGTTTTCACCGGCAAATGTCGACATTTAATTAAACCGGGAGCTACTCAACGCAGCGCTCCCTCTTAGCTCCTCTTCAGCAATTGCAATCTCATTCCCGACTGCTGGCAGTCAGGGTGGGCAAAAAAAAGAAATCAAAATATTTTATAAAATCACAGGGCACACATAGAACGGAGCGAAATTGTGTGCAAAAATATAAATTTCCATCTCATATCTCGTGCCGTAGCATTAACATTGTTTGGTGTTGACTGCACGGCGAGGCCGCTTCAATTCCTAAGTTCGTCGGAAGTGCTTCCCTGCACACTGCTTTAGACGCACAGGTGGGAGTGGATTCAAAAAAGTATCTGATTAAATTTGAATCTTCTTGAGGGAAATTGAAAAATGACGTTTGTCATATGAAGAGCAGGTGACGTGCTGTCAGAGTGCCTCACGAAAGGAATGAAGAGAACTCGTCACCCCCGCAACTTGGTTCTAAGTGGCGTGGCGCACATGAGTTAATGTTATGAATATTATTTTAATATGCCTTTCGGTGAACCTTGTCACCTTCAGCTTTCTCTCATGTGTGTCCCTAATTGGTGCTGGAAAATTTATTTAACAACTAAGTGGGGGCGACAATTTTCGTAATATGATGCCGTGGAGCAGTCCTGAGCTTGGAGCTTGGAGAAGGTAATTTAACTTCATCCAATTGACTTTCCCAGTTCTGTAGACAATGATGCACAGCATTAATGATATTTGTGATGACTTATTCGCTCCTTTCCATACATTTTTATTCCGTCAATTCTTTTCTGTGGTAATGAGACTTCAATATGAAAGTGTGAAGTAGCTGCAAAAGTTGCAGGCCAACAACAGAGGGACGTTTTTTCAGAAGCCCATTGCCGTGACTGTTCGAATGCTACGAGACATCAATGATGTATTTGTTGGCATTGAGACGGAAGCGTATGGCGGTGACCGAAAACAAAAAGAAATATATGCAGCCTTCAACGAAGGATAAACGGAATCGGAAGTCTTAAACAAAGTATTGCATTACCTTGCATCTAATTTTTCGTACGTCTATTAATCGATTCAGATCGAAAGATCGAATGCCAACCGTCACTTCTTTGGAATGAAAAGGTTGAGAATTAGTGCCGTCTCTCGAAGTCGGCCGATCAATCTGACATTACACAAGACATTGATAATCTCATGCAAGATCTACTGCGCAGGGAAATCAACAATTTCAAAAGCTGATGAGGACATTTGCAGCGTTTTTTCACAGCGACAATAGGCCATGCAGTAGTCTGTGGATCCAGTAACTTAGGTAGCTTGTCCGTGATTGTTCATTAACAACTCGGCTTCCCCCCCAAACAGAGTCGAACCTGCAGGAGCATAGCTAGGACGGCAGGTATATGGGTGTCCTGACGACGTTACAGCCATGACCAAGGTGTTGGGTCCATTGATTCATTAATACCTGATGTTTTACGACCGTGAGACCCTTTCTTATTCATCCGGATTCGTATATGAATCTTAAGAGGTTTTTTCAGTTCATCACCCCTATGTCATCCAACTCTATAAAGAAGTGCTTTCCACTGCCGCATTTTCGCATTTTCTTTGTTAGGACTGGGCATTCGCAGGTAGCGGTATGGTCAGATGCAAATCTTGTGTTCCAATAGCACAGTGCCCGGTAAGAACTCCTATTAGCATGGACAATTTGTTGCGACTATAATCGATCAACGATAATCTCTTCTTCCTCAGCGTCGGTCAAAGAGTCCCTGCTGTTGGTACAATACCCAAGCTATCGAGTTCAGTAGCATACAGTCAAAAAAAACCAAACAGCTCGCCATCATTGATCGATGTCATGTTGACCAATGATAAGAGGTTGGTGAAATCTTATAGCTTATATACTCTGTTCCTGTAGTTCTATACCCTGACCTTATTCTTGCATTTGGGTTTCGATCAGAAAGAAGTTGCCCACAGTCCGTTCAGTATCGTGATTTCCGTAGTATTAATGTTGATAACCTGTTTTCGGATTGTTGTAATGTCGAGTGGAGTATGCCGTATATGTCGCCTGACGTTGATAAGGACTGCAGCAACGCTATCACGTTGTTGATAAGATCGGCTAAGCTCAGGTATTACAAAACAAAATTCAATAACGATCGATCTTCCAGGTTCCTATGGAAACAGATTCGCCATATTGGACTGAGCAAAGTAAAAAAAAGGATTAACGATGATGGCATTAACCATGACAATTTAAATACTCGATACAACAATTTCTAACAACACTCGGGCAAATGCGTTTGAATTGGAAAAAGTCGATTCCTACTCAGTCGGTTGTGCAGTATTCTCCATTAACTGACGTCAATAAAGCATTGCTTCCAACAATAATGTATCGCTTAAAACAATAAAAAAAATTATTAACACAATAATCATGACGTCGACATACCATACACTGTGGAAGAAAGCTAAGATAATCCCAATGCCTAAGAAAACCAATCCACCAGAATACCGACCGTAATTCGGTCCTCCGTTTTTATCGACAGTGTTTGAATCTGTTAGTCGAGACATCAATGATTACATTGGGCGGCTCAATCCATCACAATCAGGTTTTCGCAAAGGACATACCTATGTCACAGCCTTGTTAATATAATACTCTGCCATAAACTATCCACCCAATTCAATTTCAGTAATCCCACTAATAAATTAATTCTCTCGTATCCGTACTAATCGAGTCCAAGCTCTTTTCCATAATTCAAAACTGTCATCTTTTTGTTATGTACGCTGTGGTGTTCCTCAATGTTCCATTCTCTGTCCCTTATTATCTTCAATGTTCATAAATGACCTTCCAATGGTGTTGTCATATATTGTAAATTTCACATTTATGCAGACGATGTTCAAATGAACTTAATCTTTCCTCTTGGTATGGCTGAAGACTCAGTTGCTAACATAAACGAGGATTTGTGCTCTATTGTCAATTGGGCCACCGAAAATTGTCTAATGCTCAATCTTGACAAAACCAAATCCACTTCGTTCTCCAAACAACCGCCTTCTTTAACCAATTTCCCGCCAATAGAACATAATTCAACCGCAACATGTGTCACCTATGTAAGAAAACTTGGAATTATGTGCAATAGCGAACTGACGCCCACTGACCACATGGATAGCGTAGTGTCCAAGGACTTGCCAGAGCTCGGATGTCTCGGAACAACGTCGCATTCTCCTGGGATGCGAATTGGAAGCATTCTTAAGCTACAGGTCATGCATATTACTCTTCAAAATTATTCACAAGAAACAACCAAATTATCTTTACGACAAGATCACCTTCTGTTGATCGAGTCGTAATATTACCTTAGGACATTCCATTCATACATGTTTAATGTCACGCACGCACTTCTTCATTCATGCTACCCATCTTCGGAATCGCCTACCATCACAGGTACGGTCTAAGACCGAGTGCAGACAATTTTGTATCGCTTGTTTCTCATATTCCTCCCGTTATAACTGAAATTATTCCTAAACATCAGCACAATCATTGAAAAATCTTTGCAAGTCCACACTACTCTTAATTATAATTAAAATAATTTGATATCAATTAATTTCAAGCATCATCATCATCATCGTCTGACCCGCATGAACCACTACAGGGGTCGCGGGAGTAATTCCTATTCCTACGCACGAGAGATCTCTAGGCCACTCGATCCTCAGCCATCTACTTTAACTCATCAGGCGTTATGCCTAAGCGCAACCAGGCGAGTTTTCATACTTGATCCAACCACCTCGTCCTGGGTTTGGCAAGCGGTCGCCTAAGCGATGGAATCACATTCAAGGCACGCCTCGGAAGTCGTGATGATGGGGACATTCGTGCCACGTGCCCAAACCATCGAAGCACAGCCCTTTCCTTTCGAAGAGGCAGCTGCTCAACATTTCTCGCATACTGTCATGTTTTTCACCCTATCCCGAAGTATAATTTCCACAAATCTCATTCGCGATCTATTCCTTCAGTTATTACCCAAATTTCATGACCATAGTTAGACTAAAAACTGCGTTGAAGGAGAGTGCGAGGTTAACTAAATTATCTGGAAAATTAAGATGACTTGCCCTAAACTCTGCCAATTTGAAACATTACTCGCCTCGGCTCTGCTGCAGCGTCTAATCCATATAGAAATATATAAAGAAAAGGAGAGGTGACAAGACGCACCCTTGTCGAAGTTTAACGCCCACGGTGGAAGGTAGTTCGTTTGACGGTGACGATGGCCAGTGCATGGACATAAATGATCTTCTACGTCGGGTAAGGAGCACAACGCTCAAAAGTATCCAAATCCTGCCCTTGCCATGCAATAGATAGATTTAAAACTTCTTTAGTACTTTCACTGAGGGCAGTCACATTTCTGCAAATTTCGTTAATGATGATTATCTGTAATGAAGTCGGCCGATTCGAAGTTTATATTATTCTCAGATGGACAGATGTCGACCATAATCTCATCGTAATGTGCTGCCCAGAATCACAAATTCTTAGTGCGTCTTCTCAACACTATTGTAAAATGACACATCTTAAGTTTAACAGATTCAGTCTCAGATAACACACGCCAGTTATTGAAACACGGCCCTGAATATCCTGCCGATAATTTTTCACTCCCAAATGGTGGTGCATGATTCAACTGCGAGGATCATTTGAAATTGCTGCAATGTTAGCTTAGTCAAACAAAGTATGGTGGATTTTGTTGGCTATTTCACCCACGAAACCGATGGCGCACACATGGCTAAGTTAGATTTAATGTATTGAATACCACAACAATTTCGAAATGAAGTGAATCACGACTAATCACGACAATTGTAGACAATTTGAGAGACAACCCTCTGAAATTGTAGGAGCAGCAAAGGCCAACACTTTTTTAGCTTCAAGTTGCGAAATAAGTCGCGATCAATGCTAGAACTATTCGAATTCCTAGAAAGTTGCCGTTATTAAAAAAAGTGCACTTCGAAAAACGAATGGCATTTGCGAGTACTGAATCAGATAATTAATGAAATCAGTGGAGAAATATACCGTGAAGTGACCATACAAACTTGTTTGGCATGAGCGACAAACAGCTTGTTCGTTGCCCGGACGCGTTGAATCCAAGTATACAAAAGCCACGATGAAACAGGACGGTGGTAGTTTAATGCTACCTTCTTTAATGGAGTAGTGTGGGTCTCACATTTCGTATTGATTGGCATTATGAACGAATTAATAGAAAATATGATTCCATCGCTCGAAGATAATATGCCACGAGATGGCGATTCCAACAATATAACAACCCCATGTCGGAAGGGAGACTACAAGCTTATGCTTCATACTCCACTTACACCTTTATGGTCCATTGTGCTGTCACTTTGCGGCTTTGCAACGTGGCACGAGGGAGCCTTACTGCAGTTCCTTGTTATGGAACGTCTGGACATCCTAAGATTTCTGTTTCGACCATTTCATAGCCATTTGGTGGCTTTGAGATATTTCAGAATATCTTTTATATTTGTGTTAGTCAAATCCTTGAGGCATTTAGAAGGGTAACTACCTAGTAACTCTTCTTCTAGTTTCTGCAAGAGCGGAGCAAGTTCCAAGGTACTGTAGTAGGTTAGGTTTCATCTTCCTCCTTATCTTTGCAGCTTCTGAAGAAGTCATTGTAGTGGGCTCTGAGTCTTCTGGCATGGTTTCCTATGAGGTAGTGTCTACGCCTATAAGTTTATAATACATAAGTTAATAATATGCGTCCTCCAATAGAAGAGCTTCAGTTCTGATTTGATATAGTGCATCTCACCAGAGAGCAAAAGACATATTTTTTTAAGACCGTCAATTTTAGAAAACTATTTAGCCAAAACAGTCCTTCGCGAATTGCCACAATCTCTGCTTGAAAATCGCTGCAATATTCTGTTAGAGTAAGTGTAAGCTCAGAATACCGAAATACTGAGTTTGACCATCGCATCGGATAGTTCTCCACTTTAGTAGGTAGATCCTCCACTATACGCACGAAACAGCACTATTGACATTTTATGACATTCTCATTGTAATCGGTTTGGTAAATGTTTGTTCCCTGCAAGCGAGGCAAGCGAGTTGTTCTATAAACAGAAATCTCAACACTAATTGTAAGTGATTATTTTTACATAAAGCATCCCTTTGCACATTTAAAACGGGAGGCCCCCTTTTTGCGTTACTTCACCAGGAAACCATGACGAATTGAAGTTGTATGAACGCCCCAAACATGTCATGCTGAGATATTCTATGTCGCAAGCAGCCATCGCCCCGTTCATATTCTATTTTTATCGAACAAGGCAAACCTGAGAACAAAAATCGTTAAAGTTTCCAAATTGAATTCCACTTCGTTAGCATTCATCCATGCTGTGTGCTTCACTTGTAGTTTCATGCTATTTTTTTTTCTGCGCATCCATCCATTCTTTTGCAGCGGGTTGCTAACATTCGGCGAGACTGCAGCCGACAGTTGCAAGGACGCAGTTTGTTGGCTGATTTTTTGACTCTTCGTGTTTGCTAATTCCAGTTGTGCGGTGCTTTCCAAACTAAATTTTATTTCCATTCTGCCATTTCGATTCAGCAGCGGGTCTTGGATTGGAAAGGATGAGCACATCAGTTGGTGGAGGCAGCTCCGCCAAGGATTACGAAAGGGGGCAAGGATGGCTTTAAAGTTTAACAATATTTTGTCAGTTGGTCCATGAGATTTGTAGGCTGTGGTTTATCGGATTAAAAGGTTGCTTCCACGAACTTTGCTGGGAATGGGATAGGAAAAAATATGACTCCATCCGTTGTAGGTCTTCGCGGAAAGTTTTCAGTTCCACAGCCCCATCCCCCTCCAAAAGAAGTGCATTTGTGTAGGAAGAGTTTTTTTTTGCTGTTCCCTTTATCAGAGGATGATTCGACAGATGATAGATGGTCGCTTCAGGGAGAGGGTAGTTTGAAAGTTTGCCTCGAATTTGAAATAAATAACTTTCGAAAAGGAAGACTGGATATCGACCATAATTGGAGCAAATTTGCTGAGAATACCATTATTAGCGTACTCGTGGTAACTTAGATCTGCATGCTGTTCCATTGTCCTCCTTTGGCAGTCATCGTCGGACTGCAAGCAAGCAACTTCCGGCACCACTTCATTTGTCGCCACATGGAAAACATTTCAGAATGTGATTAATGACATACGAATCTGATCTGAATTGAATTCGTTTTCAAAGGCGAACAAGTGAAAAATCGAAAATGAAGTATTGTCCTGGCATGACCTCGATTTGTGAACTAGACTCGCATTCGTTGTTCGCACACACGACTGCAGCACATTTCTCGGAATCTTAGAAGATCTATGTGACTGAACATACTCACATGCAAGCCAGCACTCATCCAGCATCGTCGACTCCATCGTCGTCTATGAGGACATATTGCGTTGGCCAAAGTGCAAATGTGTGACATTGTAATTTTTCTTTCCATTGAATGTAATCAACATGAGGGCGATATGCAACCAATACCAGGACATTTGGTACTCTACGGACCACCACATGAAGCGGGCGACAGAAAGTCAACCGAGGTGTGGCAATGAATAGGAGCGCAATGATACCATAATAACTCACAATGTGAGTCACGTTAGGAAATAATTTTTTGTTCTTTTCACATGAGACACGTTTGGCAGAGATGCAAATTCTTGAAGTGCTGCAATCAGGAGGGTCCTGCAAGAGGATGCTTTGACGAAGCACTTTTAATGCCAATGTGTGTGGCATATTAGGTTGCACAAGAAGTGGAGTGTGCTACTCTGCTTGTGTAGATTTCCTCTGATATCGATGTGCAAGTGGGGTAACTTCACAAAAGGACTTTCGGGTGTTGCGGACACAGGGAAGCTGAGAAAATAACTTGGAATCGATTGTAAAGGTTACCGTGGGAACTTAAAGAGTTCTGTGCATGGCTAGTATACGAGTTTGAAGGGGTAATGTTTTGTTGCGGACAGGCTTTGGTTTGGGTGCCTCGTAAAACGCTGTACGAATTTGGAAGACACTTTTAGATAGGATTAGGTCATTGAGTGAAGTGTGTTTACTTTTTACACCCACAGTTAATTTCAGTTGCCACAAGTAATGGCACGGAAATTGATTGTCCCCATCACAAGGCTTGAACATATTACAACAAAGCAATGAGCTTCAACAGTATTTTTATTAGTTAGCATTTACAACTGGAAACGCAATACATTTTCATAAAAATCTAAAAATAATCTGATCAAAACTATGGCTAATATGCTAGGTGTAGTCTTGATATTGTAACAATAAATCATGCGCAGTTTTGGTTCAGTCTATACCGTTCCGGCAATTTCGATGTCAAAGAAGCACCACGCTCATTGGCGAAAATGACGATAAAATCATGTAAATCGCGGAATCTTATCCGCCAAGTAAGCAGTGGTTCGATAGCCCAGGAGCTAAATATTGCACAAAAAATCATCAAGACAACGCCAGACCACCCCACTGTCAATGGCTAAAGATGGTGAAGAGTTCGCCTCAACTTTTCTGACAGTAGGGACGACGGCCCTTACGAGAGTAGGAAAAAGGCATTATCATCTGAATGGCAACAAAATAGCGACAAAATACGTCGAAGTGCTCCTCCCTCTTAGAGCACTCTGGTATAGCACGCGTATAAGCCTCATCCCGGATGGGAGTGTATACAAAGACGGTCCAAAGATGAATTGCCAAGTCGGAGCGGGTATTTACTCAAATACTCTAATAGTTGTTCCCACTAGACGAAATTGAGCAATTTCGGCAAATTTCCTTCGAAATTAGGACCTCTTTTTCTTATATAACTAATTTGTTGCCTCTATTACCTCAATTTGGATGAAATTAAGTATGAAATTGTGTATTATGACAGATTATGCCAGTTTCACTACGGATTTCACTACGGCACACACACAATAACTCGCACACCAATTGATATAAGTTGTTCTCCGAGCGAATTTTCAAGGCAATTTAGAAATTGCGTTGTCGGATTTGTGCAATTTTGTATCTAGTGGAATGGATATAAGCATCACTGCAGCCTACAGATTCCCAAATTACGCCAGTATCTTCTAAGCCGAAATCTTCGCCATTAGAAATGCATGCCGTTAACTTAAGTCTAATCCGAATACAACACCAATGTAAAGGATATATATTTTCGTTGACAGTCAATATGCCATCAATTATAGCTAGGCGGCGATCATATCTCTGGCTTCAGTCACTTTTAACTTGAGGACTTACCTGAACTCCCCCATATCTCTCAACGAGATGGCCAAGTACTTTAACATTCATCTTATGTAAGTGCCGCGATTCTGTGACATTGCATATGTCGCGAAGCTGACGAGCTGGCTAAAAAGTGCAGAAGGAGCAATGTCTCTCAAGGTCTCACACGATTGCAGAACATCTCTTAATGCTTGCAACTATTGATGGTCTGATGGAACCAAATGCTGATCTTCAGTAGATGACTTATGTAGACAATGACTTCTGCAGAAGTTGCAGAGGCGAGGAACTTTTGTACTTGTACTTGCAAACACTCTGTAGTCGCGAAGGAAAAGTCACATAGAGGCTTATTTCTTCAGTAACCTGGAGGAACAAAGCAACAATGGTGGCAGCCATGTCCATCGCTTGAATTCAAATTTTGTGGGAACAACTTTCGGATGAGTGACTCAAAGAGGGGAACACCATGCACCATGTCTCTCTGTTCATCTCAGCCAGGATATGTAGTGACGCAGATAGACTACTTTAGAGTAAAATAAGAAGTTATTAGGTCTTAAAGCACCAACTGTGACGTAAGGCAATATTTTATACATGCCTGTCTAAGGTACATAGTTCTGCCTTGTCTAGTGCAAAGACCCGCCCGACCCCGCTGTGAAAAGTTCCATTGTCAATCTGAAATAGCAAGTAACACAAAGCTCGCCAAAGACGACCATAGCAAATAAATGAAATGTTTAAATTATTGACAGTAATCTGTAATGGTTGTGGCGGCCGTGGCGTTGTGGGTCTCAGCGTCAACTCATACGAACTTGAACCACTGCGTCTAGGTTCGAATACCAGTACTATAAAAATAATGTTCACGGCCAAACATCCTTCAAGTTACTGACAATGCTCACAGAGTATAACTGTCTAGAAAAATGCTTTTCAAACTTGGCCGTTTGAAGAACAATGCACGCACAACACGAGTGGTTGCTGATAAGCTAAGCCCTGGGCCTCTACGGGTCGTAACGCCACTCATATTATGTTATATTCTGATATGGTTATTTGTTTGTGACGTGCCCATTGTGTGTGGGGTTTCCTCATGTTTTTTTTTTATGTATATTGCTGGTTACAAAAAAAAATCTGGATGTAGGATCTTTGCAGTTCCGATTATTACTTTTTTTCTGTTGAGAACACAGACAACTGTAGTAGCATTACTTACTTATAAGACTGACATTGGCTCATGTCAGTCTCAAAAGACTGATGTCGCCTACTGTCAATTAAAGGTGGCCTCGAGTTAATACACTACCCTTTACTCATCTTCCGGTTGATAAAGACAATCAAATGCCACTCACTCCTTATGCGATAGAAGGGGTTAGAAGCATTATATCACGTAGTATTTCATGAATTTCACTCTCATTGACAAATGTACAGGCGAGTCGATCCAAGCATATGATGTCGAAGTCTGTTAAGTATTTATTCGGTCCATATCTATTAACAGAGGAGAGCAGTGGAAAGGTTGAAGCGGCTCGAAAATTGCCTTCAAGCCAATGTGCCGGTTCTATTTTCCAAATAGTGGAGGAAGTCGCATAAAAAGTTCCACTCTGCCAGCTCAGACAATACAACTCTCTACTATTATGATGTTACCATGGCGGCACTTGATCAAATTGTCTTCACGCTCAGAGAGATAATTCAGAATGCCCTTCTAAAACTCGATGCGTTGGCTAAAACATACGGTTTCTGGGTCCATCCACAGAAGAAGGATTTAGTACTCTTCACAAGGAGATGAATTGACACATTTGTGATGGAACGTTGTCGCTTACTCATAGTGCAACATTTCCGTCTCATTATCGATAATAAACAAGAGCCAACATCCAAAAGCGAGTTACGAAAGCATTCACGGCGCTTTATTGCTGCAAAAAGACAATTTCAACTCAATCACCACTTAGCAAGCACGCAATAGTTTTATGAATAGGAGTTATTAAATTTGCATAGTATCACAATGGACCTACATTTGGCCTTCTTCCCCTGTCCTTTGCCAAATGATCCTGCCCGTGGTAAATCATGTGTTCATATTTCCAATTGGTTCTTGCCCCATAATCTGATAAAAGTTTTTGCTAGAGTCTGAGAGATGGGCACAAAGGAGTGCCCAAATCCTATGTCACTACTCCACGAAGATCATTTGAACTCGTTATACTATAAAGTAAAGTTCTTGCATATCTCATACATAGTGAATATCATCCCCCGCGCTATACGTAGCAAAAGTAGCAAAACGAAGTTATATATTCGAACACCCTCCGTGTTGGCAGTAACGTTAATACAACTTAGAACAACGTCAGCTGTTAACTGACAACAGCTCACAACTCCAGCTGGGTAAAAGAAAGGAATCATTCACATCAGGGAACCACTTATCTTAATGATTTTCAATTACGCCAGTCATAAAATGGCATACGTGGCGTCTAACGTCGGTCGCCTGAAAGATTTATTTCACTGCAGCAGCTACTGTTGGAATTTTCACACGCGCACAAAACTTCACTTCACCCAGGTGGTTGACTGACAATGTGTCACCGTCAGCATAAACATCAGCTATGTTCCTTGTGCTGAAAGCCTTCGCTTAAGATTACCGTACATTACCATGCAACAGCCAGCAACAAATCGGGGACAGTAAAAAGTGTGTTATTACTTAATTAAAGCTTGCGGGGTCCCTAAAATCTGCGAATAAGCAAATTAACTTTCAAAACGTATTATCCTCCTCCATCTCTCTCAAGTCCAGAGCTGCAGACGCTCGCTTGCAGCACAGCAAACGTGCACCTATTCGTTACCCTCTAGGCGCTAAGTGGTACGGCGTTGATCATATAGTTTGTTAGCAGTGCTCCTTGCCTTCCGCACTTCGGTTGGCAGTGCTTCTTGTGCTGAAACTTATGCGTACCTTATATTTAGTTGTTTGTCCTCTCAGCATAATATGCCACTCCCTGGGTGGTCGGGTGGCAACACCAATGCTCCTCCACAATCGGTACCTACACCCATAAATTTTCCTCTCCTCGCACGAAAACTTTCACTGGGAAATTTATTATTTGCTGCGCCAGAAATATGTGTAAGCGTAACATAGATTAATGGTTAGGATATGTGCTCCATCGAGGGTTGAGGCAGATGCGACGCCTGGCAGGGGAGACGCGCCCGGCACAGTTGCGTGCTGCTCGAGGATGTGTGCTGTGGTGGATTAGACATTTCATGTGCAAACTATAACTTTTCTGCATATGTGACCAAAAGATTGTGTATTACATAATAATATGCATTCAACCATTGCAACCGGCTTGCGGGAAGGAACACTTTACTTGCCGGTTTCTCTGGCGTTGATTTCGAAATCTCTTTGGGAACGACTAGAAGGGTTTATTTGTTATTTATGAACGCAGACATTAGCTCATTTTCAAAACCCATTAAAACGGCTGCGACTCCGCTCCGGTGTAGGTAAATGAGACCGGTTAATGGACAATGCTTGCGCTTTTATTATCGTCTTTAGTTTGCATTTCGCTGACTGAAGTGATGTTATTTTTATTTGAAAACTTTTGAGTGTACCTTTTGACGGCGATTGTTGGTCTCAGCTTGTACTCTGTTTCGCACAGATGTCACACAAGAGAGACTATAACGATTGTTCAATGAACGAGTGTGAATTATCTGGAACTTGAATTTAACGCTCACTATTTGGGAGAAATTGTAAAATTATGACATTCAATTCGGTGAGTTTTATAGCGCACCACAGTAGCAGACAGCGCCGTTCCTACCGACAAGTGTGGGCATCGTTTGATATTCGGCACGTTCAGACCGGTCAGCAGGACAGTGCGAAGTTTAAAAAAAAATTAGAATTAACTTGTGTCTGTTTCACAAGTTTACACTCAAATGTCACGAAAGGTTTACAAACGTAGAAGGCAGCGCCACTTGGACGTCTGCGAAGGTTGGCAAATGAAGTGGGAGGACATTAAAAAAAGCTCCAGAACATTAAAAAAGCACCAGTTCCAGGCGTTTGGTTTTTAATTGTCCATAAACATGAGGGGATATTGCAGAATTAGGAAAAAGCTGAAAGCTGACATACTGTCTACTGTCACTGTCGATTTTTTTAGGTTGAAATTTCGATGTCGTCAGATGCACCCTAGTGTGCCGGGTTCGAATAAAATACGTAGGAATCAATAACCACAGGGTGTACAGAAGTCGTAGGTACATACGTCTAACTGGGCCGATATGGCAGTTAAAAGAGGAACCAAAAGTCTTACTAACTGTCACAGTTGAGCCAACTGCCACAGCGGCCCAACTGGACGTAACTACGACTTCTGTACACCCGTGGTTATGTGTTCCTCCGTGTTTTCCGAGGAGAGAGATTTCCAACTAACAACGTGAAACTGAAATAAAATAAAATAACAAACATACGAAGATACCAGTTGGAACCCCAGCATATTGTAGGATATTTTGCTAATGACCCGTGTAATGTTGATGGTGCAATTGATGGTGGCCGATCGGAATTGAAGGCGGCTTAATGTATCCCCGTACAAAATAGTTTAAAAGCGTCAAATCGCACGATCTACAGGGCCAGTTAACCGATCGAAGCCGAGGGATAAATTTCTCAGTGAACTTGTTTCTCAATCTTCTATTCGCGTGGTGTGTTGCATGTAGTCTTGCTGCCACCACATGTCGACAAGGTTTAGTTGGGTCTCGACCATGTTTGGAAAAATGATGGTCCATTGATTCAGCCGGATCATAAACAATGCATACTTCCGTGTACATTGGCGCAGGTTGCCCAATGGAGCAAATATGGTGGATTTTTTTGTTTACAGACCCATTTAACCAGAAATGAACTTCGTCACATTCTTAACACATCTCGAATTATAAAATTCAATAATTTACTTGATGATGAAATGGTAATGTTAACGGAGCATGTTTGACGCATGTCGGGAATTACGCGTGAGCTGTCCAACACAAAACATCGAAAAATCAAACAGCTAAAAAAATTACCAATTCCAAGAGCAATCAGCGATTGCGGGGCAACCTCGGATGAAGCTGCCTGTGTTTCAACCGGAGTGCTGTCCATTGAAGAGGTGCATTGAAGAGTGTTAAGTAGCCAAACTCCGAACCAGTAGTAAGCCAAACAAGTAAAAGAACTAGAGATGGCTCGGTGAATAGTCCTGTGGCATGTTGGGAGTGACTACTCCTGAAAAGGACGATAACAACATACCTAAGCTCATTGCCCATATTCAGACTTGGACTTCGAGGTCGACAGGTAACTGCAATTACCATCTGAACCTTGTTTCCGGTCATGGCGCCTATGTTCGCAAATGTACCGCCTTCTATTTTAATTGTCCAAACGTGGGAGAACATGCTACAATCGATCTTCCAGAAAGCCTTATTTACCTTAAGACAACGTTGGATTGTAAATCTGCCCATACGTCCTTCGAGTACAAGCCAGCTTCTCCAACACAGCTAACCAGCACCGAGTTGGCAGTACTTCATAATCAAAATCTTAGATGCTTTCCGAAAAATGATCGAATTGATATTATTGCATTTTCTTTCCAGCCCATGTGCAGTGTAAAGGATCACTCAAGCAGCAACGCTAGCAGTATTTGGCATAGCGGAACGTGAGGCGGAAGGAGCTCTCGTAGTGGAGTGTGCCATGAATATCTTTGATCTCAACCAACAGGTCTTGCATACAAATGTGGGTACCCAAGTGATATTTTTCTTTAGCACCAGAATCCTACAGTCTCCTACTGAAAATGACCAGATAAGGATACACTTAAATGGTTGTCCTTTTCCCAAAACTATTTGCTATTTTGCATCGATGTCTATAGGTTGACGGATCCGTACCCCCCTCTATGTGTGGGAGTGTGTACAAATTGAAGAAGTTTTCGAAAAGAAAAAGGAGAAGAGAAAAATTTTGCTCGAAAAGCAGTGGTTCAGTCATCCGTGTATTAAGCCATCATCTTCTTTCCCATGACTTTGGTTTCTGTTGTGCTGTTCAGTGAAACGGAAATGTATCCCTAATGGTACATGTGTTCAGTGCCAGGGAATAACAGGTGCTTGAGAATTTCCAACAAAATAGCTGCAGAATCCATGCCCACTTTTTCTCTCACTCCCTCACAGTTTGTCCTTCGGTTTCTCTTTCGCTGTCGCTTTTGGATAGGGTTGGGCTCCCACGAGAGGGATGATTGCCTGAATTGGGTGCTTTTCGCTTCATCGAATCGAAATTCAAGCGAAAGGAGATGCTGGCTGTTGTTGTTTCCATCTCGTTTTTTTATTCCAATTTTTTTTTTCTACTTCATGATAAGAATTAGATGTTTACCTCAATTGAAAAGAGGATGCTTGCAGCTCCAAATGGACATTTCACATACTCAGCATTGAAATCCTTTAAGTTGCGGAATTTAACTGAACACGATGCTCGTATCCAATCTTGATATTCCTGCCAGAGCATGGAAGAATTCACATACAAATGTATCAACATGCACATGGCTTAACAGATGAAGTTTTTCGGGAATTTATACGTCTCCGAAAGTCGTGCTCATGCGACTTTCTACTGTATGCCTGGCTCAAAGGATATACGAATATATTCCGATTTTGAGATATTTCTCATAGTGACAGAACATACGCTTTGGCACTAAATGGAATTACTTGGGCATTTTTCAACTTTATGACGTCCACCTACACTCTACAGGATACCTTAACAACTGAGAGAACAATAGCAAGCACAACCCGAGTGGTTTTCTGCAGAAGCGACACAAATCGACTTCGGACTGTAATGCCACTGACACTTCTACAGACCTACAGTTTTCAAGTTGGCTACATAGAGTACACTCTTTTGGACCTTAAGTCAACAGCCAGAAAGAGATTAGTGCGAAATGAAGAAATCATTATCGCCGTCGCTTGACACTCTAGCGGGTTGATTTTGCCGTCGAATTTTGGCCTATATCCATAAAAGAAATCGGGCGACAGCGTCATCTCACGGCTAGCCTTCGTCAGTTGACCGCCATGATGATGCGACTTCACAACGAGACACTCACAACGAGACACCCACCACCTATTCGTCGATTTCAAGGCCGCATATGACAGCGTGCATAGAGACGAGCTATACAACGCCATGTCTAGTTTTGACATTCCTGCCAAACTCGTCAGGTTGTGCAGGATGACGATGAAGAACTCTCGCTGCTCCATCAAGGTCAAAAAATTAACTCACCGAGGCCTTGAATGTCAAAAAGTGATTTAGGCAAGGCGACGCGCTGTCATGTGACTCCTTTAACATCATCCTGGAGAAAATCGTGCGAAACTCAAACGACAACACTAGACGCACGATCTTCCAGAAGTCCGTACAATTGCTGGCATACGCGTACGATATTGACGTGATTGATAGAACACAGCGAGCCGTCAATGAAGCGTTAGCTGGTACTTAAACGGAGGCGGCGAAAATGGGTTTAGCAGTGAATGGGGGCAAAACGAAATACATGCTGTCATCGAGAAAGGACGCACAACATAGAAGTCAGGGACAGAACATGACAATGGGCAGCAAAAACTTTAAGGTAGTGAAGGACATCGTCTACCTCGGCTCTTGAGTAAACAGTTAGAACAATATCAGTACCGAGACTGAACGCAGAATGACTCTTGCCAATCGCTGTTTCTTTGCGTTCAAGAAGCAATGGCCCTCTCTCGAAGGACGAAGCTACCCTGATCATCCTGGCCTGCTCTATGGCGCAGAAGCCTGGACAATCTCAAGAGCAGATGCGCTCCATCTTTGGTCCTGTTTGCGTCGATGGTTTTTGAAGAAGAAGATGCAACCATGAACTATACGGGCTGTATAGTTCGCGTCTACGGATTCAACGCTTAAGATGGCTAGGTCATGTAGAGCGCATAACCAACACTGCTCCAACCCGAAGAGTCTTCGATTTCGGAGAATGACCTCAAAGATCGTGCCAGCTGGAGAAGCTTGTTAACTGAAGCCCAGGCCCACTTCGGACTATAGCGCCACTAGAAGAAGAAGAATATATGAAATTCAATTCATTTGACTAAATAAGTTCATATATACGCGTCCAATTTTAATAGACTATTCGCAGTGCAGTGAGTGCAGTGATCTTCGCAGTATTTCAACCAATGATTCTCGGCCCATATAAAGGGTGATTTTTTAGCTATTATCTTTTTGGCAACACTGGTTTAAACAGCTGACGCACGTTTCGTGTTTTGTTTCACTGTCAAACATCTTCAGTGTGGTCTATAATTTAACCATGAATCGTCTTACAAACGAACAACAAGACAAATTATTGAATTTTATTATCAGTCTGATTTAGTTTCCTATCATTACATTTTTAATCTTAATTAAGGAAAATGTTTAGTTCCTATTTATTACTCGTCGAACATCTTGTGCGGATATGCGGATTGTGAGCAAGTGTATGTAATGATAATTATTCTTATTAATAAGCGCAAGCAGCTTATTAAGTAAATAGATAACAAAAGAGACAATACATCGACGCAATTAGGTCTAAAAACAGTACTAAAAATGCACCTCAAAATCAAACTCCGACAAAAAGCGTCCCCAATGATATTTTTTCCTGCACAACGCGGAACTATTTCCGAGCATTTTACGATTTTATTAATTCAGTGTTATTGTAGCTCTCAAATCACTTAATTTTATAACAAATACAACAATTCGTAATAAATTGGGGATGGTCGACTCTTACCACCTATATCAGTAAAACGATCCCGAGTATAAGACCCATGTACGCATATACATATGTATGTAGCTTGCAAGACTAGCGAAATGTTGTAGAAACTCCACCAAAATCGCCAAAACCTACCTACCTATCATTGCACAAATATGTTCGTATTCAAAAGGTGGAAAAACCTGTTAACCTGTTAGACCTGTTAGAAAAGTAGAACAAATTGTATAATATTTACTTGTTTTTCCAATGCCAAAACGCTTCGTCTATGGCCCAGCTATCAGTTATTTAAAGGAGGGTGTACGAATTTCATTTGGAGCCACTGTACGCATATACACGCTATCTCTTATTCAGACATATGCTACAATCACCAACATAGTTATATAGATTAAAGAAAATATAAAAAGCGATCGAACGCTCGGAATCTAGTACCCATCTAATGCTGATTGCCCTTGCACTTTTCGACACCCTTGGCTAGAGATCTCCCAGTCGGGACTACAGGATTTGAACGTGTAAAAATTAGTTGACAGATTTATCCACCCGGAACTTCGCGATGGTGGGAGATTCTTTTCTTCGCCTGTTTGCGTGTCCACGAACACTCATCAAAAAAATCCGCTAATGTTCTAATGAATAGAAAAACAGGCAATATTTTCCATCATTAAACTTGATAGACAATCTACTGGGTCCGCTAATTTTATTAAATGAGCGCATGCTACATATTTATACGCACACACAGCCACACCTGCATGTACACGCTTATTAAAAATATATTCGAATTCCAAGTAACAGTCCCCAATTTGAATAAACTTTTATTCGTTCGCTCTAAGCGTCTTTGACTGCCTGAAAAACACACGCACGTGTCTACTTATGATGATCCCATAACTTTCATTTATTGACATTTATTTAAAATTGTATCCCGCCCACTAGGTGAGCAATGGAGAGAGAGACGGAAAAAGATGTGTTTTTATTTTTTTTTTCAGATTCTTCGACAAATATGCCAATCAAAGGAAATTTTCAGCAATAAAATCAACTCCACAAATATTTATGTCGTTTTCTTCTGGTATATTATGGACCCATTTCAATGGAATCACCCAAATAGGTTCGCATTGATTCGTATGCTGGTCCCTTCGGTCTTTGGTGCCTGCCCATGGCACAATACACCTCATCAGAGTCACTTTTGAAGTGAGTGCTAATAAAATGTGACCTTCTCATAAACAGTTCAGGACCTGCTTTGCACATTGATTTCGTTTCTTGTTGTTTTTTTTTTTTTGTGCAGCCTCCTCCGTATCCAATGATGCTTACGTTCGATTATGATTATTTTAGTAGTGTGGTGTGGGATGTGAGGCGAAGGAAAAGAAAAACAGATCCCATGTCGCGTGAAAACTAAAATCGATAAATAAACTGCCCGCGTGGACGTGTGTGTACGTATACAGAAGTGTGTGCACGTTCGTACCTCAAAATAATGATGAGACGTCAATTTCCATAGCAATCATATTTCTGTCATCATCAGATACAAGCGATTTTAACAAATGGCACAGAGCCTGACACACATTCGTTACGATGGGCAATGTGGCGTGGAGTGGAATGGCGCTTGTTTGTGTTTTCCCGCCGACTTCGTATCCTTGCAGTGTTTGCTATTTGAGTGGGGGTAGGGTTGTTGAAAATGTTTATCAATTTACATATGTATATCCGAAGTCGCATTAAATGAGCAATGTCAGTGAGAAAGTGAGTTTTTCAATCACTGCGAGAGCAAAGTTTAGTGGTCATGATTTTCATACGAATATTCATACATCAATCTTAAGGTCTTGCCGAGAAGAAGGCGATTCGATTTATTTATGATTTATGCCCGATCATGCAGTTCAGTGTTCAATTTTGAATACCACAAATAGCTCTCACGGCAGAAGGGTGAAGGATGTAAACATTTATCTCAAAGAGAGCAAGAACATCTTTATCAGATATTTAAGATGTCAATGCTTGCTATAGCATGTCAATGGCTTGTAAAACAGTCGACTTGATTCTTCGAGAAATGGATCTACAATTCCTCGAATGCTTGTGGAACCCAAAGACACAGCGGTTGGTAGGAGATATTCTGCGTTTGATCTCAGTGTTGTTAGTAGATACTGCTCACTCCGGAGTCGAGGTAGGCGCAGACCCTGCTTACCTCTTTGCCTCCCTTGTAACTCTTTTCCCAAGAAGTCCTTTCTTGTGGAGAGCATACATTTTGTTTTCACCTCGTTCATCGAGATACCCATTTTATCCGCTTCCGTTGCTGAATGACAGACAGTAGGCACCTCGTTGACATACCGCTGCGTTCGTCTGATCACGTTTATCTCATTCGCGTGTACTAACAGCGAAACGGAATGCTAAAACTAGACTTAGCTGGGTATAATTTGTCACTATGTAAGTACGCTTTCACATGCCACTTTAAAGTCGGACAATAGATGGTGTGTGTATGTAGTCATACGAACACCCAAAATTGCAGAGATGATCGCATAGCCGATGTTTATGAGACTATTTCCACAACAGTTAGGGTAATGTTGCTTGTATATTGGGCAAACAATACTGAGTTTCCACTCGTAGGACATACTTTGACCATATCTTATAGATCAGCTGTTACATGCGTCAACACGATCAACTCTAGTCGCCTTAACTAATTTCAGTTGACACTCAGTCTGCACCTCAGTTACGATATTCCCATCTTGACTTCATCTATCGCCGGTAGACGGAATTATCGTCCATCGTCGTTGAGTAGAGCATTCTGTCAAACTGCTCATTTTCGGTCAACGTAGCGACTTAATCGTTTGCGGAAATTCCACTCAATTCTAATCACCGACAGCTACTCTACTTCTTGCTTTCTTCTTTCGGACATGAGATCTACAATGGTACATCGTGCTCGGTTCCCAGATTTCACCACGTGGAGGTGAGAGTAGATGTTCGTTGGCAGCGACTAAATGCAGATGTCTGTACCAGCTTAAAACGCAGTATCAACACTTTGAATGCACCTGGGAGCATGCACCAGATCATCTGTAAAATTTGGGAAGACGCATGCCCGACGACTGGAATATCAGCTCCATATGCCCCATCCACAAAAAAGGCGATCTTGCCTCTTGCAACAACTATAGAGGTATAAGTTAACGCAACATAATATGCAACGAGAACACGCGCAGGCAAATCCAACACACGCCGCATTCGAGTCATTGAGTCAGCAAGTCTGCTGAACCAAACACCGTCACACCGGTCATCAAATGCCAACGTCAGCAACGTTCCCACGATCGACGCGCTCTCCACATCAAGGTGCCAAATTGCAGTGACAGCATTTATTAGGTATTTAAGGTAGAGATAAGTTATTCATGTTGTTCAGTTCATTTTAGGAGGCAGAACCGCTGCCGGTTTGAAAAATAAATATATTTTTTTTAACCTAAATGAATTAACCGGAATTTAATTGGCGCCCGAGCAGGGACATAGGTAGCGCGTTTGAAAGTAGAAGCCCTAAAGTAGTGCAGTTTTCATTCGTGAATTTAAAATCGATTAAGCCCTTAAGTAGTGCAAACAAAATCGTATACAGCCTATGTCCCGGAACCCGTCGCGAACGCAGAGTGATTAGTGCCCTTAAGTAGTGCCAAAAAAACATTCGGTGTCGCGAAAAAGAAAAAAAGACCCTCAAGTAGTGTCGAAAAAAGACCCTCAAGTAGTGTCGACAAAAAAAGAGACCCTCAAGTAGTGTCGAAAAACAGACCCTTAAGCAGTGTCGCGAAGGACTTTGCTAAAAAGCAAGGTAGTAGTAACGTGTAGTGTAAGACAACAGGGGTGTGGAAAATTCAAGGGCCCCCTAGTAGCAGAAGCAAACGGGAAGCAGCAGCTAGCCGCCACCACCCAAAAGATGAGGATCATCATATTATTGTAAGATCTAATTATTGCAAATATTAATAACATTATATAATATTAATTTTTTTTGTAATTTGACGTGAAAATAACTTATATTATATTGTACTGTAGTGAAAATATCTTTTGAATTTACCTTGATTATCTCAATTGTCTTAAATTTATCCGATTATCTTGACCTCTCGTTAAAATGAATAACGAAAATATCGTGAGACCTTCCGTGCTCGAACAAGCTGCCGCTCAGGCTGCACAAGTCGCTCAAACTGCACAAGCTGCTCAAGCGAATCAAGCCTCAACTTCTTCTAGAAGATCCAACGAAAATCCTGTCATGAATCCCCCACTCCAATCTCTCATTAGTTCTATGATACGCGAAGCTCTGAGTACTGAGGGCCGCGCTCTAATTCATTCAATCTTAAATCCGTACGCGGATCAATTCACGGGAATTGATCAAACCATTTCACCAAACCAGAATATTAATGATCCCGGATGTAGTACGTAGCCTACGCGAATTCTCTGGTAATCCAGGTGAATTTAGCTCATGGCGTAAAAGCGTAGAGCGTATTCTAAAAATTTATGATTCTATCAAAGGATCAGCAAAGTATTTTGGGATATTAAACACTATAAGAAACAAAATAATTGGAAACGCAGACCACGTCTTGGAGTCTTACAATACTCCATTAGACTGGAACTGCATATCCCGATGCTTAACTCTGCACTACGCAGACAAACGTGATTTGGGTACTCTTGAGTACCAAATGACGGCGTTAGTACAGGGTAACGCATCCATTCAAGAATTCTACCAATCGGTGTATTCGCACCTTTCACTTATACTTAATAAAATTTCATGCATGGATGTCAGTGCCGAATCTCTAAATTTGCTCATGCAAACATACAGAGATAAAGCCCTTGACACCTTTATTCGACGACTGAAAGGCGATCTTCCCAGACTTTTGGGAATGCGAGAACCGGTAGATCTACCCCAAGCACTGCACTTGTGTTTGAGGTTAGAGAACCAAAATTACCGCTCGCAGTACGCCATTGCAAGCAGCCATAATAGGAGGATAAATCATCCGGAACCACCACCAATTCCAGCAAGACGAGTAATCTCCAATTCAATCCAAAATCGTCAACCATTTTACCCAGAATTGGCTCATTTTGTACGGCCACAGAGACAACAAGTGGCACCCCAATACAATGCAAGGCCCATTCCACCACCGAGGCCCCAGAGACAGTTTGCACCACACCAATATCAGCAACAACAATATCAACAGCAACGTCCACAATTCTTTGCTACTCCAAGGCAACCACCACCAGAGCCTATGGATGCAGAAACAATCCGTACAAACAAGGTCAACTACATAAACAGACCGCGAATGGAGAATTGGCCTCCGGCACCAAAACGACCATCAGCTCCTCAATCTCATCAAGTCCATCCTACCAAGATGCAAAGAAACTTTCATCTGGGTACTATGACAGAAGATGAGGAACTCAACCAATATGAGGAAGCACAAGCCGACGTGAACAATGTGACTGAATATGGCGAGTCTTTCCAGGAGTATATCGAAATGACACAACCGGAAAGTACCAGCTCAAATAATGTCACGGAACTAAGCGACATACATTTTTTAGACTAAGCGACTCTTCGCTGCCGTATTTCGAATGTGCAACGAAGAGTGGAGACATTCTGAAAATCTTGATTGACACTGGATCCAACAAAAATTATATACAGCCGTCTTTAATAAATAAACCTTTACCAAACGAAAAACCATTCTGTTGTAATTCCATTGGTGGTAACGTTCAAGTAACTCACCATACTTTTATTAGTCTTTTCGGTCTTGAAAATATTACCCACAAATTCTTTCTCATGCCAAAATTAAAATCATTTCACGCGATCCTTGGAAATGATAGCTTGAAGAATCTCTCGGCTGTCATTTACACAAAGGATAACTACATGCTTGTTAATAATCAATTAAAAATACGTATTAAACAGATGGCTTCTCAATCTGTGAACACTATAAATATCCGAACCGATCATATGTCTTCAAAACAAAAAGCTTCTATTGATACAATCGTGCACGACTTTCCCAAACTTTTTGAAGAACCTGAGGAAAAACTCACTTACACCACAAGAGTAAAAGGCGAAATCAGAACAACATCCGATTCACCTGTATACACCAAATTTTACCCATATCCTATGTCCCTTAAAAGTGAGGTTGAAGAACAAATAAAGCAGCTTCTCAGTGATGGAATAATTAGGCCTTCACGGTCCCCATACAATTCACCAGTATGGATAGTGCCAAAAAAAGCTGATGCTTCTGGTGAGAAGAAATATCGGGTCGTAATAGATTACAGGAAGCTAAACAGCATTACTATACCGGATCGATACCCGATTCCTCAAATTAACGAAATCCTTTCACATCTCGGCGATAACAAATTTTTTTCCGTTATAGACTTGAAAAGTGGGTTCCATCAGATCCCCTTAAAAGAATCTGATATCGAAAAAACAGCCCTCTCTATCAATAATGGAAAATTCGAGTTTCTTAGGCTTCCATTCGGTCTTAAGAATGCACCGGCCATATTTCAAAGGACGCTTGACGACATTCTTCGTGATCTCATTGGTAAAATATGCGATGTCTACGTAGATGACATAGTCGTTTACAGCAAGGACGAAGCTACGCATGAACAAAATATTCGGAAAGTTTTCCAAACATTACACGATGCAAATATGAAGGTTCAACTGGATAAGTGCGAATTCTACAAACAAGAAGTAGAATTCCTGGGTTTTGTTATTTCGCCTAACGGCATTAAAACCAATCCGGTAAAAATCAAAGCGATCCAAGACTTTCCATATCCAACTACCCTGAAGGAACATCGCTCTTGGCCTGTCAGGGTACTATCGCCGCTTCATTAGGGACTACGCCAAGCTGGCCAAACCCCTAACAGCCCTCTTAAGGGGGGAGGATGGACGATTGTCCAAAAACATTTCAAGCAAGAAACTTATCCATCTCGACGAATCCGCCAAAACAGCTTTTCAAAAAATCAAAAACACCTTAACATCAGAAGAAGTTGTACTCGCTTACCCAGACTTTACAAAACCGTTCGAATTAGTAACTGATGCTTCTAACTATGCCCTTGGTGCTGTATTGTCACAACGAGATAAGCCCATTATGTTCATATCTAGAACATTAAGTAAAACAGAAGAAAGCTACGCAGCCAACGAAAAGGAAATGCTAGCTATAATCTGGGCACTTAACAACTTCAGAAATTATCTCTACGGGACAGCAAAAGTTATAATTCATACTGACCACCAACCCCTCACCTATTCTCTGAGCAATAAAAACAATAACTCTAAACTGAAAAGATGGAAAGCTATTTTGGAAGAGTACAACTACGAATTGAAATATAAACCTGGCAAAACAAACGTAGTTGCAGACGCACTCTCCAGACTTCCCATTCGAACCGAAATAAACTCCCTTACTCCAACAACACATAGTGATGAGAGTTCATCACATGGACTGATATTCAGCGTTGAATCGCCTATCAATGTATTCAAAAATCAAATATTCCTCAATACCGGTAATACGAGCAATTACGAATTCCGCATAGTTTTTTCCCACATATCACAGGCATATTATAACTGAACAATCCTACACTACTGATAAACTTATTGAAATTCTTAAGGCCAGACTGAACCCTACGGTTACCAACTGCATAAGGACGGAAGAACGAATCCAGGGAATGATCCAAGAAATTTACAGAGATAATTTTGCGAATTATCGTGTAAGATTCTCCCAAGTAATTGTAGAAGATGTAACAAATGAAACTCGACAGGAAGAAATCATCATTACCACTCACCAACGTGCTCATAGGAATGAACGAGAGAATAAACGGCAAATTCTCGAAAAATTCTATTTTCCCGGAATGTCGCTTAAATTAAAAAGAATAATCAAACTTTGCTCTATTTGTAAAGAAAACAAAATATGACCGCCACCCCGATAAAATTGAAATTCAGGCAACTCCAATTCCGACTTATCCTGGACAGATTATTCACGTTGACATTTTCTCAACCGAAGGCAATTTAGTGTTAACATCACTTGATAAATTTTCTAAATACGCCCAAGTCAAGAAAATACAATCTAAAGCTATCGAGGATATTAGGCAACCTCTAAGAGAGCTCATATTTGCCTATGGAATACCGAAGACTATAGTATTCGACAATGAGAAGTCTTTCAATTCCTCACCAATTATATTCATGCTTAAGAACGAATTTGGCATGGAAGTATTCACAACACCCCCATATACGAGCACATCGAACGGCCAAGTCGAACGATTTCATTCGACTCTCGCTGAACTTATGCGTTGCATCGGAAAGGAACAAGTACATAGATCCTTCACGGAATTACTTGAAACTGCAGTTAATGCCTACAATTTCACAATACATTCGGTAACACGTAAGAAACCAGTGGACATATTTTTCAGTAGGAACATAGACCCAACTCAAATTGACAAGATTCGTTCAGAAGTGAAAGCCAAACTAGAAGACAAACAACAACACGACTTGACCTATCACAATAAAGGGAAACCTCCATTCAAAGACTACTCAACAGGAGAAATAATTTATGTCAGAAAAAATAAGAGAGTAGGATCAAAACTCTCTCCAAGATATTCAAAAGAAGTTGTTAAAGAAAACAATAAAACTACCGTTCTCACTCAATCGGGAAAAGTAGTTCACAAATCTCACATAAAATCCTAATCTCAAACCTTCTTTCCAGACTTTTACTGACTGACTGTTTAGGTGACGTACAAATACTCGACTACACGAACGCAAGACTAGTGGCTATCAACACCGGAACATCTAGAATACAAACAGGAACTTACAAACTAATTCATGAAATAGACTTATCCGTATATCCGCAAGCATTGAGTAACATAGAATCATACATGAGAGAAAACCTTATAACTTCCCATCCCAGTTTCTATCTCCTATCTCAAGATATCTCATCTATTAGATCAATCCTTTCAAGTTTAATCCCCAATCAGCATAAAGCTAAAAGATCGCTTGACTTCATTGGAAGCGCTTGGAAGTTCATAGCAGGCACTCCCGATAATCACGACTTCGAGATAATCAAGGAAAAAATAAATAACGCACTTGAAAATAATAATAAACAAACTGTTATAAATAACCTTTTAGTCAATAAAATCGAAGATATAATAAATAAAACAAATTCCATAAGTAAAATTGTAAAAGAAAATACAAATGTAATAGAGAAAATTGTTTTCAATATAAAATACAGATTAGATATAGTAAAAGATGAAATAAAAAATATTATGTACGCTTTACATTGGGCAAAAGCCAACATTATAAACTCTTATATTTTATCAAGAAATGAAATAAATGTAATCGAAAAAATCATAAATAATAAAAGTATATTATTCAAAGATATAGAAGAAACAATGGACTTCTCAGAAATAAAAGTAGCCTTTAATAATTCTGTACTATTATACATTGTAAGTCTACCTACAGTTAATGAAAAAATATGTTATAAATTAAATATTAAACCAGTAAAGAAAGAAAATAAAGCAATCAAAGTTGAATTTAATGAAATTTTAAAAATGTGAAAATGAAATATATGGTATAAATTTCAATTGTAGGACAGTAAATAAGTTTTCAATCTGTAACAAAAACAATGTAATCAATTTAAGTAACACTAGTTGTATTCCAAATTTACTAAATAGTAAAATAGCTAACTGTACTGCAATTAATGGCCAACACATTCCCGACCTTGAAGAAATATCATCAGACATTATTTTCCTAAACCAGTACGATAGAGAAATAATAATCGACGATGAACCGGTTGCCCTCAATGGCACATTCCTAATTAAATACTACAACAGCAGCTTACAAATTGGAAAAAAAACATTCAAATCTTTCGAGTCAACGCATCTCAACTCTCTCCCAGCCATCCTGCAACAAACGTCAGCACAACACCACGAAATAGAAGAAATGTTATCGCTGGAGCTTATAAAAGAATTACATGCAAACAACACCCGCTACATTCAACTCTTGAGGACAAAAGTGGAAAATAGGACAGTAATGAGCATTGGAGTCTGTCTACTATTCGCACTCATCATCATAGCCATAGTCTTCAGAAGAACAGTAGCAAGTACCAAATCAACGCTCAGCACCATCGACGCAGACTCACAGACCAAATCCCCACCAACATCTTCACCTTTACCAGCACCTTCACCATCACCTGTTCCAAGGGCAACAACTTCCCGCATTAGTCAGATACCATTCTTCTAAGTAAACGAGGACGTTTACTCTTAAGGGCGGAGGAGTTAACGCAACATAATATGCAACGAGAACACGCGCAGGCAAATCCAACACACGCCGCATTCGAGTCATTGAGTCAGCAAGTCTGCTGAACCAAACACCGTCACACCGGTCATCAAATGCCAACGTCAGCAACGTTCCCACGATCGACGCGGTCTCCACATCAAGGTGCCAAATTGCAGTGACAGCATTTATTAGGTATTTAAGGTAGAGATAAGTTATTCATGTTGTTCAGTTCATTTTAGGAGGCAGAACCGCTGCCGGTTTGAAAAATAAATATATTTTTTTTAACCTAAATGAATTAACCGGAATTTAATTTATATCCCTGCTCAACGTCGCCTACAAGATCCTGTCCAGCGTACTGTGTGAAAGTCTAAAGCCGTTTTGCACCGCACTAATCGGCACGTACCAGTGCGGCTTCCGGCCCGTCAAATCGACTATAGAACAAATCGTCACACTAAGCCAAATCCTGGAGAAGACCTGTGAATTTCAAATCGATACGCACCACATTTTCATCGATTTAAAAGCCGCATACGACAGCATTCATCGCAAGGAGCTATTCGATGCGATGGCCAAATTCGGGATCCCGGGAAAACTGATCCAGTTGTGTCGCACCACGCTAACACATACGCGATGCACCCTGCAGTTCGGTTCAAGGATTTCTGAGCCGTTTGAAACTTGCACTGAATTTCGGCAAGTCGTGTGACTTCTTTAATCTGGTACTGGAGAAGACAGTGCGGAGCACAGCTGTAAACACGGAATGCACTATCTTCTACAAGTCGGTCCAACTGTTGGGGTACGCAGATGACATCGACATCGTCGTGCGTTCTCAACGTGCCGTAGTGCAGTCTTTTACTGCGATTGAAGAACGGGCGAAACGAACTGGTCTCAAGGTCAATGAGGACAAAACAAAATATATGCTGTCGACCAAAAAACGTTCCGTCACACACCACCTTGGACAACATTTCACGATCGACAGCTACAATTTCGAGGTAGTGAAGGAGTTAGTCTACCTCGGGGCAAACGTGAACTCCAGAAACGACATCACAGTGGAGATCCATCGTAGAATCGTCCTTGGCAACCGGTGCTACTTCGGTTTGTCAAAACAACTCGGCTCGAAACTCCTGACTCGAAAGACCAAAATCATGCTCTGCTAAACTCTTATTTTGCCAGTCCTGCTCTATGGAGCCGAAAGCTGGACGCTAAGCAAAACTGATTCTTGGTAGCTTCGAAAGAAAAGTTCTACGTCGGATATATGGTCCCGTCTGCGAGGAAGGCGAATGGAGGAGAAGACATAACCGCGAACTCTACGAGCTGTACCAGGATGTGGATGTAGTCCGGAAGGCAAAAATCCGTCGTCAATGCTCCAGCAAAGAGTGTCTTTGAATCCGAGCCTACAGGTTCGAGAAGGAGAGGAAGTCTATAAAGACTTCCAGGACCTGCCCAGGACCGTCAACGATGGAAGGCA
This sequence comes from Eristalis pertinax, assembly GCA_907269125.1. Lineage (NCBI taxonomy): Eukaryota > Metazoa > Arthropoda > Insecta > Diptera > Syrphidae > Eristalis > Eristalis pertinax. Next base: position 56,167,921 of record OU026145.1, read on the forward strand.
GCAATTGCTCAGGCTCGGATCCTCCATGTGTCGCCGACCTGATAATTAACTAAGTAAGTATCAACACTTTGAAATTCGGCAAAAACCTTTACAACATCAAATTAACTGAAGACTAACTCAAGACTGCTAAAGAGAATACAGACTAAAGTAAAGCTTAACTCTTATACAAATACTTTGAAATCATTCTGATCGACATCCACCACAATGTTGTACGATGTGATCAAAGAGGGAATGCAGGAGCCCTCTACACTTACGCAGAGAGCAATAAGCTGTGTGATTATAACGACGATAACCATGCTTACATACAGTAGATGATAAGTTAGGGATTTGTTATTTTACCAAACGCATAGAAAAGTTCTAAAGCCACAATCTTTCTAAAACAAACTCACGCAGTGAATGTAGCCAACCCTTATCGCTGCCCCCCAACTCACAACATTTGAATGAAGTTCTTATGTCAATTCCTCGCACAGCCGTCTTCGCAAAACCATCAAAAAGTTCAGAGGCGCCCATCAATCAACTCCCCACTAGCTCTGAAAATAGCTTCCTAAGTTTCCGCAAGCAGTGCCCCCGTCAAAGAACCAACCGCAATACTTGTAACTCAGCCGATGTGCATGTGCAGTTTCCATTAAAAACCGACTGCGGATGGATTTGAATTCCGTCACTCCAAACTAATTCGATCTAAATTGTTAGGGGCGTCTGTCAGAGCGGGGGAGACTACGGGGACCGATGTCTCCTTCAGTGCCTTAGCAGAACTAGACATTTTGCCTTTTTCATAAGCTGTGTCAAAGAAACTCCGAAGCGGATGTCTTCATTGCGGCGTCTGTAGTCTGTCGACTATCTTCGACATCATCGTCTCCGCAATCAAATTGGATTTAAAGTTTTGTGGCAACAGAGTTGTTCGACAGCAGAACTTCCTTTAACCGGCAAAATGTCATGTAATTAGATTTCTGCGGTAAGCAAAAGGTTTATCATTTATAAGAACAGAGCATATGAATCGTCCTTGCTGAGTGTGTGAGATGTCTACTCGTGAGACGGTTGAGTGCATGCACTGCCTTGAATGGGCTCCCTTTGAATGGGAATATGCAAAATGGGGAACGGTTTCATTAGTATTTGCTTGAATTAGTTTCCAGAAGACAGTAATGAAAGTTATTTGGACACAGAAGCGGAGGACGCCTTTGCGAGCGACTTCTTGGGATTACGCAAGGGACAAAGTTTCGAAATTACCAATAATTGAGCTGCATGCATAAATTGGTGATATTCACTTCGGAGAAACGTTCGCTTGGCTTTAATTAAATTTGTCGCAAGAGGGAACAGGGATGCGGTTGAGATAGCAGAGCCAAACGTCCCACAAGAGAGTGGAAAGTTCCAAAAAAATTACGCAAGAATATTGTGTGGTGGACAGACGTTTTTGGTTTTGTTTGGTGAGTTTGGTCGATTAATTAGAAGTATAACCGCTCTAATTGGCTTAAGTATTATGAATTAATAGACAATCATGTGCGGTGTGCAAGAGGCACGCTAGTGAATGCTAGTAACATTACGTGCACTAGATGACTGCTAAGCTTTCGATACACGAGTCCAGTGCCATGAACTCATATCAGGAAACAACTCGGTCACATCTTGATAAATACCCATTTTCTAAGTGTCAATGGTTTTCCGGATTGGGTGCATAAACATCATCCCTTGGAAATGCTTACTTACGTCCTTACTGTTTTAATGAAGCGACTAAATAACACTGATTATTACGTATAAATGCTCCAAAACGAATCAGTAAAGAAATGTATTAAGTGCGCCAGGAAAAAATGGTCGTCTGTCGCTGGACGCTGAACACACTGATGACTTGGTCTTTAAACCGAAGGTTCGGTCTTTGCTGGATTCGAAGGACTTTTGCCGGACTACATCCACATCTTTGTACACCTAGTAGGATTCGCGGTTGTGTCTTCTCCTTCCTTGCAGACGGGACCGAATATCTGACGCAAAATTTTTTTTCAAAGGCACCAAGAATCGTCTCTGTTGTTTTGCTTATTGAACTTTCGGCTCTATATAGCAGAACTGGCGAAATAAGGGTTTTGTAAAGCATGGTTTTGGTCCGAGTCAGACCGAAGTGGCATCGGTTGCCAATGCAATTCTACGTCGTATCTCCACTAAGACACTAATTGTCGAGTTAACATTTGCCCCGATGTATACAAACTCCTTTCCCATTTCGGAACTGTGGCTGCCTTGATCGTTATGCTTTGTCTTAGATTGATTTCCTTGACAGCAAATATTTCGTTTTATCCCAGACCAACTCATTTAACCAGTTCCTTAATCGCCTAGAACGCATTTCCGTGCCGTTATCCGGTGCAAGTTTCCAACGGTTTTGAGGTCCTTAAACCGAATTTCGCTGTGCATCGCGTATTTGTTAGCTTTGTGTGACGCAACTGGATCAATTTTCCTCAGAGCCCGAATAATTCCTTGCAATGAATGCTCTCGTATGTGGCTTTGAAATCGGTAAAAAGATGGTGATCTGCATTCCGTTTGCCGGACCGAAAACCGCTCCGATAAGTACTGATCAGTGAGATGCAAAACGGCTTAAGATGTTCACACATTACGTTGGACAGAATCTTACTGGCGAAGCTGATTAGGGATATACATCTATAGTTCTGGCAAGATGATTTTGGTTTTGTGAATAGGTAACATGAAGCTTATGTTCCAATCGTCACTGAGGACATTGAAGACAGAGCTCGAACTTTGATAATGAGTCATCATCACCTTCTGGGCATGGGCAAAGCACGCACGAAAGATTTCCAGGCCACCCGATCCTCCGCCATCGACTCTACCTCATCAGCAGTTATACCCCAGCACAATCACGGAAGTTTTTGAACTTGGTCCAACCACTTCGTCCTGGGTCTGCCAAGCGGCCGCGTATGAATCGCATTTAATGATGAAATTCATTAACTTTTAAGCATAGACGCTGGATGGTCCTCTGCTTATCTTTAAAGAAAGCGCTTACTCGTTGAATAAACGTGATTTGTGATTGCCAATCAAGGCGGTTTTCTCTTGGCTAAAAGCAATGCTATATCAAGAACAGATATGTTTTACCTAGTCTTTTTTTCTTAATATTGTTACATATACATTTTTTAATTGTATTATAACAATTTTAATGACTTGAATCATTCTATAGCACCTTACGTGGCTGTGGCGAAGGATCCATAAATTCAATTTAACAATATTTGTGTATTTCTGGGGTAGATACAAAAGACACAAATTTAATCCAAATTTAATTCAAAATTGTTAAATACAAAAAAAGAAATAATATGTAATCCGCTTTAATAATATTTGTGTATTTTAATTAATTAATAAATTGACTGCAGAACTATCCGCACTCAAAAGTCATATCTTGACCTTTTTAAAAAATTGAGTTGGTGGAATAGTTGTTCTTATTTCAAGTGTTAGCTTATTAAAAAGCCTCTATACTGGCACGATAATAGATCTCCGAAAAAGCGTTTTTTGGCTCCACGGATTTTTACAAATACCATATTATTAACTCTCCATCCGTAAATATATGAGCTTCTAAGCGTTGAGCTGTAACCACTTGGCAATAAGAATACTTTAAGTACTTTATACATATAAAGATGATTTAGTGGAAATACTTTAAGATTACAAAAAAGAGGCCACTTGCTGTAAATCTGTTTACCCTACAAAATACTAAAATGTATTTTTCGAGCTATAGAGAATGAGAAATTATCTGTGGAACTCAAATGTACACTTTCCACGTTTGAATTGGTCAAGCAATGATCAGTAATCCTAACATCTAATACCTCAGCAGAAAGACGACGATGTAGAAAACTATTACCTAATCTTACAAAAATATATGGTCTAGAGGTTCTAAGTCATACGATGACATTAAAAGTATATAATTATCGGTGTCATATGTACTTTTCAAAATATCTACATTAATGTCACCCACGATTAATAAATTCTTAAGGCTCAACTATAATGCGAATGAGTGTCAAAAGCGCATGGGTGAGTAAGCGAATACACTCACCCCTATGAGGCAACCTATAATGTCGTCCATGAAATATTGCGAACATTTCGTTAAGCATGTGCAAAACACAAATGTTTCGTTAAGGATGAGCTAGTGCGAAATGAATCGCACCGCGCATATGCGAATGTGACAGATAAAACACAGCCAAGAAAACAAATTTGAAAATCAGCTGTTATTGTATTAACATATTAACATACATACACATATAATCGAACTGGAAACATGAGGAATTCATAATAAATCAAAATTAAATAAAAAAATAAAGCAAGCAACGGAAGAATTTCTGACAGGAGGCTATGCGCGCATGTGTTTATTATAGTTACTCATGTTTTTTTAGCAAACATGACGAAACAGTTCAGTCAAACTTGACATTAGACATTACTATTTATATCTTTAAGTAACGTGTTCAATTCATCAACGAAAATGTCCCTGCTGGTAAACGCAAAAAATAGTAACCTGCTCATTAAGATTTTTAAAACATCGGCACTGTTCAAATTCTAGTTCACTACATTACACTGACGTTTTTTCTATATGTACTAAAGTACCGACAGATCTATCCAATTAGCATATTGATCATAGCCAGATATGTTATAATTGGATAATTCAAAGCCAAATAGCCAAGTTTTTAGTTAACCAAATTATTTATTGTTCAAAGGTAAAAGCATTTAAGTGTGTTAAAAAAAAATTAAAGTTTGCTCTCATACTACGTATATTTTGATGTGAAACGATAGTATACAAATTGGTGGAAATATCATAATTTTCTGCGCAAGTTGAGTTGTTTATATTCATATTAGTTACGATTAAAAATACGTATGTTTAAAGATTATTGAGGTAATCAAGACACCTCACATTCAGCGTATGAACGTATGAACCACCTTCATTCTTACGCAGAAATGTTATGTTATTTCTTACCCACACATACTTATCATTTTACCCTTTTTCGATTTTCCGATAGTGCTGCATTGAAGAGAGATCTCACGTGGAATGTTGAGCTCAAGGTGTAAGGAATATTAGGTGTGCTGGACAGTTCTACTGAGGCCCTGCGTGACGTCATCGCGGGAAAAAAATGTGTGTATGTCAACATAATCTTAAAGGCGGAAACAGATAAACATTTTTCACACATCTACAATACATAAAAACAAAAAAGGATGTCTTTTCAAGATTTTCCTAATCATTATAGTTTCTGTAATCTTTTACTTTACAGTGTTACATTTTCCTATACAATACCCATTATAAATGAAGTAAATCCATTCATCTTGCATCAATTTGCAATTCAATTCCTGTTTTTCATTTTTTTAATATAAGAAATTGAATTGTGATGCAAGCTTAAGTCCAGTGTCAAAAACGAACCCTGAGTGACGTCACGAAACAAAAAGATGGCGGTTTTGAGAAGCTGTCCAGCACTCCTGGACATGGTAACAGCACAACCTTCCACCATGGTTAAGCTGTTGTTTATGTAAAAATGGAAGCCGTCTTTATTTTTTCCTAGTTCATGGTTAAGTTTTGTTTCTTTGCACTTTTTGCTCTCATGATTTTCTCTTTCGTTAATTGCTGAATGAAACTTGCTGAGTACTGACACGACGTTTATGCACTTAGCTGAGTTACTCGATGTTAGTGCTCTCTTATTTTTTATTTGTTTTTACGAAACAGGTTACCAGAGTTAATGTCACTTTCACTTATTTGTACATTTAATCCTTTGCGCATAATTTGTAGTGTAGCTTCCAATGCGTTTGAATTGTGGACATCAGGCACATTATAAATTTCAATAGAGTTGTTGAGTTGGACTACTCTAAGAAATTTACGCTCTCCTGCAATGCATACACAGTCCTCTTAAGTTCTTTATTTTCAGTTTGTAACAAGTTAATGTTAACTAAACAGTCTTGGTTTATTTTCTTTAGCCCAAGGACGTCATAATTTATTTGTTTAACTCTTCGAACAACATTTTTATTTCTATATTCTCACTGGTGGGAGAGGACTATCTAGAGCGAATGAGCTTCGACGTGATTTCGCACATATAGAGCATCTCACTCCAAATGTTACTGTTTTTGTTCATGTAGTCCAAATCAGCTGCTAGCACATTTATACATTTTATGTGACAGAGAGTTTTACAGTCATCGCACTTCATTACGATCAACATTTTTTGCACAAATAGAATACATTCTCTGGGTTTGTTTTGAATTTGAATAACAAAAGAAAAATATTCACTTCAAAGTTTAATGAACTTGTGTACTTATGTTCAGATTATACTTTTGAGTATTAGAAGTACTTAAAGACTATTTTGTCACCGTTTTTATGTGTTTGTTTGTTTATTTTTAGCGAAATTAAAGTGCGTGTTTGTCATATCTATCATATTGTCACATGTTCTAATACCCGGCCTGTGATTATGTCTCTGGATGCAGTCACTTTTAGCTCGATTACTTCCCATGACCACCTATCTCTTAACGAGATGATCGAGTGTCATAGCATCCATCTTGTGTGCCGCAACAAAGTGAGATTCGTTGATCGTCTGATGGCACAGGGTCTGCTTTCAGACGATCACACAGTAACATATAATCAGAGTGAGCATGCCGAGTCTCGGCAGTGCGCCATTGAAACTCACGCCCTTGGATTTTGTCTGCCCCTTATACACTTCTGCTGAAGCTACAAAGAGGAGGAAACTACTACCCACCTTCCTTGCGATTTCAGCAACATCTGCTTCTTACGGAAAAAAGGTACCTAGGCGCTTACTTGTTGAATAAACGTGATTTGTGATTAGTTTCAACAGTCTTAATCGATTTCTAAGTTCGGAATAATACACACAATTCGTGTACTCCACCGGTATTTATTAAATTAATGTTCAATGCATTACAGTCGTCGACATAGTGTTAGTGATTCCACAATTCTGGGGACTGCTTCAGGGCATTGCTAAAGAGTACAGAATACAATTAATGCGTGAATTCTGTTGCTCGCCTTGGCATATCCAAAATTGCGGTCGTTGGCACATGTGTAATTGGCGTGAGCTGTCAAAATCAAGCAATGAAAAACCAATCAGTAGAAATATCAGCGTGCGAATTAGGTAAACCCAGGCAAATTTTAAATATGAAAACTACACCGCGACAAACTCCTTGAAATATCTCACAGGTATCTCATCATCCCGACACTTAAGTTTACGACAGAATGCTGGACCACTTGGGTGACTGAATAAATTTGTTCGTACGTTTATATAACTCATCAGTGTCGGGTTGCTTAGCAAAACCGTGAGGGAGACTCATTCAATTCCAAGCGGACGCAATGCCATGTGTTTTATGGCCAACAAGCGATTCTGCGATGAGAATTGTCCATCAAACCTTTTGGGCCTCGACAGCCTGTTCGCATTGATGGTCAGGCGAGTAGAACACGGACAAATGAAACATAGCCCGAGGGGGTCTCTATGAGTTTTATTGGATTCACTTTTTATTTCAGACAAATGAACGAAATGATTTCCTTTCTATGCCACAATCTCACCAGGAACGTAATAAATATTTTTACAACTCTGCCTCCCGTTACATGGTTCCATTGGAGGCGGTCCTGCAAGGAGAGTGCTAGCGAGTGGGACGGATCACATAACAAATGCATATTAAACGAAATTCATTCCTTTAAAGGAAAAGCCTGTCTGCGGCAATAAAATCGTGTCAGCTGCTTTGTGGTATTACATGTAAGGACACTCTCCGAATAAGAACGACAAAAAGCTCATTTCATTTGCAATAAATCCGTACAATTGACCCAAGTTCACCTTTGCGGAGGTCCCTTTGAAATTGGACAATGCGTTAACATCTGTTCGACGGGGCGCGTGGTTTCAGTTTCACTTCCGAACGAAGATACGTCGGTGATTTTGAATCGAACAATCCCCAGGCGCAGTATTAAATTTAAATGCAAATAATCTTCCCTGACATTCGGTTTTATCGCGACCATTGTAATGCGAGCGACGGACGCTCAATGAAAAGTAGTCAGGCCATGTCTGAGGGTGTCTGAAGGTCATCGCGTGTTGTTAATGATTTTCCGTTGGGCTTAAATTCGATTCGGATTTTTAAACATTTGTGTTGGAATCTGGTTGGTTTCTACACAAGAGAGTGTATCAGGACTTGTCTCTGTTCACGAATGGCTGCAGAGAGCTGATTGGCTAATGACTCAGGTCATCAAGAGCTACCAAGTGCGCTCTTATTTTGAAGCTGCTCCGACATATTCGGAGCTGAGGTCTAAAAACTTTAAGCAATAGATTTGGCTGTGGATAAGCCGTTCTTTTAGGATCGCCCACAGCCTCAGTGAGTTCGCTCGAGCGTCACAGAAAGGGGCCTGACCTATCATATAGGATAACTCCATCACCATCTAAAAAAAAGTTCAGACAAAAACGGCCTCACATTCTGAGGATTTCTCTCTTGACGACCACAGGAAATTTAGGTCTCTCAGCATACCGCATCCAGCCGAAGAAGGTGCAGCGGCCACAGACTTCTATAAAGCAAACATCACCATACCACCAGAATGTGTGGTGAAATGGGCTTGACAAAAAGAGGATAAAAGTAAGCGCTTAATAACAATCCGCATAAAGGCTTAATTCGGCAACATCAGCCTGATTTGGACTCACGATCATACAAAGGAGAAGGATGACAACAGCAAGGATGACTAATATGGACGCCATCAATGACGCAACTTCGAGAATTAGACCGTTCTGGAAAATTCCAACGATAAACTTGATAACGGCTCATGAAGCATGGCTGAATGATATAATATGGGTAGCACTACAACCCTCAGAGAGCCAGGGCCTAGCTTCTCAGCAACCACTCGTGTTGTGCTTGCTATTGTTCTATCACGAGTGGAAGAATAGCATGCAGTTCGGAGTCGGCTTTATACTGTTTGAGCATTGTCAGTGACTCGAAAGAGTTGGGGCCGTGAAAAGTATTCCTTGTCGTACCAGGAATCGAACCTAGACAGATTGGTCCAAGAGCGTAGGAGTCGACGCACATACCCACAACGCCACGGGCCACTACCATGATACCTTATTCAATAACTGTGTACATTGTTACTAGGCGCAACCACCCTCTCTGCAGCCTGTCATGATGTTTCCGCTTATGGTAAAAAAAAACCGTCAACCAGATTGATCACACTCCTACAAGACCCTTTTCGAAGAGCCCACATCGACGGGAATAAGGACGAACGCATTGAGCCCATCAAAAAAAGATTGTTGACAAGGCGACGTAAAGGTCCTGTCTCCTTCCTTCAACTTTCGTTAAACTTACTGACCTAGTCAATAACATTCGCATTGATATCACTCCCGCATTTTGCCACACAGCGATCTTTGACTGTCTTCTCCAATCCACCAAATATTCACACTGCGGCAGATTTTGGAGAAAACCCAGGAACACCAAATCGATACCCACCACCTTTTCATCGATATTAAAGCCGCGTATGATTGCATCTATAGAGACGAGCTATACAGAGCTTGTGTTTGTGTTGTCATGCGACTTTTTCAACATCGTTCTTGAAAGAATTATTCAAAACTCGAACGCCAACACCAGAGGAACAATCCTTCAGAAGTCCGTCCAACTACTCGCATATGCCGACGATATTGACATTATCGGACGAACGCAGCGTGATGTCAATGGCGCTTTTGTGGGTATTGCAACGGAGGCCGCGAAGATGGGTTTAGCGGTAAACGAGGGTAAGACCAAGTCTATGCTGTCAACGAGAAAGGACACCCAACACCGACGTCTCGGTCAGAACGTCACAGCAGACAGATCTAACTTTGAGGTAGTCAAAAACTTTGTCTACCTAGGCACCGCTATCAATTCGGACAATTACACCAGCGCTGAAATCAAACGAAGAATAACTCTTGCCAATCGCTGCTTCTTTGGGCTAAGAAAGCAATTGGTAAACAAAGCCCTCTCTCGAGCAACCAGAGTAACGCTCTACAAGACCTTAATCGTCCCAGTCCTGCTATATGGAGCGGAGGCATGGACTTTGTCAAAAGCGAATGAAGCTGCTCTTGGTTGCTTCGAGAGGAAAATTCTTCGTGTGATTTTCGGTCCCGTCTGCATAGATGGTGAGTGGAGGAGGAGATATAATGACGAACTATACGGGCTGTTTAGCGACATCGACTTAGCCAGAAAAGTGAAGATCCAACGATTGAGATGGCTAGGTCATGTAGAGCGGATGGAAGCCAATGCTCCGGCGCGAAAAGTCTTCGAATCCACCCCCGAGGGACGGCGCAGTAGAGGAAGACCGTGACTCAGGTGGCGCACCCAAGTGGAAAGGGACCTCAACCAACTATGAGTGCGAAACTGGAGACAGCTGGCTAAAGATCGAGCTGGCTGGAGACGCTTGTTGGTTGAGGCCCAGATCCACCTCGGCCTGTAGCGCCACCTTAAGTAAGTAAGTAAGTAAGTAAGAAGTAGTAAGTACGTAACCACTATTAGTCTCCATAACCGAGTCGAGTTCGTCTCTAAGACCCTGCAATCATTAGAGGAAGGTAGTGGAATTGGATGTCATTACAATCGACCTGCGCAAGACATTTGATAAAATATGTTAATTTACTATTATTTGCGAGAGATCGAGGTACTTAAAAAACGAAGCTCAGGACCACCCCTAACTGTAGCACAAAAGAAGAAGTAGCCAGTTCCACACTTCACCGATCGGAGACGGCTTACAGTAGGCACCCTTCACTCGTGAGAGAACTGAAGCTAGCTGGTGACAGAAGCTAAACCCTTATCCACCTCGGACTGTAGCGCCACCCACTTTACATACCCATTTATAGACACTTTCAAGCTATGTACGAATAGTATAGACGAGAGGCCCCAATACATTTATATCATTTGTATGATACCAAAAATAATATCTCTTCGAGTTCGTTAAAATAAAAATAATGTGCTTCATTAAAACGACAAGCGGTCAAGGGTTACCCAGCATCGACCCTCTTACGTTCGTCATCAAAGCACATTGATGGCGAGCTTATGTAAGTCTGAATGGAGACAATTAGGCAACAATCTCTTGGCGCTTATGCAAAAGATAATAATACGAGTATATTTTCCCGTCCGAACTTCAAAGCAGTTGCCCTCTGACGAAAACAACAATTGTTTAATTAATGCGATTACACACACATCCCATGGCAACCCTTCCCCAGATCTGTTCGGCAAAACTCATCCCGGTTCGCTCTAATTAACCACAAGTGGGTATTTGTGGCCCACTTATTGTGTGCGGTGCTATTGCATGGTTATTTTTTTCTTTTCCTTCGTTCTCTTCACTTTCTGCTTCTGGCTGGGCTGGTCTCTTAATTGAATCCTGAATGTCCTTAAGATTGCCGAACGTAGCAAATATTTGATTCAACTTTCTGACAATTATTACTACCAAGAGATACATACCTACTGAACTGAACTGAATTTCTCGCCTTGTGTGCCACCGGATAATGGGAAAGGACTTCTGGTCTTTTCTATTTAGAGGGGAAGTCAAACAAACACACACACACGTTGACAAAAAGAAATGTGCCTCACCAAGGACAGGGATAGTAACCGGTTACGGTTGGGGCATTTTTTTTGTTTGCCTGTGCATTCTGACCAGACCCAAGTCCGGGGGTATATTTGTGGGCAAATACATTCTAGAAATTGTCGTTCGTAAGTTAAAAAAGTTTTCTCATTAGAATGTTTCATCATGAGGATACCGCAACAAAGGTGAATAGAAATTTGAAAGCAAATTACAGGCTAAATTATAGAAGAAAAAAAAAGAAGTAGGTTGTCTGAAGGAGTCAGACAAGTGCGGTTTTTCAGGAGCATCCTTACCTAATTTTTTTTCGTTGGGTTTTTGTGTCATTCTCGTTACTATCACATTAGAGTACTTTTATTAAAAAGGTTTGTCCGGTGAAAGTTCTGGAAAAGTTGTTCGGTTCGGTACTCCATTTGGGAGGAGCTAAAAGTTTCGAATTTCGCGCTTGCGGCAACTGTGAGATACGAGTATCTTATGAAACGAAGTGGGAAAATGTGTTTGGCCTAATTAGGAATTGGTGACTCACCGCGACAGGTTGCTTTGTCTTGAGGGGGGTTTGGTTAATAACTGTTCTCGCAGATTTAGTGAGAATATGTTCAATTTTGCGCTTAAGCAGACGAATAATGGCTAAAGTGTATGATAGCAATAATCCTCGAGTTCTCTAGCATGCTAAAGGCAGTCAAGGATTTCATCATAAATCCACTCGTTACACAGTAAGCCAGATGCGTGTCAAGTCTGCGATATCGTGATCAGACATCGCCTTGGAGTGCCGTCGACTTGAAATCTGACGACTTCCTCGAGGCGCATTATCAGCAAATATAGGAAGCATGGCAAGCTGAGTTTTAAGAAAATATTTTGTAGACAGACAACAACGCAACTTAGAAGTCATTAGTTCCTTTGACGACTCCACTATGAATCCACACAAGTCGGCGCATTGGTGTGCCCTCAAGCAGTGGAGACCTTAAGACTCAACAATGTCCACAGACGCGTTCACAGAGTTGTCACACTTTAATTTAGTAGATGTCGTTCTTGAATCTCCATAAGCATCTAAAGCATAGCATCCGAAGCAAGTGCACCCTGCACAAGAATGCTGCACTCAGTGTAGCACGTTCAAATTGTCCTTAGCTCGTCCCGTACCCTTTGCCTCTTGTGCACATATCTTTATGGACAATGCAACACATTTCTCTGACGAATAATGCTTCTCTTTGAGTAATTCACATGCACTCTATCCCGACTAGAGTTCACAAACAGAGTGATATGACAGTTGATGTAATTTGCCTTCACGGAGTTCGCAGAGAATTGTGTTTCTGTTTCACTCAGCGATGTCCTTTGACAATTTCAACAACTCAGCTTAATGTCGATATGACGAATTACCGCGTAAGACGAGGATGTGATCCTATTCTCAGTGGCAAATAATGTCGGGAGTGCAGGAATTCCCCCACAATTTGAGGCTGGTAATTTCGATGCTGGCAAGGGCATAGTACTGATGATGATGCAACATGCCCGCGTGAATTTGAGAACATCACTTTGGATAATTTAAAGTCTCCTCTCAGAATTCATCAGCTCTCGCTAGCATTCATTCATTGCTGCACTCCTCACGAGGATCATAGTCAATTGCGACTCAAAATGGCAACTGAAAGAACAATTTTTTTTTCGCATCACAGCCTCAGGGAATTCCTTGGTGATCGCCCGTCATCATTTATTCACTTTAATAGACTATAATAATAATATAATAACAATATGGGTGGAGCTACAGCCCGTAGAGGGCCAGGGCCTAGTTTCTCAGCAACCACTCGTGTTGTGTGTGCTATTGTTCTATCACGAGTGGAAGGGACCTACAGTTTTATGCCGACTCCGAACGGCCAAGTTTGAGAAGCTTTTTCTAGACAGTTGTACTCTTTGAGCATTGTCAGTGACTCGAAAGAGGTGGGGCCGTGTAAAGTATTGCTTATCGTACCAGGAATCGAACCTAGACAGGTAGGTCCAAATGCGTTGGAGACGACGCACGTACTCACAACGCCACGGGCCACCACTATACTATACAATTAGCACTATGCGCTGTCTTAATCCCACAACTCAGTTCCGGCACCAATGAAATGTGTTTTGGTCTACCTCTCAGATGTGTTATTGCAACTGCGACAATGTGTGTTGTATGAGATGTCTAGTTTGACGGCATTGTCTCCTTTAGGCCAGTGCCCCGTACAGATTCCCACCAATCTAGCGATATCATGATGAGTTCGCCGAAGGAGATCACTTATTTTGTATCGGTTGCCAGTCAGGCCTTGATGTTGCACAGCTTGACAGTCTGACGTTTGTTATTTCAAGGAAGTGTGTAAAGATATTAGTCTTGACTACTTCTAGTTAAATGTGCACCTCCTGTACAAGTGAACACTGCATGGCAGATCCCTGCCTACTGCCTAATTAGTTCATCGGCCTCCTCATTTACTGGGTCACTATGACGTTGATCGAGGATTCCATATAACGAATCCACCTCACCCCGGCGTTCCTGGACAAGTCTCGAATATGAAGTAGCAGAGCCAATAACTCTGATGTCTGCTGGGCTCTCTCTCCGCCTGGAACGCACTGCAATTGTTCAGCAGTCTGTAGGCCTTGGAAGTGTTCGAGAATTTTGAGAACACACCCTCACCTACTCCGTGGAGATAACCAGGTTAACATACCTCCACATCTTCTCGCTCACGATCACTTAGTTCTGAATAATATCCAGTTGCAGTTGATGAGTCCATATCGTCAGGAAGAAAATATTTATGTAATTAATGCATTTTTTGACACTTAAAGTATATAATGCGACAAGCCGGGATCGGATTTGAGAAACAATTTCAGTATGATTTTCTCATGTTTTAAGGCGGTTTTCTTCGAATTTCTCTATGGCCTGCCGCCAATGCTTCTTCTGAAAGAACGCCAGTAGATTGGTCGAGCGATATGATTACACTTGCGCCTTTCATAAGCAACTTGTGGCATGTAGTACCAATTACGATGGCATACAAATAAATCAAAAAGAGGCGGAATATCAATATTTTCTATATTCGTGCAAGTGAGGACTCTCCAATTCCAAATCCCTATTATTTCAGATGTTAAAAAACGTGTGGCGGTATTGCCATCGTTTGCAGGACCAGATCCTGTTCAGTAACCACCAAGTCTTGGTTTTTTAACGTTAACTTTAAATAATCTTATAGGAAGAATCGATTTAAGATGGAGCCTGTACCTGTACCATTCGAACAATATTGCCCAGCAATTTTGAATAGATAGTGATTTCTCGAACAATTAGCAACATACCGAGACAGATGTTCTTTCAAGCAATACATTCCGTCTAGGCCAGGAAAGTATGGAATAAGGCATAGGCTCTGTGCGGTACCAAAACAAGTTTTACCTGTTCTTTGCAAGTTTATAGAAGAGGTGGCCTCAGACGTTTTTTTATAATATTCTGTATATAACAGCCTATAATGCCTTAGTGAGATGTATACGTTTCTATCTTTCCAAATTGGAATAAGGTAAAACTTCTTAGACAAAGGGTTTTGTAGAAGAACAAGGTTGAGCTTTGATGCAGAAATTTCTCGTCGAACTTCACTTCCACATAGCGTTCCGAGAAGATTAGTGGTTCACCATTAACAAGAAAATCCTCATTCATTTTCATTTCAAATTCATTTTTATTAACAGACATTCATAACATAACTTAAATACTAGACAAAAATGCTTAAAACTAGTAGAACGAAAAGTGTTACTACTTCTAACTTACTGGCCCTAGGCGGGCACTCTAAGCTAAGCTTAATCTTAAACTTTGTCTTTCGACTTAACCTAACAATGCATATGCATATGCTTAACATTATATGATTTTATCTGAACAATTTAAAATTAAGAAAACTTTCAAAAAACTTAATAACAGAACTGATTTTATTTAAAACCTATATGTTCACTTACATACTACCTTAAAATAAATTAAACTACCTTAAACTAAACATAAAACATGTATATATAATACTATACGCATATATACGTATGTACTTAAACTATTTACAAGGGTATACACATAAATACACCCATGTACAAATGTGTATACGTAATTTATTTATTTTACATGTATGTAGCTTACAAAAACTACCTTTACTACTACCTAAGATACGTAGGTCGGCCATAGGTTGCAGCTGAACTAATCCGCTGCAAGACAGAGACCGACTGCGCCCCATAAGGAGATTTTTACTACCCTTTCTCTAACCCAGGTCTAAGGGGTTCGACGAGGTAGTTCCCTCACTCCCCAGCCACCAGAATTTTCGATGTTGCAACATTGCAACATCTCGCAAATCTCACCTTGATACCGCCGTACTGAATCGGAGGAGACCTTCCCCAGCTCGTTATGCGACGGAACGGTCGTGGTTGAGTCGCCCATCCACAGTTAAAAGGGCGATGTGGAAGACGAGCGGTACCGCATTCTTGTCTTGTATCAGACCGTGCTTATCAAAATGAAGGAAAGCTTTTGGGGAGACGAAGCCGTTATAACGTACCCTCTCGTGGTATTGAGCATTGGGGTAGTAAGCCCCCGAGATCAAGTTATTAACAGAGTTCATCGCTCTAGCAGTGTGACCTCGAATCAATTTCAACAGGAAATATATACCTTATTGGAGTAGACATTTTTGTACTAGGACTCTGGTGTTCTGTAAAGGCGAAGGCAAGTCCTAAGACAAGCCCTTTCAAACACAGGAATCTTATCCATCAAGCTTGCACTCACGTTGAACCACACGGGGCAGCCATAGGTGAGCATTGGCCGGATGAGGGCCATGTAGCAGATTACCTTCACCCTCGCATCGAGTCGGCTGTTGTTAAACAGTATCTTTGTAAGAGCGAAAGTGACTCGGGCTCGGGCTAGAGCAGCATCTACATGTTCGTTAAAATACAGATATTGATGTAGGCAGATCCCCAGGTATCTGACTACAGTCCTTTGCGCCAGTGGTTGACCGTGGCGCCCAACAACTGAGAAAATCCTCATAAACAAGCAACTGTGTCAGCTTTGAATTCGTCTCGCTGCTACATGTTTCCGGATCGCGCACCAGTGCCAAATATTCGACCAAATGTTAAAAATGCATAACGTTCAAAACGATGTCATATGCCAAACATCATCTCATTGATAAATAAGCCTTTTCAATGAAACAAAACCTTCACACATCACAAAAATGTTGACCAATTTCTTCACCCCTCCTTATTCGAAAACCCGTTTATATGTATGTCGATTGGATTCACTGACTGGACTGAAACCTCAAATTCCCCCCCAGAAATTCGTAAATAAACAAACTACAAACCGACTGTTTTTTTGCCGTTAATTCTGTTAGCTTATCTTAGAATCATGTTTAACACACCCAATTAGTGCAAATAGGAGTCAGGGCTTCAAGTCAAAACAAGAAATCAACTTCATAAATGCCAGCAAATCTGCAGCGATGGCTGCAATTGGACTTCTGCCAATCACTATCTCAAAATGCTCGTTGCAGCAGCAGCAAAAAGAAAACAATTACAGCCAACGGATAAACATAAAGTAAAAGTCCAGAAAGAAATGATTTTCTAGCACTTTTCATCACTTTTACACGAGTTGAGTGTCTTTTATGGTCGCTTTTTTTCGCTCTCATCCCCCAGAAATCACATAGAAGGAATGGGGTTGAAGTGTAATAAAACAAAAGTCTAAGAGTTTAAGAGTTTGCTAGTAAAGTAAGACTTGGCGAAAACTTTTCGCTAAGAAGACTACATTCCTTTTTTTTCCTTGCAAGGACACACAGACGGCGAGATTTTGGTGCAGTTGCAAACCGATTTACTTTCGCGAACTAAAACTTCTGCGAAACTTGTGCATTTTTTTTGTTATTGTTGTCCTTAGTCGCTTTTCTGTGTATGTTTTCGATTTTACGTTTTTCTTGGCTCATCTAGTCGGGAATGGCAATCCTTTCAAGTACAAATGCTTCTAGGAGAAAAGTTATGCATTGCTTGCAGTATTGGTGGATTTCAATTCAAAGCAACTTTAAGTGGTGGCAGGTTGGCAGGTGTGTGCTGTGCGGCTGTGTGCGGTATGCGGTACGGTGGTAAATTGGAAGAGGCGATTGGAGAAAAGCTGATGCATGGGTGTGAGAAAGGCTGCTGCAATGTTATTCGTAATCGATGGAAGAAGTTATATTCATTTTGTTTATTACTGTGTTTCATTTTCAATTTGAGCATGAGCACTGAAATTCTAATGACCCGCATGAACTAC
Source organism: Eristalis pertinax (assembly GCA_907269125.1). NCBI lineage: Eukaryota > Metazoa > Arthropoda > Insecta > Diptera > Syrphidae > Eristalis > Eristalis pertinax. The sequence continues at coordinate 56,185,674 of OU026145.1, forward strand.
TTGAAGAGTCGCTGGGGCAAAGTACGCAGGAGGTCTCCTCCAGGCCATTCAATCCTGCATCGACTAATCCAATGCAGTCATGATAATGGGGATATTCGTCCCACGTGACCAAACCATCGAAGCATAGCCCTTTCCGTTCGAAAAAACAGGTACTGAACATTGAGTTCCTCGCCTACTGCCTTGTTTTTCACCCCATTACGGCGAGCAGCTTCCACAACAGGTTGTATTCGCAATATCCAAATTTCATGACCATAGGTGAACAAATACTGAGCTAAAAACCGCTAACTTTAACTCCAATGTCCACTGTAAAAGGTGTTGTTTTACCCGAGCACCGCTGCTACAATCTGTGTATAGAGAAACCAAATGGCCATCAAAAGATTACCAACAGTCCCATACTCCTCCAGAACACTCCAGAGCTTACCTGGAAACACTCAGTCATATGCCATGTTTCAAAGTCTACAAAACAGCTGCATATCGAGTACCATTCTTAGAGTGAAGGACTGGTCGGCTATACTATTGCCAGAACGAAAGCCGCATTGTTGTATTTCGACTGTTAGACTGTTGAACTTTTAGAAAGAATGAATCGACAGAAAGTAGAGTTACAAATTATTTCATTTTGGAAACTCGAAAGCTACTATTTCAAAAATTATTCGCTTCATTTTATTGAATATTTAAAAAACACAACCAATGCCAAACCACCAGCTCAGCGGCATTCGCATTCGGCTTATGTATCATGTAGACATGTCGTCACCAATTTTGGTCCGAGTTATGTAATGTTTACAAATTTGTGGAGTAGTATCTTTCAGCTTCTTGTGCGTTTTGGAACAGATTAACACTATTTGGGTCTCAGCTTGTTCAATTTAATCATGAAATAGAGAATGGTGATAGGAATCATGGTGCTGTTTTCATAGAGATGGATAAAAAGTTTTCTTTGGAAGTTATCGATTGTGTCTATTGGCTCAATTCGTGTGGTTCCCCACGAGTAGCGGAAATAGGAAGGTATGAGGAGGAAAGGCTATGATTTTCCAAGAGTCTTTAACCTTTACTAAGCCTTCGCATCGCGACAATGTGAACAGCCCCGTGAAGAAAATTGTGAAGATATGTAGGTAAAAAGTACTGGTTAAAGGGCTCCTGGATTAAGAGGGATAAAGTTTGAGTTTGGTCTGCGATGACTACGCTGGCAAGTAGGTACACTTTTATTGAAATTTCCTATGACCGTTTCGCATAAATGTGGCTGAAATTCAAAAATCAAACTTCCCAATTTCATCTTTCAAGGCGTCGGTGATCGTATACTCTTTTCCTATATTTTGTTTTGCATCCAGTTGTTTCTGCACAGTGTTCTACAATAATAGTTGCCAGCCGTTGAAAATGAAACGTTCCTGAGCAACTAACTAATTCAGCTGCCAAATCTATTCAACTCCTCGAGGAAGGCCTTTAGGTTTCAGCATAGAGAAAGCGTTGGCACTAAAAGGGGATGCCTCTCTGTCAAACCACCAGTCGACAAAAGAGGAGGAATTTGACATTTCTCCTTCTTACCAAAAAGTGTTGAAAGCTAAAGTGCTGTGTTATCCTGAAAATGTGGAAGTCTCTGAAACTTTGGGGGATATGCTCCTACAATCATTGCTCGACCATACCACGAAGAGGATTTTGATGACTAAAACTGAAATCTAATTTGATTCTTTCAACCATGAGCTTACCTAGTTAGTTAGTTTGTAAATGGAGCTGCGATGGCTCTTCAGGACACAGTGAGTACAAGCAACAATTCTTAGATCAAGTTATAACGGACGCAAGTATGTTCATCACATGTATAGTACCTTTGGAAGTTACTAACAGAAAAAACTCTAATCTAACGCACTGGAAATATCCAAGGCCAAGATTATGCAGACCATTGAAATTCGAAATCATGAAGGAAACGGCTGTAACCATCCGCGAAGAAGTTGATCTCGATTATGAATTGATTCTGACGAATTTGTTTTTATGGGTTTTATATCTTAATTTTAGAGCTGTCTCTAAGTGTTGTTTTGGCCATGGAACAAGCTCATACGACTTGTACCATGTTTCAAATTTCAATAAGATGGTTACACTGGTTTAGATTTTACAGATTTTTTTCGTCGCTCCCACACCAATTGGACCACTGCGCGTCGTCAGCATATATGCATTTTCCAGTTTCAAATCACTCGTGCTTGATCGCTTGTTCTACTTCGAAAATAAACGTGGTCGCAGAACAGAACTACTTTTGGATGATTTTTTTGATTTAAGATGAAGATGTTTGACTTTGACACGTGACACTGAAAAACCTTTATTTCATCTAAATGCCATTAAAATCTCGTCGACTTAGAATATAAAATGATTTTCCTTAAAATAAGCCTCTGCTCATTTCGTTATTATCCACCTGAATTAAATATTCAAAGCACCGAAAGGATTTCTTCAAAAGTTCATAATTTGCTGTCCGTTGAATGAGAAACTTATCCGCAGAATCATAAATACCTCCCCTTTCATTTCCCAGGCTGGTTATAAACGTATAGCTTGTGCAATAGGCAGTCAAGTTACCCTTTTACCTGTCACCCGTCGTATTAGTTCCTTCTCCCACATGGACATGACGCGAGCGGAACATTTGTGAACTCGGTAACGTACAAACCCTTAAAAGTTGAAACAAAAGACGATTATCCATGTTGTTGCGGCGACATTTTTGCGTAGATTGAAACTTAAATAGTGACTGGCCTAAAATCTTTCGAACGAAAAACTTAAATTGTATTTTTTTGGCTTCAAATCCTATTTTGAAAAAAATTGAATCTAAAACAAGAGCACACCAACACACCTTCAAATGCATCTGTCACCACACAGAACGTACAAGTCACTGTGGGGCTATTTCCCCCAGAATCGAAATGTTCACCAACGGATGACGGAGCACAAGGTACATGTCTATCCAGGCCACCACTCACATTTCATTTCATCAACTACCTGTCAATATTTTTTGCCTTGTCCAGGTTCCCGATGTGTGTCTATGCACAGAAGCCATTCATCTTCTCGTGCTGTTGGGTCTTCATTAGACATCTGAGACCGCAAGCAGTGGCGGCCCAATTCTCTGCCATCATCGTTGCCAGTTTTTGTGTGTGAATTCAGTCGCAGCAAGAAGTGGATGAAATGCCAAAAGTCCGCAAAAGGATATTAGAAATATTTCAACGAGTTGAGAACGGCACGCAGCCCATATGTGCGTACATGAGTCTCAACCACTAATGTCAGTGAAATTGCCTTCGCATGACTTAACAAATCCTTTTGGAGCTGTACGCCAGCCACCAGTACCGATGAATACAAATGGGCATTGTTCCCACAGCACTGACGTCCTGTATCGGAACTGAACGTAATCAGAGCAAGACGAATTCATACGTATGTCCAGTTGAATTCGTAGCATCCTGAGAGATGCAGTCCTCCATGAAAATCAACCTCAATGCAGTTGAGTTGTGAATGTTTGTTTTATTTCGACAGAATTCGATTTCCAAAAGTGAAATTAAATCTTGTAAAAGGAACCGAGACGACGAATGGCATACGAAAACACAAACAAGGCAAAGCAAACAACGTTTAAAGGAAACAGGAAATGCACAATTTATTTATGACCAAGTTGAGATATTTCCGAGTTCCTATTTCATCGGGGACTGGAATCGGTAAGAGGGAGAGAGAAAAAAACATACAAAAAAATCATTGAACGGCAGTGCCAAGGAATTGGCATCGATGTCCCGAATGCAAGACGTATCCTGTGCGGGTTTCCATATACTCGTAGATTTTGTTCGTCTTTTTCTCTTAATACTTCTTCCTGCTGTTCTTCCATTTCGATTGAGGATTTATGTTTCTCAATATTTTAGCTCAATTGGGGAGGTTTCGTCTTTTGTTTTTGTGCTTATGTTGTCCTTGCTGCAATCTTTGCTATGCGAATTTTCTTTTCAATTTGTTCCCTCCATACAGCATTTGTTTGAAAACAACGAGATAGTGTTGGAGAGGGAATGGTTGCATTTCCCCCTTGTTATGCGGCTAAAATGTGAACAGTTCAGTTGCCTAGTGATTCTTTCATGATTTAATAGAGTTGCAATGAGCAGATGATGTTTCTGTGCTAATATTTCCTAGTACTGTTTTGCCAAATGAACTGATTAATTCTTAAAACAAACCGTTGACCATCCACCAAGTCTCCGCCCCCATTCCTGCGGCAAAATAAAGGATGTTCCAAACTTCATTTCCGGGCCGCACAGAAGCTCAGATCTCAATTCTTTGGAATACAAATTATGGACAACGGAGAGTACTACACGACACCCAAATATTGAATCTTTGAAGAGGGAGCTTATTCGAATGGTGGCTAATTACCCGATGGATGTGCTACGTACTACAATTGATGAGTGGCCAGATTAACATCGTCATTGCTGGCAAGCAATTGGAGGACATTACGAAGAATTTGAATTACACCTTGTAGACACAAGTTATGAGAAGAAGGAAGATATAAAAAGATATAAGATTTGAAATTGACATCCCATCAATTCAATTCAATTCTATCAAAGAGAGAGTTTTAAAGGAGTTTGAGCGATGTGCACATAAAGTCTAATCAAGTGCGTATTATTCTCATTCCAAAGGTTCCGTTCTGAGCAATTATTTAAAAAAAAAATGGTAAACAAAAATTAAAATTGACGAAGTTTCTACGTATGCATGTACATCATCTCAAATCGATATGCCAACATACTCACATGTTGTTCTCAATATGCATAGATCTTAGAGCTTCCGTGCCGCAACTATTAGTGCCTCCCTCCCCTTTCCACTCCTTTTATCTGGAATTGTTGCACTGTTTCCAAAAGTAATAAATATAACACTCACACACTTCGGTTTAAAACACATATCTCTTGACATATCTATTGACATATCTATTAATGGTCCAAAATATTCCTTCACTGGAAATTTGAAATCCAAGATTTCATGTAAATCGCTTAATAAGAGTAGGAGCTACAAAATGAGCATGACAGACATGACGTCCTCAGTTTTGAAGACGAAACCTGTCAAAAAAAACATCAAAGATTGTAATCCAAAGTTCTTAGCCATCAGATGCAATTGACTTTTCATCGTGACTGTACGAAAAACTCTTCTTCTACCTTCACAAATAATTGGCTTTCATATTCAATCCGTTTCAAAAAGCAAATAATCTCTGCTTTGAATAAAGTTTCAGCCTCAGTAGTCAATCCGAATTCCCTCCCGTGCCATAAGCCAATCCTTCAAAGCGAATCAACAGTTGGTACTTGAATCACAAAATCGGTTGCATCTCCAGAACGCTGACGTCTACATATAGCAATCTCCCTCATCGGCATCTCCCCACATTGGTCAGTTGCTATTAAGGCACGAAATCAATTTCGAAATATCAAATTCTGTAGCCAGCATTCCAAAGATTGAATACCATTCGAATTAATCAAAACTGTTACATTAAATCGTCATTACTGGCATATCCATCGACATCCCCATCATCATCATTACTCAAAGGACAGCCACGATGCGATGATGATCATAGCGATGATAGTGATGGGGGATACCTTTTCGAAACCACAAGACTCTAAGTGGATCCATGAATATGAATGGATGCATGAATACATGAATGCCACATTCGCATTATGTTTGTGTATTCAATTTCACATTATTATTATCATCAGAACTGCATGAGTACGATGAAAGTAAAAACTCCGAAAGCCTTCTGTGGCGGAGTAGTCTATCCCTCAGATTGGACGCAAACACAATGTATTCCTACACACAGTGCCAGAGATGCTTACACAGCTCAACCCACTCAAGGATTACGCTCACATGAAGGGATCAGTGAATACGAGGATATTACTTTTGTGTGAGATGAGGAAACATCCATAGGAAAGAGAAAAAAAAACATAGGTATGCCCCGCCTGAGGAGTTCTCTCGTAATCCCAATGAGATATTAAAAGAAAAACACATCTTCATATGCTGTACTTGAACGTATAATACGAGGATGTTATTGCATTATTTTGTGGTGGAAATCCTTCCATCCTGCACTGGGAATATACGAGTATTTCCCTGTTTCAGGTATTGATAAAATAAATGGATGTTAGCTGTCCCAGTGGTTAAGGGCTGCAGTACGTCCTCATGCAAAGTTGTTTAGCCCGACCGCATGAGGCTTTCTCCGAATCAATGTATGTAATTGCAATTTGTTTGGTGGTGACATGGATAGGTTGCGATATGGGGAGGAGTATTGCGAAGCTGCGTCACGGATCATCACTATTGACAGATGGCGGTGGACGAGCTGAGCAACTGATTGGCCAAAAGCGGCACCCACAGCACCCACAGTTAGCAAGAAGTTCCTAGTACACACCTCTTTTAGAGATACTCGGCCATATTCGGAGTTCAAGTCTAAAATGCTTACTCGAAGACCAGGTCGGAACCTAGGAATAGAGTCAACGGCGAATGAGCCTTGTTTCTGAGTAATAACACATGCACGTAATAACACATCACCCTGATCACGTAAAAAATATATAGTTCATCTGGTAGCACAATCGTAGCCGATATTGAAATTTTGGAAGATGCAAACACTTAAACAGCGACAAGGACCCAAGCAACGCTGTCACCGTTTAAATCTTTAAAGAAAATAGACAAGATCTGGTTGATCGCATAGACCAACGTTTGCATCGTTACCGAATCCACAAGAAAGGTGACCTCACATGAAGTAGAGGTTCTAAGAACAGAGACACCAAGAATTGGTAAAGGCATGGACTCGCTGACTAGGGCATAATCGCTAACCGGCCTACCTCCGCGGGGAGATTCCTCGAGTGCAATGTAGAGGCGCGGTTTAGTACGCGAGGAGCTAGAGAATTATATCCCGCTTATTGTGTATGTCATTAGCACTATTTTTTGAACCTTGATAAAACAAAAGAATTTAAAAATGATTACCCTTTCACTTGGTGGTCAATTGTTTGAGTGAACAATTAGGCAATACACATATGTAGATCAACGAAGAAAAGAAAACCCCGAAGCAGCCAATCTAAAGATATAGTAAAACGGCATGTCACAGACATCAACTGGGTTAATTTTGCACAGGACCTTGGGTCTACATCTGTACCCGTCAGTATCTCAACTGACACTGAAGGAAACCGAACATAGACTGTACTACACCGTGTGCTCATTATATGGCTTTTGAAGGAGTTGCGATCGGACTCTAATTTCAGCTAAAAATTCATCTTCAGCAAAAGGCGCAGTTTTTCGTTGAACAAGCAAAATCATTTTCAAAGATGTGTGAACCAATGATGACACCGATGGGGGCCAAGAAGCGGTGACTTTCTGCCGAATCATCAAGAGTGATTCAATGGTATTCTTATCTGCCGCAGAGACTACATTTTCTAGGCGCCAAGATCGTGAGTTTGGACCCCACTCATTCACAAATTTCCTTAATACACAGTTCCAAGGATACGTGCATCGAGACTACGTACTTGACAACATTGGTGTATTTTATTTCCGGTGGAACTATTTTCACGACTCCCATCACATTCAAGCCACTGACAATGCTCAAGGTGCATATCTGTAAAAGCTTTTCAAACTGTTTCGTTCGGAGTGGGAGTGTGATTGTGGTTGTTGTAGAAGCTAGGCCCAGATCCATATTGCTATTATGCCTGTAAGCCGCAAACGACCGATCCTCAAATTCAGCCTGGACTCTGTGGCAGACTCATACGAGGCGCAGCTCGTCTTTGGCTTGAACGATATCATGTTCCACACACAATGTCGTAGATAACTTCTCATCATCATCATCATCATCATCATAATCTTCTGACACGCATGATCCACTACAGGCGTCGCGGGGGTAATGCACGCACAAGAGATCTCCAGGCCACTCCATACTCCGCCATCGACTCTAACATATCAGGAGTTATGCCAAAGCGCGGACTTGGTCCAACCACTTCGTCCTGGGTTTGCCAAGCGGTCACCTACCTGATGGAATGCCATTCAAGGCACGCCTCGGAAGTCGTGATGATGGGGACATTCGTGTCACGTGATCAAACCATCGAAGCATTGCTCTTTCCGTTCGAAGAAGCGAAGTACTTCCGTGTTTCTCACCCGCTGAGCAACTCCCACAACACCACGAAGAAATCTCATTCCGGCAGCTTGTATTCGCGATCTCATTATTTATGTCATTACGCAAATTGCATCACCGTAGGCGAGAGTTGGAACAAATACTGAATTGAAGACCGCTAACTTGGCTTTGACCACTAGCAAGTAAAGTGCATTGCACGGGCGTTCTGGAAATTACCATGACCTCTGATTTGTCCAGGTTAATCTTTACCCCAGCATCTACACATACGGCAACAAACCTGTCGAGTGCACGCTAGAGTTCAGTCTGGGCGGATGTGAGCATAAATAAGTCATCTGCAAAAAGAAGATAACTTACCCTCAACTCTCCCAATCTGAAACATTTCTCACCTCGGGTGTGCTGCAACATTCAGTCCATATAAATAATGAAAAGGAGAGGTGACAAGACGCACCCTTGGCGTTCAACGCCCACGGTGAAAGGTGTTGATTTAGCACCGTTAACCCGAATACAGCTGCTATCGCATATAGAGCCTGAATGGCCATCAAAAGACTACCAGCAATCCCCATACTCCAGCAGAACACTCCAGAGCTTACCTCTAGGCTACAAAACACATGTAAAGGGTGATTTTTTAGCTATTATCTTTTTGGTAACACTGGTTTAAACAGCTGACGAACGTTTCGTGTTTTGTTTCACTGTCAAACATCTTCAGTTTGGTCTATAATTTAACCATGAATCGTCTTACAAACGAACAACGCTTGCAAATTATTGAATTTTATTATAAAAATGCGTGCTCTGTTAAGAAAGTTCATCGCGCGCTTCTTCCATTTTTTTACCGAAAAATTGTGTTCAGCGACGAAGCTTATTTTTGGCTCAATGGGTACGTAAATAAGCAGAATTGTCGATTTTGAAGTGAGTATCAACCAGAAGCATTGCAAGAGCTACCAATGCATCCAGAAAAAGTCACAGTTTGGTGCGGTTTATGGGCTGGTGGCATCATTGGACCGTACTTCTTCAAATATGATGCGAATCGTAACGTAACTGTGAATAGTGAGCGCTACCGTGAGACGATATACAAATTTTTTTTTCCCCAAAATGCAAGAGCTTGACTTGCATGTCATGTGGTTCAACAAGACGGTGCCACATGCCACACAGCACGCGCAACAATGGACTTATTGAGGGGCGAGTACGGTGAACATTTTATTTCACGTTCGGAACCGGTCAATTGGCCGCCTAGATCGTGCGATTTAACGCCTTTAGACTATTTTTTGTGGGGCTATGTTAAAGCTCGTGTCTATACAGACAAACCCGCTTCAATTGACGCATTGGAAGACAACATTGAAGCATTTATTCGTGAGATACCGCCCGAAATGTTGGAAAGAGTATGCCAAAATTGGACTAAGCGGATGGACCATTTGAGGAGCAGTCAAGGTCAACATTTGCATGAAATAATCTTCAAACATTAAATTATATGGACCGTACTATCGATTCAAATAAAGATTTCATGCATTTTTCTGAATTTTATGCGTTTTTTTTTGAAAAACTTTCCTATAGCTTTTAAAAAATCACCCTTTAGATCGGATTGACATATTCCCAAGCATTCGCGAGTACCATTCTTAGTGTGAACAGCTGGTCGGTTGTACTTCTGTCGGGACGAAAGCCGCACTGTTCATCCCCCATCCTGGACTGGACTATAACGTCTATTATTTATTTTTAACATCTGCACGCCGCTATTGAAAAACACATTCAAGTCTAAATATGTCCCTACTTTACGATGGTTAGTAGGTGTATAAGAAAGACAACGCAAAAGTCGTTGCATTATTTTAGACTTCAATTGTATTGTAAATCTGTGAAACTAATCCCTCGAAGGAGAACCGTCCCATGAAACTGACAAAATAAATGATGCGTCTCCACAGAGAAGTATGTATTTCACCATGTCGCCTACACTTCCCTGCCATATGATCAAGACCAGGAACCAACATTCTAACATTCCATTCCAAAACTGAACGGTTCCTACATCAGCCGCACATTAATCATATCCCCACGTCGTCGTATTCCTCCTTCACCAACCCCTTGAGGCACTTGTTCGTGCAGTTAAACACTCTCATTGCCAGGCCACGAAAGGAAAGCAAGCTGCAAGTATTCAAATAGCCGTGCCCTTGTCCGAAATTAATTGAAATTATCCCAACCACATCCGTTCTTTCCAAAACCGGGATCTGCAAATCACAGACACGCTTAACAAGGACTCCAGGAGCGCCATGTCCGACCACATGTTCGACGTTGAATTTTTGCAAACAAAGTGAAAAAGTTTGATTGGAAAAATATCCCCAGGATTCCTTTTGTCCTCGTCGCAGCTCCTCGCCATGGCCAAAAACCAGCTCTATCGCCAGTTGTGTACCGATACCGGACTGGCTGCCATCAGTCGTAGGCCGTAGCTGGCCGGGCAGGTCTGCCCTGTTTGGGTTGGGTGGTACGTCACCAAGGTAATCAATCATCAAGAAATTGTTATTCATCTTGCGAATGGAATTTTTGTTTTGAACGCGCACATCGATGCTAGGCGTTGTTGCGCTGTTGTTTTGTTGTTGCGATTCTTAATATTTTTTCTTGGTTTTTTTTGGTCCTGTGTTTTGTGTTTTGTCTACTTTTATGTTACTGTTCCAAATGGCTTGGCGTTTTTTTCCGTTCTTTTCGTTCGAAGCTTTTGGACGACGTCCCGTGACTTGATGGTGCTTGAGGACCATTAATCAAACCGAACCTAATTGATGTAATGAGATGGATATTTCATTTTTATTTTGTTGTTCGCATAAAAATGCTCCGGATTGAGGAGGGGGAGGAATGTTCAACTACTTCAATGTTATTCCTAGGTCAAGATTGAATTGCTTGTGATTTTTCTTCTACAGAGTGATGGAAAAAGGGATTTTTCTTGATAAGCGCACACGGAATAGAGTCGACAGGTAAGTAGGCGGTTGTTTTTGAAGGAAACATTTGTTAAATGGGTCTTTAAATGGCGAAAGCAGTAGTTTCGAAAGTATAACAAAAAAAAATCGATTTAGATACATTCGATACTCCAAGCAAGCAGTAATTTCATCAGAATCATCATCATCATCTTGGTAGAACAGGCAAGGTTAGGTGGCTGGGTGCCAGCGAAATCGCCAGTACACTTAGACCATGTTCATCTATGCGATGACTTATTGGGTGAGAATCTGCTGCTGACGAAGGATGATGTTTTTTTGGTCCTAGGGCTCAAAACTCCTGACTCGAAGGACCAAAATCATGCTCTACAAAACTCTAAAACTCTTATTTTGCCAGTCCTGCTCAATGGAGCCAAAAGCTGGGTGCTAAGCAAAGCTGACGAGCTGATTCTTGGTACCTTCGAAAGAATAGTTCTACGTCGGATATATGGTGGATATATGGAAGACATAACCGCGAACTACGAGCTGTACCAGGATGTTTATGTAGTCCGGAAGGCAAACACCCGTCGACTGCACTGGCTCGGCCACATCGAGCGCATGGACAACAATGCTCCAGCAAAGAGAGTCTTTAAATCCGAGCCTACTGGTTCGAGAAGGATAGGAAGACCGAATCTCCGATATAAAGACTAAGTAATCGCGGATGCAAGAGAGCTTGGTCTTGATGACTGGAAGCAGCGTGCCCAGGACCGTCAGCGATGGAAGGCAGCAATTGCTTAGGCTCGGACCCTCCATGGGTCGCCGGCCTGATAAGTAAGTAAGTAAGGAGTAACTACCGCTTGCTACTGGGAAAGGTACCAGAATGGATACAGAAATGCATTATATGAACTACAGTGGCGAGCAAAACCGGTCGAATAAATGAAAAAATTCAGGAAATCTTTCATAACATATTTATTTATAGTCCTACTAGGATTTCTTTCGATTTATTTTATTCGTTGGTGTTTACAGAACAGTAATAAAAGCAAAAAAAATTTCATTCAATTAACAAAAAATACAAAAAATCAAAAAAGTCTCGTTTCGCCTGTAGTTCATGGAATGCGTGCAAATCAAATCAAAAAAACCCGCGTTGTCTGACAAAAATATTAAGGCTCGGCTGAAGTTTTGCAAGGAACACATATCTTGGACCATAGATGATTGGAAATGTGTAGGTTGGTCCGATGAAACAAAAATTAACCGTTTTCAGTAAGATGGGAAAGAATACTTTTGGCATCGCCCACAAGACAGCATTCAAAAACATCAAGTTAAACAAACTATGAAACACGGATGTGGTAGTTTAATGGTGTGGGGATGTTTCACTTGGTGGCATATAGGTCCAATGGAGAGAATCATGGGCATTATGAAAAAAAGAGGACTATCTATATATCTTACGGACAAATCTGCCAGAATTCTTAGATGAAGCAACGTATCCAATTGATGAAATGGTGTTTCAGCAAGATGGGGACCCCAAACACACAGCCAAAATTGTAAAGAAATGGCTTGAGGATCAGCAGTTTCAAACGATGCTTTGGCCGGCGCAAAGCCCCGATTTAAAGACTGTCGCAGTACGAGGAAGCACCGAGCAATCTCAATGAACTATGGCCTAGAGTACAGGCTGCATGGCAAAGTATTCCTCACTCTAATATTGAAAAATTGGTAGAAAGCATGCCAAAAAAAATGAATAGTGTTATTAAAACCAAAGGCCTCTGGACAAAATACTAAAGAATAGCAATACATTAGGGTAACCCAAAACGTGCAAAAGTTGACGAATAGAGGTAGTAGACTTTTTTGATTTTTTGTATTTTTTGTTAATTGAATGAAATTTTTTTTTGTTTTTATTACTGTTCTGTAAACACCAACGAATAAAATAAATCAAAAGAAATCTTAGTAGGACTATAAATAAATATGTTATGAAAGATTTCCTGAATTTTTTCATTTATTCGACCAGTTTTGCTCGCCACTGTATATTCAGTATCATTACATGAATTCCATCTAAGTCTAAGCATCAGAATGAATGAATGAATGGATGAAATATAATATCATTAAAATGAACTGCACGGGAGTTCTTGCATTACTCGATTCCGACAATGTGGACAATATTTCATGTTAGGCGGATGAGGCTCACATAAGGTCCATTTGAGAGTATTTTTGCCAGTTAACTCTAGAGAGTAACACTCCACTGGTTGTCCACTTGAAATTTTACTATCGCGAGTTGTCTGATCATGCTGACAGTTTCTTCCTGAGAATACTCTCATAATCCCTTGAATCGCTCGTGCAGAATTTTCAATGTGGTGTGAGCTGTATTGCACGTAGCGCCGTCCTGTTGAAACCACATGTCGTTGGTGTCGATATAATCTAATTCAGGCTAAAGGCAGTTGGTAATCATCGGCCTATAGCGTTCCCCATTGACAGTGATGCCTTGGTGAACGTTCCCCAAGAAATCCCCCAACAGTGACTTTTTCGGTATGTATTGGACGCTTTTGGATCGCATGTTGGTTGTTATCGTCCCGAATTCTACAGTTTTGTCAAAGTACCCATTCATCGAGATATGGGGCTCATCGCTGAAGATGATTGTTTGAAACGAGCGTTGCCCGTGCAGAATACCAAGTTTTGATAAAATAGTTTTATAATTTGCACGTGTTGTTGACCGCTATGTCCGTCCATGGCAAAACAGGCTGAATAAAAGACAGCCAATCTGACGGATGTAGCTTCAACAATATGGCCGCTACCACCTGTCAACCTTTGGAAGTCCCTATTGGAAGACCATGAATGAAATCTGGCGTTTAGAGCACAGCGTTGAAATTTTTGGTTTTGGCATAACGGCAGTGTCTCTAAAAACGATGTTAGGGACGTGATCAAAAATTACTTAATGACCCCACAAGGTGAAGGTCCATGTCACACACATCACATTGAATAATTCAGAAATAAAATACTTACCATATTTGACGTAGTTGGAGAAGGCCTTAGAAATGGAATTAAAAACTGAAGAGCTCAGAAATTGGATCACTTACTGCTATATATGTAATTCATCATCAATATAGTTTAATTCTTGGGACATGTGTAATATTTTTTTACGATTATTAAAAATATTTAATATCACTAATAAAAACTAGTACATTAGCCGATTTCTTAGATTATTCAGCTTTTCTTTTTCGTCCTTAGAGCGCGCAAATTGCGTTTATATTACATTATTTTATTTCTGTCGCAAAATAATTTATCATATTTCTCTTTATGAGTTGATTTGTATCTTCCAAAGTTCACAGTTTTGCCACGTTAACTCTCGACACAGATTATCTCCGATTGTGGTACAAATATGTGTCCACTTGCGAGTTAAATAAATAAATAGATCGAATGTCGAAAGTATAAAGCCAGCTCAGAACGTATAAAGTCGAGCTACTCCTGATAGCAGCTTAAAAGCGACTTTTGCTCTCAAATGGACACGCACCTGTAGACCAGTGATTCCATTCTGTTACCACTAAACCTATTTTACAGATTTGTCTGTAGCACACTGTCACAACATTTTGCATTTGTAATTGCGAATTTGGTGAGATGATGTGGTTTCACGACAGCCCCATCGTTGGCTGTTTTGAAGAATGATTAAAATGACAACGAGTAAAAACAAGAGTGTTGCTGCTGATTTTCACTCCCCGCTCTTTCATTGCAGCTTCTGCATCTCTGAACGGCAATCTTGATATCGAGTCAGAACATGGTGAACTACCACGGGGTGACCTGTCAAGATGCCTGCTAACATTAACTGTTTTCAAAATTAGTTCCAATCGAATGGATCTGCAAATACCCGATTCCAGCAGTGCATTTACCACCCGATGACGTGATGTGAAATGACATTCGTTATGAACGCATTTTCCTCTCTTTCTTCTTTCTAATTTGATGAAGCAATCATTTCAAGAATCCAAAAACGGACAAACGTGACTAAAAAGTAAATCAAAAAAACAAACACCCACCACGAGAGGGGTCCGAACTCCACGAACACAGTGCCACCTCAGAGGACTCAGTCCACCCCGTGGCACTGATGAATCGTTGATTGATTTTCAAATTTGTCATCATCTCCCGCACTCTGCATGGATGAACGGTAACCACAGCAGTAGGAAAATCATGGACAAGAAAATCACTCCGCCCCAGTGGAGGTAACTTTTGATATTATTTTTATTCGGAAATGTTGTTTCTGTTGTTCTCTTGTTGTTGCTGTGTGTTATTTTTCATTTTTCATTTTTCAAACCAACAAAACCCCATCCAGTGGCTGTCCCAGCAGTAAGCTCCGTTCTCCTTTCAATTGTAAAATTTATTTTGTTCCTCTCTTCCGGAAAAGTGTAAACAAACTTTTTCGAATATGAAGCGGAAATTAATAAACAAATAAACAAACAATTCAGGGAAACGGAAATTTGTCGAACTTCTTATCCATATCTGCTTGGCGCAGGCCGACCGTATCCACCGCCGAGAGTCGGGGATGTGGAAGAGATTACGAGGAGATTTTATGTTTCTTCTTTCTGATGCACAGTCTCGTTTGTGCCTTTTTTTTGAGTTCTTTTGTCGACTTTTAATTTTCAGGGATTTTCGATATGGCAAGGTGAACGATAGCAGCCCACCGGCGCGGCGTTAGGTGCGTCAATGCCAGCGCCGCGTCGGTGTGGGTGAGTGAATATTGCAAAGGCCCATTAATAAGTTAAGGATTCGAAAATGAATTTCTTCTCGGCGTGATCCTGACTCGGGAGGTTTCTCTTTCCGAGAAACCAACACTGAATTGGTCGGGTGGGGGATGGCGGTCGTAATGCTAGCGTAAGATTTGGAAGACAAATGGGACGCACACCTACACTTACAGGCTCTGTGGGAGCTGCTTTTGATGAGTATGCCAGTTGGGGATGTGTCTGCTATAAAATCCAGGCCAGGACTTTGAGTTCTCGATATCCGAATTTATACAAGGATGACCTTCATAGGCGAAGTTAGATGAGACTGACTGACAGTCACTCTCGGGCACCAGGAATACCACCTGGGAATATTACCAACCCATTGAATTGTTCTTGATATAAGCCCGTTGAGCTTAGGTATTCAGAAAATCAGTCCCCCTGGCAGCTGACATCCTAGTGGTGGCGGGAAGCATGTTTGGGGTGTGTGAATTTTTTTTGTTCATACAACCCAAACCTGCCAGGTGATGCCCACCCTTTATGGCCTCGGATACCGTCCACCCTGCTGCGCCAGGGCCGCATTTGGAGCAAGTTGTGAGTAGTGGCAGTATGCGAGCGTCTGTGCAATGTCCCACTCGGCAGCCAGTTGGTCTTAGTCAGAAGAAACTACGAGTAACCTGACAGTGACCTCATGAGTCACGCCGTGCACTAACCGTGCGGGGATCGCCAACGAACAATCGCATCGACTTAGGATAGACACATGGTGTCGTCAGTCACAAGAAAGAATCTCGAACTAGTTGAGAAAGCTGCCACATATAGCTTAGATATAGTTGGTATCTCTTCGACGAAGTAAAGAGGAAATAGAAATGTTGAATTTTCGGACGGTTGAGAACTCTTCTTGTCAGGAGTTGCACCATCAAATGTGTGCTCAGGTGGGAGTGGGTATTGGAGTGAATACCGTTAGGAGAGAAAGTCGGGGTCTTAAAGCTGAAACTTGCAAGGTCATCCCTGGTCCTGGTGCAGGTGCATCAGCCAAATCTGCGACGTTGTGCAACAAGGCATGATGAGGCCTAATAACTTAACACTGGCAATCAGCTTAAGCGTTCCTAATCGCGAGGATATGTACTTCCTAGAGGCCACTTTAGCAACAACCTTGCACTCAGACCATTCCATAAATAGCAGACGTTCATACAGTATTGTGTTCCACAGCGGAGGGGGGTCACACCTCCTTGCAGTACACACATGCTAACCGCATCGCACTGCACACTGAGCCTATAGCTTAGCGCCCTCCTGCTGAGTAGCTGGTGATTTAAAACCACTATGAACATTTCGATCATGACCCTGTTGAGTACTAAGGCTAATGCCTTGGATTGAATGTCATTAAGAGCTCCATCCACGTCCATGAAGGGAGTACCGAGGCTAATTAGGCTCTGCAGTAGTTGAAGGTCGTACAAATTAAAATAATCTTTAGTGACTAAGAATATTTTTGAAATTCAAATGCGAACAAGTAAAGTTGTTGCATTAGAGATGATACCAAACCAATCGGGAAAAACTCACTGAGAAAGTAGCTCTTTATTGCATATTCTACTCCGCCGATAACATCCGCCCAAATGTCGGTACTCTTTTGGAAACCCGACTGGCATACGTCAACCGTCAAAAAGCAACTTCTCGTGCTAAAAAATGGATACTATCCAAATTCACGATGTTGCGCCCTCCCACTATCGTGCCCACTTGATCGGCCGTGAACTTATAGCCCTTAAAATTGCTAGTAGCCTACATAGACGACCACAAGCATGAGCATACAACTTTGACCAGCTGTGTCGATCGACTGCAGTAATTCTGGCGAAATTTGATAATAAAATGCAAAAATTTCTAAGCGTTGTTAAAACCATGCGTGAGCTGTCAAAAATAGGATTCTGAAAAACCAACCGGCACAATAGCGCCCATTATATCGAAAGGTTGAGTGAATTCGGAACTTAACGATCAAGCAACTGACCTATTCAAGTATATAATTCACACAATTGCACGATTCAGTTGAACCATTTGAAAGGGATCTGCATGAATCATTCATAGAACAATTAGCACCATCAGTCGGAAACGTCTGAAGAAAATGCTTAATGATTTACTGACCGCGAAAACGGTTTGAACAGCACCACCAAACTATTAGTTCGTAAATTAAAATATATAACCGTCAAACAGGAACATGCTGCACATCTTCTCGCCGAATCTGAACATACCGCCCAGCACTTGCCAGCCACGTTAAGTTAACCAGAATTTATTGCTTCAATTGGAGTGAACTCGTTTTTGCCATTTCACCATTTCTTGCCAGATGACCTGCTTGCACATTTCGTTGGACACGACTGCATTCGCAGTCCACTTGCACACTGAAATAAATTAAAATGAATTTAAATCGCAGTACAATGTCAGCAGTCGCCAGGAGAAGCCAGCAGAATGTATGCGCTTGGTCGATGGATATACTGTATTTCCAACCGAATGAGGAATGGCTATACGATCAATCTTCCAGAGGAAAGTTCTAACAACTCACTTGGAGAGTTTCCCAGGAAAATAATTGAGTGAGCGCTTGTAAGGATTTCAGAAGAAATAGGTGACTGCACGACTGTATGGATGTAACAATGTTGTCTCGATTGGACTGGAGTGGCAAGTGTTCGCACAAAGCAATCACTATGGAAACCAATAGAATACGGGACGTGTCTCTTTCAAAAGACGTCACTGGCGGTGTTAATGATTGAAATAAATGAAGTCAGTATGCAGGCGATATTATCATAGTTCGTTGACGTACATAGATGTGTATACGATACTTATAAACGGTGATTTTCTTTAGATGCGGAGACATTTAAATTGACAGCATTGCTTTCTGCGGCAGATGAATTGACAGTTATCAGCTGTTATGAGGTTAGCTTTGTTTGGCAATTCATCATGAATAGATTTGCAATTTATGATGGGTCTTGCGGTGAATGACTGTCTACAAAAAAAAGGGCCATCAACACCGACGTCTTGGAAAAAATGTCACAATCGACAATTCTAGACTCCTCAGAAGGCTACTGAAACACACACATTACTGTGGGGATAAAACGAAGGATAACTCTGGTCAATCGCTGTGTCTATGGGCTTAGACGGCAATTAAAAAATAAAACCCATTCTCGAAGAACCCAGCTAACTTCATATAAGACAGCTGGATGGCGCCATTGGTTGGGT
Organism: Eristalis pertinax; assembly: GCA_907269125.1. Classification (NCBI taxonomy): domain Eukaryota; kingdom Metazoa; phylum Arthropoda; class Insecta; order Diptera; family Syrphidae; genus Eristalis; species Eristalis pertinax. Next base: position 56,204,537 of record OU026145.1, read on the forward strand.
GCCTGCCCCTGGTTAGAGAGGTACCCGGTTCGAGTCCCAGTGAAAGCAAAGATAAAATGGTTTTATCGGGTTTTCAAATCTGGTCCAATCACCATTTGCAGTTGGGATCAAATTAACGGCACTGGGCACTGGTCACTGGAGTTGTCGATCAGTGGTAGTAGTCTGACTATGGGTATCACAATGGACCAACTACCTAACCTAACCTAATCTAAATGTATCGCGCAGAAACATGGACGATATAAATTTGCGTCCAAACCCGAGGGACAACGTGGTAGGGAAAGACATCGCCGCCGATTGTATAACTGGCTGAAAAGTGAACTGAATTAGCTGGGTGTACAAAACTGGAGTTGCCTAGCCCAAGAACGGGATAGTTGGAGAGGCATGTTGACTGAGGCCCAGGTCCACACCAGAAGAAGATGGTAGATAGGGCTGATTTAGTCTGTACAGGGCGTATCTATTATACCGGAATCGAAAGGCATTCACGAGAGCTTCCTCTTCTTCTTTATGCGTCGCTTCCCTTTTCCGGTATGGAACTGGGCCTCAAACAAGCTTGTTTCAATTCCGTACATCGATTTGTCTTCCCCAACTTGTGTGCGACTTCTAAAGCGCGAGTACGCTGAACCATCTCTCCACACAGGTTCAGAGACAAAGACTCTTCGGGGGATAGCTAACTTGTCCATGCCCTCCCCCTGGGCTTGGATCCGTATACGCCTGAATAAGCTCATGTAGCTGTAAAGTCTATCGTCAAAGGGCTACTGAGAGAATTGGCATAATTCGAACTCCATGCCACGCAACAATAGCTGTCTAATGAAAATTAAAACAAAACACATATCGTTCAGTCTGCTTGGGCGTCCACATCACGCATTAAATATTCAACTGCGTACACTCCACTGAATGTAGGTCAAGCTTTAATCCCTAAAAATAAAACGAAAATGAAATTCGATGCGATTCCATTTGCCTTGTAGGCTAAGTCACTGTGATTAATTTCCGTTAGCAAAAGACGGGAAGCTCTGCACACTGGGGCACATCACAAAGCACATCTCCACCGGAGTCGGAAGCTGAGAAACGCAAACGTGAACGTGACTCAACGCCGAACCAATTCACCCGGAAGCCTCCTCCTTAACCCATATTTCCTGCAATTGATCAAAACACCTAGCGATAATTTGTCACCCAGAATCGATGGGATGTGGTGGCGACGGAATATTTCGCATAAATGCGGAGGGATATGCTCTCGCTTTGGTGACAAAGACATCGCTAGTGAAGGAAGGACCAACAACGAGCTGAAATCGAAAATTCTGACGCCGCGTCTGGCGGAAATTCTTCAAACATGCATATATTCTCAATTCCAATCGGCAGCTGGTATGCGGATGATTTCGCCACTCGGGGCACAAAAACTGTAGATGCAAACGGCGCACTGGCCCAGATGGTGGCGCTGACGCTGGTGACAGCGACAACGGCACGACGACAGCGACTACAACTGCGGAAGGTGAGGAAATACACATGAAAACAAATCAAGTGCCATCCTCACCCATCTTGATGTGTTGGCGGGGGTGGCAGTGAGAGAAAAAGAGAAAAAAAAGAAGAGCTTCTTACGTGACAGCAATAATGATGGTTATCTCCGGAGGTAGTGGAGATGCGTAGCATCCTTGAGTATACTTAAGTTGGCATCATTGTCACTATGTCACGTAGACAATGACGATGGGTAGGCTGGAGTGGAGGCGTCCCCGAAGCATGCAAACCGAGTAGGTGGGTTTATTAAGCTTTTATCCTTCGTCGAGATGTGAGCATTTGCGCTGAATTAAAATCTGATAAGAGTCACACACAGCTAGGACTTAGCTTCATAATGTTTGGCCATTAGTTTACGATTCGAATCAATCCCGAGAATGGAACACTGAACACAGGGTGGGTAAATTGAATATCGATCGCAACGTTGATTGGAAGTTCTAAGAGGTTTCTGTTTTTATATCTGTATCTAAGTGGTCTGGGGGAATAGAGGCGGACTGCACTGCTATCCGGTGGGGAAATGCACCCAGAATCTTAATTATTTCAATTGGCAGGGCAATAAGAAACCTCGTCGCCAGGAGATGTGCTGTGAATCATTTGCACCAAAATGAAATTAATGATAATGAGCTGAAATAGTAATAAGAAAAAAACAGTTGTCTCTCTGAAGATGAAGTACCATTAAGGGTGAATAGATTGAAGTTTCTTACGCTAGAATATAACCAAATTGCCAGCAGCAATGAGCACTTGGGCAGGTGGTCGAACCATTTCTTTAAAAGTGAAGGCGAAAAATGGATTTTCGCGTCCAATTAAATTACATAATTGGACATATCTTCTCGATGAAATTAATCCAGACTCTAATCCACTATTAGCGCCAATTAGCAATTCGGGACGTAAGAAGTCAGGTGGGATAGATGACATAATCAATTCAGTATTACGTCGATTGAGGAACATTATCTATGTATACATTCCGTCTTACTTACTTATTTATATATATATAGTGCTTATTTATGAATATGGACTTCGATACATGGTGGGTTTGAGCCTGAGGCAGCTGCTTCCAGTAATCAAGATCAAGCTGTCTTCCGAGCCTCTCTCAAAGGACCAAGCCAACATTACGTAACACCTTGATCATCCCTGTCTTGCTCTATGGTGCGAGCTAGAAGGCGGGAGAAGAACCTGTAACCTCTCAGCTCAAGGATATGAAAAATGTTCAGCAGGGGCTTTTAAGAAAATTCTAAGAATAAAGCCGCAAGATACACCCAGGCTCTTTGAAATTGTGCGGGAAATTTTGTTACCAACCCGCAGGGAATAGTGGACACCATTAAGTAGCACTTCCAACAGCTGCTAAACGCAGCTGTGACCAGGTAAGAGTGATGGCGAACCAAGAAATCCCACCTCTAGTCGACGGTGTAGTCCTCCCACCTGGCTTAGAAGAAATCTGCACTACCATAAAAAAGGTTGAGAACAACAAAGATCCAGACTCATACGGTCTACCATCAGATCTCTTCAAGTCCGGTGTCGTTTTATTGGGAGGTGGCAAGTACCAGACCATCCGCTGAACTTGTGAGGACAAGGGCATGACCGACGACTGGAATATCAGCTCCATCCAAAAAGAGGCGATGCTAATTCTTGCAAGAACTACAAAGGTATGTCCCTTCTCAACGTCACCTATAAGAACCTGTCCAGCGCACTGTGTGAACATCTAAAGCCGTTTTGCGCCTTACTTATCGGCCCATACCGGTGCGGTTTCCGGCCCCGAACACCCATGCCCTGGCTTAGAGGATCTTCGAATCTTAGCCTACTGGATCGAGAAGAAGGCACATTGAGCGAAGCTCCAGTACAAATTCCAACTGCCTGGTCTTGATGATAGTAACCCAAGTGCCCGAAAATGCTTAGACCCTCGAAAGGTCATTATATGTGTCATCCGGTATTGCTATGTTTTAAAGATGTCCTTCAATGATGGCATATGTTCACATGTTCCTCTCATACAACCCTCGTCTCTAGGCATGTTAATTCACATCATGCTCATCTAGCAACACTGTGAGTCATTGTGCATTACTCTGAAGAAATATCTAAACTTCCTACATCCCCCGAGAAGTTCCCTCTAAGATAATGGTTAAACTCAAGACCATGTTTATTGTATTATTCAAAGCGAAATAAGCTATCGACCGAAAAGTTTTTCACCAACAGATACCCATCATAATTATGATAGCGTCATCTATAGAGAATCATGAAACAGCTTTTATTACATTTTAAGTGCGCTCGTGCAATGATTACCATTATATCCTTGTGAATATTCATTTTATTGCAGTCAAAGAAGTATCCTTTGGTGGCGGGGCATAAAAAATGCATGAATACGAGTGTGTCTTGTATTGACGAGTTGATACAAAAGGACGGCGAACTTTTTTTTTCCTAAAGGAATCACAAGAGAAGCATCTCCGAGGAAGGCGGTTAATGGAAAATTTATTATTACGTTCAGTCTTCGAAATGGACTCACTCAGGGATCGTCAGTCAGTTCAAAATAATTACAACGAAAAAGTTTTAAGAACCTTAAAAACAAGACGTTCGCTGAACACACTTTGCATTCGAAAACAGGATGCAATCCATGAGCTGTGGCAGGCGAAACGGCGCATTGCGTAATCAGTGTTGGTCTTCGTTGGGTGGCGGTACAGTCAGAGATGAACTCAGGGATGGATGTGCATGCTATTGTTGTGTCACGTTTGCAGACGAATGGGGGACAGTTTTATGCCGACTCCGAACGGCGAAGTTTGTGCCAGTGCTCTAACTCTATGAGCATTGTCAGTGAGGACGTGCCTTGAATATGCTAGATCCATCAGCTTAAAAGTCGAAGCACAACAACGAACCCACAACACTACGGCCGTTAGCGGTCTTATAATTTTTGAATAATATTATTGTTTGTCAGCGACGAGTGCTAAGTCTGAAGCTAAGTTAATACAACCGTCTATCTTTGGCGGTACATTTATCACAGATTCCACCACGAGCCTGGACATCGCTCTAATTTGTTTCACATTGGGTACGTCGTCGTTCCATTTCGACCAGGTAGCACAACCTTCTCCACACCACTACCAGCTAAACTGATAAATTTAGTTATAAAAGCGCATGCATTTCAACTACCAGTGCAACACCGAGCCTCGAGAATCAGTCCAATGCGAGGTGATTTGAATGAAATTTGATGGTATTTGTTGCAGTCACCATAAAGGAGTAATTCATTTTCGATGTGATTTTCCACTTTTTATCTTCGAATTGTGATCCCTTTTACTCTTGGGCATAATTTCTGTTGGCTGGCAGGCGGATTACTTACTCCCGAAGAACACCATTAATTTTCATCTAATCTTACAAGTGATATTGAGTCTCGTGCCCCATTCGAAGTCGGATGCGAGAATACCCTTGGGCTCTTAAGGAGCCCTGCAGAAGGTACATTAGAGGGCAAGCCAAATTGTTTCCCATTCAATTGTGTACGCCTACGAAGGTTTCCTTGTGGCGGTGTGAGCCTTCCGTTCTGTATGCGAGGTCGAAGGAAATGGAAAATGAGTTTTATTCCGATTGCCATTCTGGAATATGACACTCGTTTGGAATTCGCCCGATGGACGAAACGCCGGACTGAACATGACGAGAGAGATGTGTCTAGTGCTTAGTTTTCCCTTTTGTTTTTGTTTTTTTCTTTTCTCTGGCCATTTGGCAGGCAATCCAATTTTCTTTTAAATTATTCTTGTTAGCCGTTGACTTGTGAGAGGAATAATTCTGTGGCAATTTGTTAAAGAGTCCTTAAGAGAGTTCAAGTCATCGTGCCGGGATGTTCGAGTGGAACTGTGAATGGTGGCTGGTATTAATTGCTTAAGGAGTGAGTGCGCACTAGATGGCTAATTTGTATATTCCGGAACCGTATGCATTTCATGAAGGATTCCAATTACGTGAAAGAGATCCTTGAAATGAGGGTTTTTTTTTAAATGTAAATGCAGCGTGAAATATTCTACATACGAGTTGTTTGCATCAATTGAACGCTATGGCAGTTTTCTATTCATCAATGCATTTAGCATTCGAGTATGGTGGCTTTTTTGCTGCTTGCTTTTTCAGTGTTCTGTTTTAAACAGCTCACGCGTGATTCGACGAGTGTCAAAGTCAATCATGCTCATCCATCAACGCTTAGTCAGTGAAAAATATCTTCAGCTACGAATCTCATTTCTGATCCGATGAGCATAGCTAATGAACCCCGAGTAGGGCAGGCAGGTATTATCTGACATTATTTCTTTCTTTAAAAAAGGAGACACGCAACGCTGGAAGTTGTGAAGGAGACATTTGAAAACTTTGGAAATTGGCAGCCGCGACGTTACGACGACAGCACTCGATTATTTTCGCCAATACGCCAACTAGTTTTAATGTGCTAGAGGCAAAAATTCGTAAAGCTATCGCCCAAATAACGCGGCACATATTTGATCGACCGCTTAAAGCACTGCTAAAGTCGGGGAGACTATTTCAATGATGATAATGGGTGTTGTGAATAAAAACTAAGGAAACACTTCGAGTGAACACTCATGATTGAACTGTTTTCGTTAAAGGGAACACTCAATTTGATGTGAAACAAAGTAGGTTCTTTCCCACAAATTTAACTTTAAAAACTAGAGGGGAGAGCTTTATTTGTCAACCACCATGTAAGTTAATGAACAAAAGTGAGTGCAACGGGAATATTAATTTTCAGTAATGTTTTTAAACATACGAATGCCAAAAAGAAAGATGTATAATTCACGGCGTTTAGGGGACACAGGAGATAATTTTAAGAACGTGCATAGATTATTCTATTCAGTATTCTTCATTTTTCAAACTTTTGAATCACTTGAAGTCACACATAACTTTTTCAAGTGTTCACTTAATACTTTCCACATTTATTCACACCAAAATGGAGGGAACACTGAACTGTCCAAATATGTAAGTGGACGGTTTTCGTTAAACGTATCTTCTTTTATTGACAACAGATGGAGTGCTCCCTCTAAAACGCTGAGGAAACACTCACACTCAATTTTTGTTCACACCTTAAAAAAATCAATTTTATACACACCTGCCATCGATATTGTTTTATTTAAATTTACTTTCCTATCTTATCTTATCCAAGCGATCACCTTGATAGAACAGTTGTGCGACGCTAAGTTAAAGAGAGGATACTCTAAAGCAGTTAACGTACATATATCCATGTGTGCCTACGTGTGCGACCCTGCTGGCTAAATCCTCATTTTCCCAAAGTAAATATTAACTTTTCTAGAGGACAAGAACTATAGGGAACGTCACTCAACTCCATCTCACAACGTAACAAATCGGTTGTCAAATCACGGAATATCCTTACCAGTTAATCCGATAAGGAAACGCCAGCACGCTAAAATGTCAATAGCTTCCCAGGATATAAGAGGTATGCCAATGGAATATAAATCACAGTCATCCCAAAAGGGATACCCCAGGGCTCACCACTCACCAAAAGCCCGCAACAACAATGCACTTACTGCAACGGTAGCAATACCAAAACATCCTTTAAGATGTGCAGAAGCAGCACATCATGATGTGTAGCATCGGTCCCTCCGAAAACAAATACCTACTTCAGCATGTTGGTGATGACGCCGAGGACGACGACGACGACTACGACGGCAACCTCGATGATGAGAGAACGGTCGGAATTTAGTCTGAGCGAGGGGCGAAAACACACGAAAGGCCGAGCCGAGCACGGCCGGGAGAACGAGTCCTGGTATGATGCCCCATTTTACTCTGGGTTAAGGTGACAACCGGGTAACGACGACAGGTGAATCTCGTTACATTGGAGAAATCATTTGCCTATTCAATTCACATCCGATGGGAATTTTCATCACTTCCGCAGGTCGATCGGTTGGAGCTGAGGCTACTGATGGTTGTTTGCCTTGATCTTAAACCAGTGGTAGGAGGAAAGGAGCTGGCAAGGGGGGTGGTGACACGAGACTAACCGTGAAAGGTTATAACATTTTCCGGTCACGAAACTTATCCCTCCGTCGGGCTGTAGTGGCTGTGGAGCTTGCAGCTTATTGGCATGGTCCCGTTAAGGGCGCCAAGGGGGAGGGCACAAAGATTTACATTTCTCATTTCCTGAAAAGAAACACCCGAGCAACAATAACCTCCGGAAGCATTATTTCCTTCCTCGCACGGAATAGGCGAAAAGAATCGAAGAAAATATTTGATTCTGATTAACATTTGCTGGGAACGCCTAAATTATGTGAAGGTAGCAACGGCACGGCAGCGCGTCGTTGGAAGCAAGCATTTGCATGAGGAAATAGCTTTCCGATTCACGGAAACTCACGGCAGGGGGGTGGGATTATCGGGTGAACTGATTCAGTGAATCGGTTGTAATGGGGTGTAAACATCGTTTTTTTTTGTTTCAAAGGAATCGTGTTCGGTTAAGCTGTGTACACATGCGACTGCTGAGAGGAGTGGTGTCCTTTTTTGTTGTTTTTTTGTTTTTGTTTCTCTTGTTTTTCATTGAGGACGAGGCATGAAATAGCTCAGCACGTGCCAGTAAGGTTCTCCTTGGTATAGGGACTGCTGCTTCACAACCGGATGGGGGGCGGGTGGATCGGGAGGTAAATATCGAAATGGCTTGTAGTCCTGTAAGTACTGGTGAATATTCTGTAATTGAAGTGGCATTCATGCCAGATATTTGAAGCAAGTTGTCTATCAAGGGAATTTTTCGGATAAACTTATCTTGTCACACAGTGCTGCTTTGATTTGGGATGCCATGTCAGTTTGTGTATGTGTATGTGCATCAACAGTGTCCTGAGTTTTCGAAGGAATACAATTCCACTGCATTCGTTAATCTGCTTATACGCAGGCTTTTCGCAGGAATGAAGGTGTTGTTTGGGTTATTGTACTGCAATCCGGCACAGATCTTGGCTAGCAGATGTTCTGTAGGAGTACCCTGGTAGCTTGGACTAGGTGGCGGAGTAAATTCGAAATTATGCTGGCACACTATTTCCTATTGGAATGATGGATCGTCTCTTGAATTCCCGACTGAAAGTTCATTTTATTATTCAAATGCCGACAGGCGGGACAACACTACAAATTCAGTTCTACGAACATATTTCTATCTTCTTCCAAATTTAATTCTGCTCCTTTCATCGCATATTGAAGCCATTAGCAATATCTGACGACTGAAAACATCCAGCTAATTAACGCTTTATTGTGGCTTTTATTTGTTTCAGTAGACCTTTAAATTGAAATACACCCACGCTCATGAGTATTTTCACCAAAATCCAAACCAAAATACTTAAATTTTTAAGATTCTGAGACACTTTCCTTTCCTTTCTTTTCCCTAATAAAATTACAGGAGTAAATTTCGGGGAAAATTCAGTGCAATTCACAATCAGAAAGTCCTACATAATAAGGAGGAATTTCTCCCTCGTCCTTACAAACAATGTTCATAATACCGGGTTTCCCAATTAGGGGAAAAGTTCGGGGGGAATTTCGTTCATAATAAGCATGATAGTATTTTCGATGTGCGATCCAAAAATAAATTCAGAATCGCAAATGACATCCAAGTCAGGCAGTAAGGTGACTGTGGGAAACGGCTCGTCGACAAATAAAAAAAAATTGAGAGTCACCGGAAGGCGCATACAAGAATAATTAATAGATAGGCATTTGCTTGCATTTAGATAAATTGCAATTTTATACAACAAGTCGAAAAACTGTTCAAATAAATTAAGGCACATGAGAGCTGGGGTAGAAATGCACTTAAACATCTACAAGTCGTCCGCATAAGTTGAACGGGAAATATTCTAACAGAAAATCAGCGGACAAAGATGGGTACCTTGTGGGAGACCAGATGTGGCTTTAAAAGGATTAGATACAGGAGGTCTAAGAAGGACTTTATATTGCCTCTTTTGAAGGTACGATTTGATCCGCGCGATAAATAAGAGCCCTTCAAATTTTGTCGCATTGACTACCGCCATTTATTGGAAGTAATCGTATCTATCGATAGCATACGATATTTTCTGTTTCTCTTTTCCACATATACATACGTTGTCTCTTAGTTAGGTAGGTAAGTGGGCTGCCAGCGAAGTCGCCAGCACACTTAGACCATGTCCGTCCATTGTTATACCCTACCACTGACCGACAACTCCAGTGATAGTGCCGTTAATTTGATCCCAACGGCAAATGGTGACGACTGGACGACTGGATTTGAAAATCGGTTAAAAAGTATTAACTTTGCTATCACTGGGATTCGAACCGGGGGACTCTCTAACCAGGGACAGGCACTCAACCAACTGCGTCATCCTGCTCCTCTTACTTTGTCTCTTACTCAGTTGCGTTCCAATACCCAACACTTAGAACACAAGAATATAACACTTCAACGCAACTACAAAAAAGTGGGGCAAAGAACGAAGGTTAACTCGAAAGCTGTGAGTCCCTTTCCGCATCCGCATCCGGGAAGCCATAATCAATTTGTTTAGGTGACTTTAAAAAGGGAAACGAAAATTCAAGCGAGCCAACGAGTCTCTCTAGTAAAAAATAAGTAGGATCACAGGAAATGTAAAATGAACAATCAGTTCATATTTACGAAAGTACCTCAAACTAATAAGTGAATCGCATTATTTCCCAAAGCAAAATGCTATTTCATTTCACATGCACAACGTCAAAAAATATTCATTTGCTTAAACAACAACAATTCGCAAATGTACATTCATAACAAAATGCGTTGCTATTGCCAAAATTAGCAGAAAAACCTAATTTTCCGTTTTTGTTCAATGCAATGAACATGCATCTAGAGAAGTGGAGCAATTGAAAACGGATATACAGTGCATTCTCGATTATCGCAACTTATTAAAACGAGGGTATTTGCAATAACCGAGGTTGTTGCAATAACCAAGCAAATTTGTTTAGGCCCAATTCGAGATAAAAAGTGGTTATCAGAAGGAGGCCATAATTCGGTTTAAGATTAACCCGTACTCGTCGGCGTTTTAAGTCTTATGGGGGGTCAAATCGACTTTTTCCTTAAATTTAATCAAGAAAGGATCTACAATCTGCGGTTTGTTTGAAAGTGTTTCCCCACAAATTTTCAACAGGCGGAATCAGTTTCTTTCCCTGGGCTCTTCTTAAATTTGTTCATGCAATGAGCACACCTTTTTAAGGAACTCGTTGGTAATTGACACATTTAGCTTTTTTTGATTTAGGAACCACCTGTACAAGACTTTTGTCCATCTTTGGATATTCGCACAAAATTCACTTTTATTTCTAATTGATAGTTTCACAATTTTTTTTTGTAATACCCATTTTTCGAAACACGAGATACTCCTCACTAAACAAAATTCATTAAGCTAACAAAAAAATCTTACATATAACTTCATCGTACCATCAGTTAAAGGCACTCAAAAGTAACAGTAGACTAACCGTCTAGACAAAAGGAAACTTAAACAGACCCAAGAACCAGAGTAAATAAAGATATAAATATAAAACAAAAGTTGCAATTATCAACAAAATTCAAAATTATTATAAGCCTACTGAGATATCCAACTTCGGCGAGAATTACCCCTAGTCCACACCGGAGAGAAATGTGAGAGTAGTGGAACCCCCTTGTATATCACACATCCTCTTACAAAAACCATGGATCCACCACAATATGGCGGCCGATTCGTGGATTTTGTGGGATAATGGCGGCAGATTCGTGGATTTTGTGGGAAAATTTCGGCAGATTCGTGGATTTGCCCACTATTATGTACTATTGTTCGGAGGCTGTTCAAAAGTTAACTTATATTTTTAGGAGCACATATAATGCTTGTGTGAATAAGAATGTAATGCTACGATCTATTTACAGGTATATTTAGCATCAATTTAATTCAAAGTAATATATAGGCGCTCAGTTTTAGAGTTGTATATTATTCATGCATTGTGAAAATTTATGAACTTAGATTTCATAATTATTCAGAAAAATGTCTAATTAATGCAACGAAAAGTAACTCATGAAAATGGTTGTCAAAATTTGCAATTAACTTCCATCATATTTCTTTAAAAAATTAAAATATTATTCATACATGTGCAAAAATAAATATGTACATTAAGTAAAGTATTCATTAATTTCACCCAAGTGCTTCAGACAGTAAATCTCACAAATGGCAGTTTAATAAATCTGCTTCATGAACACAACCTTTCTGTATTGAAAATTTAACACCGAAATTTGAAAAAAGTTCAAGTAACGAGCGAATTTTTAAATAGAACTCTAATTCACCCCACTACTTCGGTTGGGGAAGGGTATCAGCTGTTCGTCAGCTGCTCGCAAGAGCGCACACGTATTCACTGACACGGGATAAAAAGCGTATAAACGCTGTCAGATAAAATCAAGGGGCAAGGGAGGTAGAAGTTGGATATCTCCTTGCCCTCTTATTTCCAGTTCTTCTTTTGCTGTATGTAAACATTACACCGCCTACTGCAGAAAAAAAGCTTAGCATTTCATCAAATTTAGCAAGTGATATTCATACTGCTAATGCGAAAAAATCTTTCATCGTGAATTAATTTTGCTAATGCTAATCATTAAGAACTACAGCAGGAAGGCCATCAGTGCTAGCGGAATATTAATTTTTAAGTACTTCCATAGTTTGGGCCATTAATTGGAAATGGTGACCACAACCACGCATCGCTTACTGGATTTTCTTATTTTGGAGGGGTCTCATTTTGGCGGAAGGCACTAAGCAACGCTGTTAACTGGAAGGCCCTTAATAGGGTGCAAAGATTGAGCTACATGTGTATTTAGAAGCACTCCATCTTATGCACTTAACACCGTCTTCATTTATTATAACTTTTTGCAAACAAAATGCAGCCATCAACATGAAACTTCTTAGAACGCTCATCGACTTCATAACCGGACACTGCTCAATTGGCAATTGATTGCTCTATACAACGATTTCTACAGAAGCTGCATGGATAAAGAGAAGGTAGGGACCTCAAATCACCTGCTCTGCTCATGTGGCGCTCTGGCAAGTCGTAGGTACACACACCTAGGGGCCTACTAATCCAACAATCTCAACGAATTAGTGTTAGCATTAGCTAACTAAAAGGCTTTCTCATAAGCATCAACTGGTTCCAAGCAACAATGGATCTACTTTGGCCTAAGTGTGATTGCCTTTGCAGTCAACCACTCCAACCTCACCCAACCTAGTATACTCAAAAGTTATTACAGCCTTACATATGAATCAATTATATGTGCACTGTGCATATGTGCAGTATCACCAACCGCCATGTAAACACATTTTCACGTGAATGCTAAAAATCTGCAGCTGAAGCTATAAATATAGAACCGATCCAAAATTTTCGAATTTTTTTAATTCCCAGTCGAGTATGAGAAACTGTGGGTTGTCCATAATAAATATCTAGATCAACCCATTTCACATTTCTTCGAATTGTAATTTGTGTCTGCTCTCTATACCGGGTAATAGCAGAAAATTCAACATATTCACCAGCATATGAGTACAATTTTTCACGACATTACCGCGCATATTCCCTCGTCCCTGAAGCAGCATTAACTAAATGACTGTTAATTGATTTATGCACAATGGTAAATATTGTAGTTGGTCGGTAACATCCAGCTGTTACCAGGCCTGTAGTCGTCCGCCCGAATGCCACTTGCTGTTCAGCCTAGGAACAAGCTCATCACGAAGCCATTTACATTGATAATAATTTATGCACGACTCCGCCCCACCGATGACTGATATGCGTGGATGCCAAGCACAGTCGGTGGCCGATATCTACAATACAGCAATCGGCAATCAACATAAATTTATTGACAGCAAATTGATATGTTGTAATAATTATGGTGACCAACGCAATTAGCTTATCGGAGAGGTGCGGTTCTTTTGCGGGAAACTGTGAATCACTGATGCACCAACGAATCGTGTGGGGGTACTGTGAGAATAGAATTAATCTCTAGGCTTAAACTGCAACGAATAGCCTCATCAGTGTTAGATAAACCTGTTACATACGTCACTTAATCCATTTGGAACCGCGTACATCTGAGGTGAAGGCATGAACAGTTTGTAATTGGATTTTTGAGGTGTGTTCCGGCGATGTGAGTTATTTGTTGTTAGATAAATTATTCATTTACTAAACCGAGTGCATGCGGATGATGGATTATCGATTTTATTGTTCACCAGTATGCTGGAAATGACGGGCTAATAACAGCAATATAGTTAGGTGGAGCGGCTATATGAACAGAGGAGCTTTTTTTCATGGGTTTTTCATATAAAGGGTGTTTTTTAGAGGCGGGAATTCTGAAATTTGCAATATTGTCGTCTGTGGCTGTTGCTTTGATTGTTATCGGCTATTTCGAAGTTTGCTTTGGCAAGTCATCATGATTAGACTTACTCTGCAGCAACTTGCTCAATTTTATTTTGAAAACAAGGTGGAATCTCAAACCAAAGCCATTCTAGGACCACTAGAAGAAGTCACAGTTGAGATTGTTTAAATCATTGGTTCATATGTCTTCAAAAATTGATGACAGTGGAGTTAACGTTGAGCAGTAAGGAGACATGATTGCTACTGAGCACCACTTGAACTTGGAAGCCAACATTCGACGCGTTATTGCGGAAATACAGGCCGATGTACTGCGAGGAGGAGATGCGGCGGTCACATGGCCGAAGTGATATCATATTCAATCATTAATGTTTATTTTCAATGCTCTATCTGAATTTAAAGTTCTCCGGCTGTAAAAACCGTGTTTAGCCGATTATGATACAAATTATTTTTTCGCTCACTTTGAGCTATCGTCACATAGATCTATAGGGTGGTTTAATTTTAAGGGCCGATGCTGAATGTGAACCACACCTAAACGTTAAATATTTTTTCTGCATTTCATTTGACATTTCTTAATTTCAGACTAACTCAATTTGAACCATGAAAAGATAAACAATCGAGCGACGCGTTACAGTTATTCAGGCTTATTATGAAAATGGGCGTTCAAATCAAAATGCATATCGTGCACTTCGTTATTTTTTAGGTCAGCATAATCGACCAATTTGTGTCCACAATCGGTAGAATTGTGCACAAATTTCAGCAAACTGGGTCTGTAGGAAATGTGAAAACACCAGTGCATGCTCACCCAGTTCGTCCTGCGGCTTATGGGCTGGGGGCGTCATCGGGCTGTACGTCTTCGAAAATGAGGTCGGCCAGACAGTTACCGTGAATGGTGTTCGCTATAGCGAGATGATAATGGGCTTCTTGTGGCCAGAAATTGAGGATATGGATCTGAACGATATGTGTTTCCGACAGAATGGTTCCACTTGCCACACAGCCAACGAAACAATGACTCTTTTGCGCGAGAAATTCAATGGCCGTGTTATCTCATGTCGCGGCGATGTTAATTGGCCGCCAAGATCATGTGATTTGACACCGTTGGATTTTTTTCTTTGGGGTTATTTGAAAGAAAAGGTGTACGTCGATAAGCCAGCAACAATTCAAGAGCTAAAGGATGAGATAATTCGGCACATTAACGGCATAGAACGTCAATTATGCTTCACCGTCATCGAGAATTTGGACCATCGGATGGAGGTGTGCCGCCGAGGTCGCGGCGGCCATTTGGCCGATATTTTGTTCCATATATAATAGAACCATACCAATATTATCATAATAAAAAGAAATGACAATAATTTCGTAAATAATTTGTGTTTTATTCCAAATCAACATCGGCCCTTAAAACTTAACCACCCTTTACTAAGCAAGGGATTCAAGTCATAAGCGTCAAAATTGGCATAGAGTGTGTGGAGAGGATTAATCTGTCAATCCGTGACTGCTCGCAACAATTGGGCGACATGCTATCGCTCAATGACTTCGGCTTTTTTCCCCAAAATGTACGAGTTAATCTGGTCGACACGTGGTTCCACCAAGACGCAAAATGATAAGACATTGGTCTGCAGCAAGTAGGATAAGAAAGTGCGTTTTCGGGAAATGTTGCATTATTTCTTTAAAAAAAAAGTGTCAAAGCGACAGAGGCGCATCGGGAGATTTGTTGCATATAATTTAAAGATTCGGTCACTTGTCAGCGTTGGTTTACAAGCTTTCTTTCACGAAATATAGAGTTTGCTGTTGTTATTCTGTCTGATCATCCAGCCACCACAGGCAAATAGCAAATCATGGCACTGGCATTTGAACACACGGGGGATCGCTGAGCCTTTGCCTAAGCGGCTTAATATCGCCCATGCAACTGATTCGCAGAAACTGAAAACGTTTGAAATGGAAACAAAGGAAATCGAAGTTCCCACCATACTCTCCAGACCTTGCACATTCTGACTACCATCTGTTTTGCTTTCTCCAAAACAATTTGAAAGGAAAGCAATTCAATGAGACGATGAAACGTATCTGGACAACTTTTTTCTCCATATCTAAGTCTGCTGACTTTTACAAAAGTGGCATTATGTCTCTTCCAGAACGTTGGAAGAAAGTAACAGACCATGATGGATGAATACAAGCTGATGAATTAAATACAAGCTCGTGTACCGAAAATGTGTGCTTAACTTTATCTTAAAAAACTACAGCATTTCGTGAATATCCCAATTGATAGATCTAAAGATGAAAAAAAGTTGATTAAGTTAACTTAAGTTAGTAGAGTTAAACAAGTCATTGGAATCTGGAGGAATAAAATCTGAGTTTCAACCGAACGACACTGTATAATAAGAATTAGAATAACTTCGGTCACAAGTTCAATAAATTAGAATTAAGAACAATATGTTTTCTATTTTTTGCCTAGTAAGTAAGGACAGCAGAGCAGCCTCAAAAGTTATGACGCTCAGGGAGATATGGTTTTGGAATGACAAGCCCTATGGGCACGCGTCCATTCACTCTAGACATGACAGTGCAGCCACAATTTGTCAATATAGTGACATAATGGATTCTATACAATCTCCACTGAACAATTTGTCAAAAGGCATCTATGTTGTCAGTATCATTGCTCTCCTCACAATCAGTGTTCAATTGGCTGTCATCACAGAAGAAGAAAATTGGAATAATGATTACATATGTATGTCTCCCCAAAAGCATCCTCTCCACTAACTGCATTCACTTCTAATGCTTGGATGTACATACGATGTATAAATGAGAGTATCCATATATGTACGTACAGTGAATTCCATTGTGACCTCGATCATAGATCCTAAATCTCCATCCATGATTCTTTATCTTACCACATTACGTCTTTATCCTTCCGCTAAATGGAGTAGAATATTTCAAAGTGAAAGTCATTGGCAACCCCACAATTCAGGCCAACTACCCACCATCGCACAAAAACCAAAATCCACACCACTTACATCCCTGACATCCTTCAACATTAGGCATAGGACAAAAATGTATTCTTCTCCTTATTTATTGCCGAACATTTAGTGTAGAGAATTGTAAAACATATCCCTGTAATCCCTGCAGACGCAATTTATTCCTCGCTAACACCCTCGTCTTAATGCCGACTCCGACTCCGACTCCTCTGGAACCACGGAAATGCGAAAAAATAGAGAACAAACAACAGGAAAAAAAGAACAAGAAGAAGATGATGAGAAAGAAAAAATACACAAGGAACAAAAGAACCAACCGGATGTAGGCGAAAGGAAAAAAAAATTGCAAAAATGTGACTATGGATTCCTGCAGCTCGTGCCAGCTATCTGTGATGATTCCGGGTGATTGCTTCATTAGGCGATTGTTACACGAAATTAAACTTTCTTAGAGAGGATTCCCTGGGCTTTCTTTCATTTTTATAAGAATGTTTCCTGCCCGGCACTGCAGAAGTGAATGCCAGACCATTACTTATGGTGTTATCATGATGTTATCGCATTGACGGAGTAAATCCTGTTTCTGCTCTAGATGAAATGATACCATGCTTGGACGATCATCCAAATTGTGTTGATGATATCCATTTGGACGGGACGGATGGTGTGAGATTGTAAGTGTTACGCAAAAGAAGTCGCTTTCGGTTTCGGTTTCGGTTATGTTATCCATTTATTTTGTTCACTTTTAGTTTGTGTATGATGACGCTTGTGTCAGACACATTTTTCTTTTCCATAAATTAAAGAATAGAGTCAATACTCTTTTCACTTCTAACACTGCTACGAACAGTGAAGAGTAGCTTAAGAATAGGTAATCGTTTCTTAATTAGATGAATAATTTTGAATGAAGCCGTTCCTTGCAAGTATTGACTAAGTAGTTGCAGCTAATTGCAGGACAGTATTACCTCCAGCAGCAATTGGCAAGGGTTATTCTGCACTTGACTTCGGTAATGACGTGGTCCCAGTGACAGTCAATAGGAGCGTCGGCTAGGGGACAGTTGACTTGACAATCTTGTCGGTGATATTCATTGCAGATGCTATATGTAAGTTTTGTGTCGCTTTTAGCGTAAACCTCCATATGTGTATGGCATCAAGGGCGTAGAAACTGGCGTAAGTTCGGCATAGTTGTTACACAAGCACGGCCATTAGCTGTGAACAGAATTTTCCAAAACTTCCTTTTTCTTTTTGAGAAGCCGGATCTCTGCTCTGTTTGTAGCACTCTCAAATAGCTATAGTTATTCGTTGGGGCGTTAGATTAGGTTGGAGTGGCTTAACAGTGTTCACACTTAGGTCCGTTGTGTTACCACGCGAGTCCAGTCGATCCTTAAGGGTGATTTTTTAGCTATTATGTTTTTGGCAACACTGGTTTAAACAGCTGACGAACGTTTCGTGTTTTGTTTCACTGTCAAACATCTTCAGTTTGGTCTATAATTTAACCATGAATCGTCTTACAAACGAACAACGCTTACAAATTATTAATTTTATTATCAAAATGCGTGCTCTGTTAAGAAAGTTCATCGCGCGCTTCTTCCATTTTTTTACCGAAAAATTGTGTTCAGCGACGAAGCTCATTTTTGGCTCAATGGGAACGTAAATAAGCAGAATTGTCGATTTTGGAGTGAATATCAGCCAGAAACATTGCAAGAGCTACCAATGCATCCAGAAAAAGTCACAGTTTGATGCGGTTTATGGGCTGGTGGCATCATTGGACCGTACTTCTTCAAATATGATGCGAATCGTAACGTAACTGTGAATAGTGAGCGCTACCGTGAGACGATATACAACTTTTTTTTCCCCAAAATGCAAGAGCTTGACTTGCATGTCATGTGGTTCAACAAGACGGTGCCACATGCCACACAGCACGCGCAACAATGGACTTATTGAGGGGCGAGTACGGTGAACATTTTATTTCACGTTCGGAACCGGTCAATTGGCCGCCTAGATCGTGCGATTTAACGCCTTTAGACTATTTTTTGTGGGGCTATGTTAAAGCTCATGTCTATATACAGACAAGCCCGCTTCAATTGACGCATTGGAAGACAACATTGAAGCATTTATTCGTGAGATACCGGCCGAAATGTTGGAAAGAGTATGCCAAAATTGGACTAAGCGGATGGACCATTTGAGGCGCAGTCAAGGTCAACATTTGCATGAAATAATCTTCAAACATTAAATTATATGGACCGTACTATCGATTCGAATAAAGATTTCATGCATTTTTCTAAATTTTATGTGTTTTTTTTTTGAAGAACTTTCCTATAGCTTTTAAAAAATCACCCTTTATTATGGAATCCAGTTGGATCTATGTTTGGCGCCAAATTTTGCTGTTTTGGCAGCATACGTCGTTCTCACATTACACTAGAGGTACACTTTCAATATGTTTTATTTTATTGAGGTATCCCCGGTAGGGCTAATCCTAGGTAACATACGATTCGATTAGGGATGAGAATGACGAGTCCAGAAAATGAAGCAAATTTTGCAACTCGTGAAACAGATATTGAAAATGAGACATAAAATATAGGTAGACAACAAACTAAATATTAATTTTGAAAAATAAATTGGAGTTGCTTAAGTTCTATATACTTTTATCTTTTTTGAATTAGATTTTGGAAGCCGGAGAAATTGTAATAATTAAGCAGAAGCTTAGCTTTAAATGAAAAACAATAATTCATTAAATCGGTTGGATCGTTTGCAATTTTTTTTTTTTTACTTAAGCTACCACACCCATTTGTAGTTGCTCGATTGTGTCTGAAATTAAGAAATGTCAAATGAAATGCAGAAAAAAACTTGACGTTTAGGTGTGTAATTAATTTTACCACCCTTTATAAGCAATCTGATCTGATGCTTTGCAAGCGTCCATCTTCGCTGCAAGTATTTCCCGATAACTCTTCCATTGGTGTCCTCCTTTTTTTAGAGTTGAAGCTGGGGCATTGGTCGTATGTCCTTTCTAGAATAAGTAATCTTTGCTGGTGGTATATTTCTCCCTTTTCGAGTCAATACAGCAAATTTGGCTGATGTAGCCGAACTAAGCCAAACAAAAGACTTTTTGCTTAAGTCTGCTTAGAACAGCAAATCCGTATCCAAGTAAGTACTTCTCTGTCACCATCGAAGATGCACAACTTGTTCATCCTATTTTTTCCAAGACCATTCCACAGTGCTCCCTGGATCGAGGTAGATATCTTCGGCTACACGGATCAGACATTGCACATGCAGAATACAAAACAATTTGCCTTCTTCCATTTGCTGAGGACGCCAACAGAAAATCGGTCTTATTTGAAAATAATAAATAATGATAAAAAAAAAATAAATGAATGGAAACTGATATTCATCGTTTATTTATTTGCGTCTTTTTATAATTAATATCAGCTCACTCTAGTATTTAATAAATATAATTCTGTAAAATATACTTACTGCCGATAATGTATCATCATGATAATGGGTCATTGACTTCACCTGATTTACAATACTCCAATCGCTCATGTTATTGTTCGCGCGCTGACTACATAACCAATGTCTCGCGGCTATTTTACCACCCGTAGATATACGGCTAAGAGATACGGAACATCCGGGCCGACTCTATTCTATGCTCCCGACATGGCCTTCCATTAGCCATGTCACATGATCAATGTGTCGCGATATCCCTTCCTTCTCCAAACAATTGATCAGCTCCTCCGTCCCTCCGTAAAGATATATGTACTCTATTGATGCTTCCAGCCGCTAACGACGTCCCATGGAGTACCTCATTTTCGGTCGAAGGTGCTCGACTTCCAGATTTGTCCGCGTGCCTGCGAGAGTAGGTATTAAGTGCAGACTTTCCAAAAATCAACAAGTTGCATCAGAAAGCCAAAAGAAATACGACACGACTACTAGTTGAGTCGGATCCCGATTGATAATCCATCCAAATAAGAATTCCGAAAAAGTTATCTCAGAGTCTGCCTTTATGGAAATGGACATATTTTGCACGCTAATGCGGCAATAATCAAAATCCCTAATCCAAATTGTGAACAGATGCAAACCAATCATCCCAGTCACCACGCTCAATGCCAGCGAAACACAACCTCTCTCAGTTGACCGAAATCAGCATATTTTCTACTTCTCATAGCTTCACCATAACGCCGTGTAAAGCGACTCATAAATAATAAATTCAATTCCATTAGATAAATTATCATAACAACGAAATAAATTCCAATTCCAATTCCAATGGTACAGCATAACTCAGTTTTCATATGGTTATCCCTCCCCCTCAATGAATCCCCCCCCCTCCCCACCCAACCATTGCCACGACAAAACAAACGAGCAGACAATAAGTCGTGGCCATGTTCCAGAAACGTTTTGTCGGCCAAGCCTTAAGCGATTAATTATCCCCGATAAGTGTACGGTGATTATGATAAGCATTTCGGTTCCATTGAATAGTCATAATGTAACTAAAATACAACCTTCCCATATTCGGTTCATTGAGTTGGGTACCATCAAGGACACTCTGCCTAAGAAAATTATCCTTAGCAATTCACACAAGAAGTCATAAAGTTCGTGTCGATTGAGTGCTGGCGAAAGGGCGAGCCTCAGTCTGTGGCTGCAATCACTGAATCGGTATTTAATGGTAATATTGATCGACAAAATCAACTTTATTTCCCCAAGGACACATTTATCCGGATCCAGCCGTCATTTGATTCTCAGTCGCAAATAATGTTACGGTATAATGATAACATTGGCGTAACTACACATTTCACTTCTTCTCGAAGGACCTAGCCTACATTGTTTTTTGCTTTCTGCCCATTGCCACCCACATTTTGGTCTTCGTTAGGATATAATGGCAGGCATTCAGCCGACGATCGTTTTTGACAGTCCTCGACAATTTATCTGCGAATAAATTTTATTAAACGCTCTTATAAGAGCACACACATAAAAATCCATATTAGATTGGAGAGTTACTACGTCCGTCACGACTATCCTACGAGTACCATTGACCACCTACCGCCTCCCACCAGCCATCAGGATTCATTTTTAGTCCAAGTTTTGTGGCAGATTTGGTCGTCCTCTCAACTAAATGATTTCCCAGTACGACTCTCGACGGTGGCGGGGACTTCTTCTTCTTCAGTGTACGGAGAATATGATGCTTTGCTTTGCTCTTTCCTTCCTTTCTGCGGCGGGTATCCTCCATATGGTCCTTGAGTCTTTGAGCAGGGCCTTATTAATTCCACATTGGGGCGGAAAATGAAATTGTGACGAACCGAGCCCTTGTATTGAAAAGAAGCATTCCCACATCTTCGTGATGTTATTTAGAATGTGTGTGTGTGCGTTTGGTGGGAGGGGGCGGAAATGCGTAGCGTGTATGTATGGTGGACTCATACGGTTCATTAAGTTGTTTCGACATCGTAGTAATAAGATGGAAGTTGAATGACTCGTGTGGATGTGTAAGCAGGACTCTTCGGGGACAAAGTTATTTGAAGAGATAAGACTCATCCTCGATGTGTTATCTTATTTAACGAAATAGTTCTCTCGTGGCTTTCGATTACACATTTCTTTTGCTGCTTACTTTCATGTTTATTTATGATCCTTGTGCCTTGTGTGGCTGTGCCTTGCTTGTGCTTGTGAAATAGGAATTATTTCATAGCTGGCAACGAAGAAGCATGCTCCCATGTTCATACATCACTATTGCGACCATAGTGCCTTTGAACAGGAATACGCTTTCCGATGGCATTCATAAATCTAAGATGTTGCCTAGAAAGATGTAATTAAATTATTAAATGGGACGAGTAAGTTCTTTGATAGAAGCGAGTACAAAATTGATTAGTCACGTCCTTTGTGAATTGGTTTTTAAGGAAAACTAATCAATCTAATCTTTCTGAAAACAATTTTATCAATCCCACACAATATAGTTACATGTAACCGTAATGGATGGAGTAACTCCGTGGGATATAATCCTAATTCGAATTTATGTAACCCAATGGCAACTGCTTGAGAAGAAGATCCCACCTAGTAAGTTATTTATACTTGACGTTACCGGAACACCACACTATGCCATGAGTGCCATCAGTGTCTTACTTACTTACTTACTTAAGGTGGCACTACAGTCCGAGGTGGACCTGGGCCTCAACCAACAAGCGTCTCCAGCCAGCTCGATCTTTAGCTAGCTGTCTCCAGTTTCGCACGCATAGTTGGTTGAGGTCCCTTTCCACTTGCGTGCGCCACCTGAGTCTACTGCTCCGTCCCTCGGGGGCGGATTCGAAGACTTTTCGGGCCGGAGCATTGGTTTCCATCCGCTCTACATGACCTAGCCATCTCAATCGTTGGATCTTCACTCTTCTGGCTAAGTCGATGTCGCTAAACAGCCGGTATAGTTCGTCATTATATCTCCTCCTCCACTCACCATCTATGCAGACGGGACCGAAAATCACACGAAGAATTTTCCTCTCGAAGCAACCAAGAGCAGCTTCATCCGCTTTTGATAAAGTCCATGCCTCCATATAGCAGGACTGGGACGATTTAGGGGTTGTAAAGCGTTACTTTGGTTGTTCGAGAGAGGGCTTTGTTTACCAATTGCTTTCTTAGCGCAAAGAAGCAGCGATTGGCAAGAGTTATTCTTCGTTTGATTTCAGCGCTGGTGTCATTGTCTGAATTGATAGCGGTGCCTAGGTAGACAAAGTTTTTGACTACCTCAAAGTTATATCTGTCTGCTGTGACGTTCTGACCGAGACGTCGGTGTTGGGTGTCCTTTCTCGTTGACAGCATATACTTGGTCTTACCCTCGTTTACCGCTAAACCCATCTTCGCGGCCTCCGTTGCAATACCCACAAAAGCGCCATTGACATCACGCTGCGTTCTTCCAATAATGTCAATATCGTCGGCATATGCGAGTAGTTGGACGGACATCTGAAAGATTGTTCCTCTGGTGTTGTCGTTCGAGTTTTGAACAATTCTTTCAACAACGATGTTGAAAAAGTCGCATGATAGCGCGTCGCCTTGTCTGAATTCTTTTTTGACATCAAAGGTCTCGGTTAGGTCTTTACCGACCTTGATGGAGCAGCATGCATTCTCCATCGTCATCCTACACAAACGGACGAGTTTGGTAGGGATGCCAAAACTAGACATTGATCTGTATAGCTCGTCTCTATAGATGCAATCATACGCGGCTTTAATATCGATGAAAAGGTGGTGGGTATCGATTTGTTGCTCCTGGGTCTTCTCCAAAATCTGCCGCAGTGTGAATATTTGGTAGATGGTGAATTTTTCTGGCCTAAAGCCACACTGGTATGGACCGACCAGGTTGTTGACGAATGGCTTTAGGCGTTCACACAGTACGGCAGATAAGATTTTGTAAGCTATACTTAAGAGACTGATGCCTCTGTAGTTGGCGCAGATCAAAGGGTCTCCTTTTTTTATGGATCGGGCAAACAATGCTGAGGTTCCATTCATCGGGCATATTTTCCTCCGACCATATTTTACAGACGAGTTGGTACATGCTCCTTACCAAATCATCGCCTGCGGCTTTCAAAAGCTCGGCGGGTAGGCCGTCAGCTACCGCAGCCTTGTTGGATTTCAGTTTAGATATGGCAATCCTCACTTCATCTGGGTCGGGTGGACGGAATTGTTGATCTTCATCGTCCCTTTCATTGGCGTTGAATGATTTGTTCTGCCTGACAGCGGGATTTGGTTCTTCGTCGTCGTTATGCAGTCTGCAGAATTGGTTTCTCCATATCCTCCGCATCGACTGTGACTCTACTACCATGTTCCCTTGATCATCCTTACAGGTTTCGGTTCGGACTTTATAACCTTGACTGGTTAACTTCACTCTTTGGTAAAATTTGCTTTCCTTCTGCCGATCGAGCGCTTCTCATGCTCCTTATTTTTTCTCCTGCGAAGCTGGTGTTTGTCTCTGCTCTTCTGCTCGTAGAGCTCCCGAGTAGCTGTTGTCCTTCTTTGCAGTGCCGCTTTGTATGCTTCTTGTTTGGCAGCATTCGCTGGCCGACACTCGTTGTCAAACCAGGGGTTTCGTTGTGGTGGGGGGTTGAAACCCAGCACATCAGAGGCGGCATTTCTGATGCCTTTTTGGCAATGCTGCCACTGGTCCTCAATACTTGATGTTGGCGGCGTAGTATTTCTTAAGAGGTTAAGTGTCAGTGTCTCCTTTTTTCAAATTATACATTGAACATTAAGATATATCCTTCGCAGTAATCTTATCAATTGAGCTGAAGAAGGGCTTACCAAGCTCTAGTTCTAGCAAGAGCCGGGCAGGCACAAAATATGGTGTTATGGTCTACGTCTCAACTGTGTTGTTACAATTGCGACAATGTGTGTTGTGTGAGATATCTAGTTTGACGGCATTACCTCCTATCGGCCAGTGTGTCGTACAGAACCCCACCAATCTGGCGATGTCGTGATGAGTTCGCCGAAGGAGTTCGGTTGACAGTCAGGCTTTCTCTACTTTTTTAAGGAAGTGCGTAAATTAGCCTTGACTACTTCTAGTTGGATGCTCTCCTCCTCTGCAAGCGAGCACTGAAGGGTGAGATACCTGCCTACTGCCTAACCAGCTCATCGGCCATTTGCTGGTTCACTATGACATAGAATGAGGATTCCATATAACGACTTCAGCTCACTCCGGCATTCCTGTACTAGTCTTGAATATGATGTAGCAGAAGCAATAAGTCTGATGTATGCTGGGCTATCACCTTGTTATGCACATACATACATATATAGTTCCGCCTGGAACACACTGAAATTCTCGGGCAGTCTGTATTCTTTGGAAGTGTTCAGGAATTCCGAGAACGCACCCGCACCGACTCTGCCGTCCATCGAAGAGCGGAGCAGGCTGTGTAGATTATCCAGTTTAAAAACCTGCACCCCTTTCGAAGATTAGAGCGTCAAGGCCGTTTGATAGATTAAGTCTGCGGACCGTATAGTATCTAGAGGATGATTTGAATGAATTTTATCGGTAAAAGATCTAAGATGGTGCTATGACCATAGGCTTTTGATGTCCAGCACCCAGACTCTTTGAACCTGATGGCGCTGTTTGCTGAAGTGTTTTTAATGAGTAAGTCGATAGGTAGAAGATGTAGCATTACCGTCAGAGCGTCTGACGGATTCCACAGTGGAGCGCCAATGCATGCTGTTCTTTGTACCTTGTTGAGTCTTGTGATATTGTATTTATTTGAGCTGGTGGTCCTTATGTCAGAAATCCCCCAAAATGGCGCGAACTACCACCGTATACATCCATAGGATCAACTTTGGTTCGAGACCCCACTTTATACCCAAGGTTGTACTGCAGGCGCTAAAACCTATGCATGCTCTCTTAACTCAGTTCTACGTTTTGCTTCCAGCTGATCCCAGTTTGGGATATAAAAGAACGCCTATGTACTTAGCGCTGAAAGAAAGATAGAGCGGTTGATCGTTCAAACGGGGAAGGGGTAGTTGGGTAGCGTGGTTCTGTGTTGAAGAGCATTAGTCCCGTTTTGCTAAGTTGATACCTAGCCTTTTTCCCAGGTACTTACTTTCACTTTCACTTACTTCCATGATCTTACACACCACCAAATATTGAACTACTTATTTCCACGAAGATACCAAGGACATCTACTTCGCATCTGCGCCGTACAGCATATACTGAATTTTGGGATGTGGGAACGGCGTGCTGGCTACAGACAAGGTCATTCTTTCCCGATGACTCTATTAAGAGTGTCGATCTCACACAGTTTAGCATTAAAACCTTCTGGAATGATCATTTTGCCGAAGGTGGCAACGAGTTTACCACGACAATTTGAAAATACATACCAAAGTACAAGTCAGACACTTCTACCTACAGTCCGGTGTGTCATTGCAGTCAGGTGGGTGAAGGTGAAGAGGTGAGGAAGTCTCTGGTTTGGACAATTTTCTCCATTAGAGATGCGGCATAATGTTGGGACGTTATCTAGGATAAATTGATATCGGTCATGCTCTACACATGTCAAATGCCAACTGAAAACGGTAATGTAAACCGAAATATCGATCAAACAAAATCGACGTGGAACATTAAAAGAACCTGATCCTTTTCGCGTTTAGCGTGCACTGAAATCTAGAAGACATTCCCTATCTTCACAAGGCCAGGACCATCTTTGGCATTACTTGCCATAATCTTGACTAGTTGAGGCATTACTATACCAAATTCAACAGTCGACGTTTGCATAAGTCAAACACTTTGAAATGAATTCAAGTTCTACCAAACTAGTCCACCGTCAAACGGCTTCATTTATAGGTAAATTTATGCGCTGGTTATTGTCCGCACACATTGCGATATTCGAATGCGGAATGCAAATGAAACCGCCGCGGCCGGTTGCCCACAACTTGATACAAGTGTGTGACGTGAGACTGGAGCCCATGACAACCGCTCAAACTGTGTGCAAGCATGCACAGCATCCCATCTCTGGACTGACGTTACCCAAAGCCTCCGACGCCGGAAGGGGATACAATTCTGTAAATATTTCCACTCGACGCATAACTTCCCAGCTTTCATGCACACATCTGAAAAAAAAAAAGAAGACGGCAATATCTCATTTCGGTGAATTAAATACAATCTGCAACCGATAGATGCCAGGAGCCATCATCTAACACGTTACCCAAGCGCAGTTGAGTTGATTTATTGCACAGAAAATCCTGAAATCCACCTTCTTCCAACTGACCGCAAGGATATTATGAATTCTCAGCTTCCATGAACATTCAGCAGGTATGTCGGTACATGTGTGTATGTGCGAAGCGATGCCCCTTTCCCGTTGAAACTTTTCATCCGGACTGGTGCGAGTATATAGGAAATTCCATCGCAGGATCTCCATGGATTCGCAGGATATTTTCGAAGCAAATTGCAGTTTCACGCTTTGGCTTCTCAGCAATTCTCTACTCCATTTATCCTGGTTTAGCACTCCGGGCCGAAAATGCTCCACGCTACAAATGCACGAATGTATGGGAAACGGATGCTCGCCTCGTTCAAATGCAAAAGAGATGGCGAGGAGAATTCATAGCTGCCTTGTGCGGGAGGATGAGTTATTATTTATGAAGTTTCCAGCGCGAATGTACGAGCATACTGGGTGGGGACGCAGTTTGCCTTCACCCTTAAGTGGTGCGATGGACATTATGATGGTGTCAGAGTTTGTGGCGCATCCTGACTGGGATCTGATAAACGGAAGCCCGGGTAGAAATACTCGAACATGGAGTTGTATGCTGCGCTCGGTTGATGCTCTGGATGCTTTGGTTACTTTGTACGGGTTGTTTGGCATTAAGTGGCTGGAAAGTAATAGTAGCAAAGCTCTGCGTTTCCAATGGGTTCTCAGTGATATTGAATAGAAATCTGTGGGGAGATATTCGCGCATGCATCTTGTAATGATGAAAAATGAATCCGTCGATGAAAGCATTCAGAGTGCTTTTACGAATGTGGTCTGTAAAATATATGAACTTTTGCAAGGAATGCTACAAATTTTATGTGCCATACATCTTGCGCCTGAGGGAGTACGATTTCTGACTCATTCGGAGTGAATATGGGTTTAATTTGTTTGAAGATCATGAGAGTTGTGCTCTTCTATTAGAAGTAAAGTGAATCAAAAGCTGGGGAAACTACTTGGAGATGCTTATGGATGTTGTCGTTGAGTTTTGCATGCACTTATCGTCGTCAATATGTAAGTTATTGTACCTCATTTGCTTAAACTGTTGCACACCAGTGGATCTTCTGGATGCAGTCTCAGTCAAAGAAGACTATTTTCACAACAACTTGATTTCATATTTAATAGTGTCTACATCAAATGCATTTAATCTCGGGGAGCAGAGGTGATCTAATCTGATTGCTGAACAATTCAGACCCGCGATTTTGAGGCCACAGTGAAAGGAAACAAGTTGTGAGTGAGATGTCAAATTTCTGTTTTATGTGTAACGTCCCTAGCGTAAAATATGAAATTGATCAAAAGGAAAACGCGGCATCGCTGGTTGGCGCTCATTCAAGAGGGCAGGTACCGCACAATGACTCTAGCGCATAGATTAAGGAAACCTTACAAGAAAAGTGTAGATGAGTCAAATCGAACGAACTTGGCTTACTGAAATCGGGGCCCTGAAATCGTTTGCATTTTTATTTTTGCACCTTCAGCTCCTGCGTCCATGTTATTTGTGTAGATGTGCGGCCAACTCAAAATTTCCCAAGTTGTTGTTTGTGAGTTATTGAGCACTTCACGGAACTGTCTCCCTATTGATGAGACTCTCAGAATGGAATCATTTCGATTACGGTGTTTAAAGATTATTTCATGTTATTGACCACGTCGGCATTTGAAGTGCTCCGTACGGAGAATCTAATTTTGAGCTACATTGTATAATGTATAATTGTATAATGTACACGAATAAAACGTGTAAGTACGTCTTTCTAACAACCATTCGACTCTTTTCTTGTGTTTTTATTGC
This sequence comes from Eristalis pertinax, assembly GCA_907269125.1. NCBI lineage: Eukaryota > Metazoa > Arthropoda > Insecta > Diptera > Syrphidae > Eristalis > Eristalis pertinax. The sequence goes on from OU026145.1 coordinate 56,233,762, forward strand.
ATATTTTGTGGACGAACATTGTTAGAGTAAATCATAATTCTTAATTATTCTACCTACTTGATTATTTAAGCACCCAAATGTCTTCTATTATTTTAGTGAATTCATGTGAGATTTCATATAAATGTGATTATTAATTCGCGTTTTATCTCTAGTTAAGCAGAATACCCATTTATTGCCGATTTGAGTTCTTCATCATCCGAAAATCTTTTTCCACGAAGACATTTTTTCCAATCCGGAAACAGGAAATAATCACTAGGGGCAAGGTCTGGACTATAGGGTGGGTGTTGGATTTCTTCGAAACCACAATCTCGCGCAGCAGTCTTGGAAACTTGCGCCGTGGGAACAGGAGCGTTGTCATGAAGAAGCAACACACCCGCTGCGAGTTTACCCCGTCTTTTCTTTTTAATTTCCTCCCGAAAATTATGCAAAGTGGAAGCGTAGGATGTGGCGTTGATGATTGCACCTTTTTTTTTGTACGCAATGAGCAAGATTCCCTTTGAGTCCCAAAAAACTGTGACCATGAGTTTCCCGGCAGACGGAGTGACTTTGAACTTCTTCGGGGGGTCTGTGCCACTGCATGGCCTCTTGTTTGCTTTCACGGTCATAGTGGTGGACCCATATTTCGTCACCAGTAACAATTCGATCCATAACACCGTCCGCGTTCTCACTACTACTACACGCGATGCTCAATTTTCACCATCATCGTCTCAGTTGCCATTATGATTCTGTTTAACTCGAGATAAAACGCGAATTAATAATCACATCTATATGAAATTTTACATGAATGCACTAAAATAATAGTATTACTTGATAAATAAGTCAATTTATATATACAACCACAGCTTCACCCCGATACCGAGAATATATTGAACGCCCCTCGTATATTATATTATATTAAGCATCACACCTATTAACCACATTCAATCATGTTCAAATGTTCCTCTCAACCCTAAAAAAGTGTCAGAATATAATAAAATTTGGCAAATACACATGCTCCACAATAGGGTAATCCCTTCCATCAAAGTTTCAGGCCAGTTAAGTCGACCAGTTATTTACACTGCAGTAGAATTTGCAAACTAATAAGCTCCAAATCGATATTCATCGAGTTTAAGGCCGCGTATGAATTTATATAGAGGAGCTGTACAGCACATTGTCAAAAAACTAGTCCGTCTTTGCAGGACAACAATTGCTCATTTGATGCCGAAAAAGTATTTAGACAAGGCGATGCACTGTCATGCAACTTTTTAGGTAGCATCCAAGATGAGTCTTGCGGTGAATGAGGGTACGACGAAGTAAATGTTGTCTACACAAAAAGGTCCATCAACAACTACATCTTGGACAAAATATCACAATCGACATTTTCCATACATACATTTTCGAGGTAGTAAAGTACTTTGTCTACCTAGATCCCGCAGAAAGCTCCGGAAAAGACACCACTGCGGAAGATGAGACGACGGATTACTCTGTCCAATCGCTGTGTCTATGGACTTAGACGCAAATTGAAGAATAAAGCCCTCTCTCGAAGAACCATGCTATCTCCCTGCCTTGGTAGTCCCAGTCCTGCTGTATGGGGCAGAAGCATGTACGATATCAAACGCGGATGAAGAGTTTCTTGGTCACATCGAGATGAAATTCCTTCGAATTATACCGTTTGCACAGAAGCAGGAGAAGACTTAACGACATCTACCTAGTCAAACATATAGAGCGAATGGGCACCGATGGAGGTGCAGGAAGACCTCGCCCAACTGGGTGTACAAAACGGCGCCAAGCTCAATACAGTGCTAGTTGGAGAGGCATGTTGACTGAGCCCAGGGCCACGAGATCTATAACGCGCGCTGAATGAGAAGAAGAAAAAGGTTGTTACTATTGTTGCTTCAATGGCTTGCTCAGTCGGAATTGTGGTGATAAGATTCAACTATTTTGGAATAGTTGTTCGCGTGTAAGTCGGTTTGGTGCAGCTAATAGTCCCGTGGAATCACTGGTATCAAAGATCATCGTAAGAACAATGTTTCGGCTAGTCGTTTAATGATTTCGGCCTTTTTTTGCGCAAAATGTATGAGCTGAATCTGATTGACATGTGGTTCCAGCAAGAAGACTTTTCGTGCTACATAGAACGTGAATCGATGGGCCTACGGAAAAAAGGGGTTTGGTAAGCATTTTACCTTTCGTCGTGCCATTTGACACCTTTAGACAATTTTTTACAGGGATTCGTCAAATCCACCAGCCAGCATAACACGTTTTATTAGAAAGATACTTGATAATGATTATCTTCAAGTGTCATTTTGCCTTGTTAACAAGTTCCTTTGCAATGGCAAAAAAAAAATGTTAATACACGTGATCATTTAACATTTTTTTTTTGCCCGTAGTGGCCCGTGGCGTTGTCGACGTTGTCGACTCCTGCGCATTTGGACCTACCTGTCTAGATTCGATTCCTGGTACAACAAGAAATACTTTTCGCGGCCCCACCTCTTTCGTGCCACTGACAATGCTCAAAGAGTATAACTGTCCAGAAAAAGGTTCTCAAACTTGGCCGTTCGGAGTCGGCATAAAACTGTAGGTCCCATCCACTCGTGATAGAACAATAGTATGCACAACTCGAGTGGTTGCTGAGAAGCTAGCCCCTGGCCCTTTACGGGCTGTAGCGCCACCCCCCATACACGTGATCATAACATTTACCAAAAGAATTCAAAAATGAGAAGATACAGCACCCCTGTCTGCTTCACTTTGTCGTTCTACTGAGAGAACAAAAGTGAACACACAATACAAAGAATGTATGTACGTCCTGCGGGCGCATTCAAATTGATACGTTTAATACCCACCCAATTTGGACATGAAGTCACACCTGCACTTAAAAACACCCTGTAGCAATTTCACGTACTTTTCCGAACAAAAATCAATTCTACCATACGACCCATCGCAGGAAGCATCAATTAACAGAAACAAATTCGAGAGCGAGGCCAGAACTGCAGTCCAAACTTCTCTAATTAAATTGTTACAAAATTCCTCTTCGAAAATTTTGTCACAACCCAGCTTTGTTCACGAGTGCACACACACACATGTGAGTGGTCGTTGGAGAGATTATTTTAAATCCAATCTACTGCTACACATATGTCCTTAACAGTTTTGTTAATTCGACGTAAAGGCTAAACTTTGAAATAATTCACAAAACTTTCATTCGAACGACTCAAAACTATGTGAAACATAATTTTCTTTTATTTTACGTTATTGCTGCTTTGCTTTTGCTTGCCTACCGAACACTGTATGTTGTGTTAGTTGTTGCTTTCCATTTGGGGAAAGGACAGAACAAAACGGTACGTGATTTTCTTGGGACGAACTAAATGAAAACTGCTGCAGAAGGACCAAGGGGATGAGTAGAGAAGAAGGAGGAGAGTGTATTGAGATCCCGGCTAGTTGCTGGAAGGCCAATGAAAAAGTTCATAACGCTGGATATATGAGTTTATGTCTATCTATGCTACTGTGCTGAGTGCAGCTGGAGGGTTTGGAAGTTCATTCCGGAAAGCAGACGGCTTTCGAGGAAGTTAACAATTTACAGCTGTCGCTGTTCTGATAGGTGACGGGCATTTTATATGTCATGCCATCGGCAGTACGCAGGAGTTTTAGTTTTTTTTTTTCAGTTCCTTTACGAACTGTGCAAAAGGCGGAACAACTTTATTTATTTAAAAAAAAAGTTTATCTAAATTTATTTATATTTAGAATTGTTCTTGTTGTGTATACCTTTTAGCGGCCTTGGACGTGACGTGTTCTTGTTGCCTCCGCTCCTAACTAAGGAACAGCTGGATGGCGCCGTTGGTTGAGTGCCTGCCCCTGGCTAGAGGGGTCCCCGGTTCGAATTCCAGTGAAAGCTAAGTTAATACGCAATATACGGTTTTGAAATCTGTTCCACCACGTCTAGTCACCATTTTGCAGTTGGGATCAAATTAACGGCCCTATCACTTGAGTTGTCGGTAAGTGGTAGTAGTCTGACTATGGATATCACAATGGACCAACATGGTAAATATAAGTGTTCAGCCTGACGAAACGTGTTTCGAATATAAATTCGAATTTTTCGTGGGAAAGAATATTCGCTTCACTCATGTACAAATTTCCACGACGGCGGAGCCTAGTTTACATAAGTCATGTTCAAAAACTCATAAAACGGGAACCATTTCCTAGAGGTAACGAACGACTTTCGAAGTGGTAGTAAATCAGGTTTTAGTCCGTGGCGTTGTGGGTATGTGGATGACTCCTACGCACTTGGACCTACATTTCTAGGTTCGATTCCTGGTACTGGTAACTGTCTAGAAAAAGCTCCTCAAACTTGGCCGTTCGGATTAGGCATAGAAATGTAGGTCCCTTCCATTCGTGATAGAACAATAGTACGCACAACACGAGTGGTTGCTGGGAAGCTAGGCCTTGGTTGGCCATCTAAGGAATGTAGCCCCTGTAGCAGCACCAATATCATTATATTATTATTAAGTCAGGTTTCGGTGGCCGACTGAGCGCATGTATAAGTGACACATAGGCCAGAGTAGATCCATTTTATCTTTTTTTGCGAGTTATACTCGCGCCCCAAGGACTCCGTATTATTCACAATTTATGAAGGAAGACATTTTGTTGTTTAGTTGAATTCATTACGGCTACCGAGTTCAAGATTGATCCCACTCATCTTTTTATCAATTTTAACGCCGCATACGACAGCATTCATCGCAAGGATCTATCGATGCAATGGCCCAATTCGGGATTCCGGATAAATTTCTCCGGGTGTGTCGTACCACGAGAACAAACAAAGAGATGCTCTGTCGTGTGATTTCTTTAACGAGAAAATAGTGCGCCAGTCAGTTTCAAGCACGGATGGCTCTATCTTCTATAAATCATGGGTTAGATGACATAGGAACCGGCGCGCGTTCTCAAAGTGCAATGCACTCCTGGCACGAAGGAGCAACAACATACACTTCAGAGCGCTTATTTTGTCAAATCCTGCTAAATGTTGATTCATTTAGACCTGCTTTTTATTATTTCATTATTATTGTTCTAACATTTCAATACGTTTCGTTTCAGTATTGTGTGACAAATCGTCATGGAAAAACTTACACGTCAACAACTTCTCCAAATTATTCAGCTGACGAAAATTGTCCGTGGCGTCGACTTCTACGTACTTGGGACCTACCGTGTCTAGGTTCGATTCCCAGGTACGACAAAACATGCTCCAGACTACACCCATTTCGAGTCACTGACAATGAATGACTATCTGGCGCTGGCGCCTTAGTGGAGGGCGACAACTTTAGACTGCACACAGCGAAAACCTATGCGATCCTAATGGACACGAACTAAAGGGGGGTAACATTTTAAGGGCCGATGTTGAATGTGAACCACACCTAAACGTCAAGTTTTTTTCTGCATTTCATTTGACATTTCTCTATTTCAGACTAACTCAATTTGAACCATGGAAAGATACACAATCGAGCAACGCGTTACAGTTATTCAGGCTTATTATGAAAATGGGCGTTCAAATCAAAATGCATATAGTGCACTTCGTGATTTTTTCGGTCATTTTAATCATCCAAATGTGCGAACTAAAGTCTCTTGACCATTTCAAGCGTCGTCAATGGCGACAGTGGATGATCAATTTTCGAAGAAAATCATCTTCAGTGATGAGGCACATTTTCACCTCAGTGGATTCTTCAATAAGCAGAATTGCCGCATGATAATCGAATGATAATCCAAGAGTGATTGTCGAAAAACCAATGCACCCACAAAGAGTGACTGTTTGGTGCGGTTTATGGGCTGGCGGCATCATCGGGCCGTATTTTTTTCCAAAATGAGGCCGGTCGGGCAGTTACTGTGAAAGGTGTTCGCTATTGTGAAATGATAACGAACTTTTTATGGTTCGAATTGGAAGATATGAATGTGGACGATATGTGGTTTCAACAGGACGTTGCCACTTGCCACACAGCTAATGAAACAATGGCTCTTTTGCGCGACAAATTCAATGGCCGTCAAGATCATGTGATTTGACACCGTTGGATTTTTTTCTTTGGGGTTATTTGAAAGACAATGTGTACGTCGATAAGCCAGAAACAACTCAAGAGCTAAAGGATGAGATAATTCGGCACATTAACGGCATAGAACCTCAATTATGCTTCAACGTCATCGAAAATTTGGACCATTGGATGTAGGGGTGCCGCCGAGGTCGCGGCGGCCATTTATCCGATATTTTGTTCCATACATAATTGAACCATACCAATATTATCATAATAAAAAGAAATGACAATAATTTGTATTTTATTCCAAATCAACATCGGCCCTTAAAATTTAACCACCCTTTATATTCTGAAGAACAGGTGGAAGGGGCGAAGTATTTGTGTCTGTAGCTACAGCCAAGCTGTGCTTAAGGCCCTGCTCACCCCTTTAACAACTTCCAGGATAGTCCTGGAATGCTAGTCTTCCTTGAATTGAAACGGCTATACAAGGATTAAAGGAGAAACTCGTATGACATGAACCTGCGTTCGGACTACCAGCGTTCTCTAATTCCATTCAATGTAGGTTGCTGCCTGGTAGCACAATAGACCAATTTTTAAGCCTGAGTGCTCCAGAGTAGTGTTCAAAAACGTCCTAAAAAGAAAAATAAAAAATTGACTGTCTAGAAAAAACTTGTCAAACTTGGCCGTTCGGAGTCGTCAGACTGTGTCACAATTAAATAAACAGGTCTTAATGAATCACCTATTATATGGACCGAAAGGTGGAAGACAGAACGAAAATGTGGTTCTATGAAGGTGAATGTAGGGGAAGACACAACCGAGAGCTTTATAAAGATGTTGATGTATTTCGGAAAGTAAGACCCCGTCGACTGCACTGCCTCAGTCAGCTAGATCCGATAACTAATACTGCAGCTAAGAGGGTATTCGAATCCGAACCGAGAGGAGGAACGAATCTGCTGTGTAAGGACCAAATCATTGCTATCTGCATGGGTCTGGTATGTGTGAACTGTACTGTACAGTCGACAGCTTTTTCTACTATAGTGCAGGAATAAGCCACATTTAATTATTCTGCCACACTGTAGTCTTTGCGCTGGCTTGCATTTTAGCAGCAGGATTGATAGCCGTTTTATGGATGTAGTACAGTAAACAGTCTCGTAGTAGAGGTATTCTGCTCCTCTATTTGTACAGCAGGACGTACAAAGTAGTTGTATTTTGGGTAGTTCTCATAATTCCATCATGAATTTGTTGCGAACAATCATTGAATTTGATTCCCTTTTCAAAACTTACAACCATCTGCATTACATTCCGGCACCTCCTAGGATTCATACGCTGCTCCACAGCAAATTGAGATGCTTACCCTCATCTAAGAATTGCTCAGGACTTGTCAAATTTTCCATTTATGAGTCCAACAATCACCAAGCAGGGTCATCAAACTCCTAAGATAACATTCAAAGTTGCTGTGATCTCAAAAGGAATTCCCACTCCCCAAAACACCCTCAAGGTATAAATTTGTAGCCTGGCCTGGACGTCGCAGTAATGTTTGTTTAGCTACACTCGTTGTCTCCCCACACACCCACACGAGCACACCCATCCATTTCTTAGCTGTGGAGTTGGGCGGAAAATGCAAAGCATTTGCTTTCAATGCTCACCACCTCCATCATTCACCCCCCCTCCCCAACCACCACTTACACATATTTGAAGATAGTATGGTATGCCTTGAAGGACACTAGAAAGCAAGAAAGCCAGAAAGTCAGATCCGGCAAGAATTTCCATGAACCGCAACAAAGCAAGTACCATAGTTCTGCAGGAAGTACACTATCCGCTCCGTCTGAAGTGTGAAATAAACTTGTAATCCGTCAGTGCGGTGCGGTAATGGTGGAGCTGTTGGCTGTACTCGTACTCACTTCAGTTCGATGCTACTCGTGCAGCATGTGCGTTCCTCTGTAGGCGTTGGTAATTGTGAGTGGTTAGCTTCTGAGTAAATTTATATCTTTATTGTGATAAAAGTCTTCCAGTGGCGCAGTCCAAATGAGAGATTATTTCCGATGAATTTTGTTGCTCTGCGTCGGATTGGAATGTGAAAGGAGCATATAACTCTTAAAGGCAAAGTGCTTCTTCATTGCGGTCCTTTGTGCTGGTTCTTGCTGGTGTTTGACAATGAAGATGATATCACTGTGTCGTACTGTGTTGATGTTGATGCAAAGGATTTATTTTCTTGCACTTTGGCCATGGCAGTCGACTTGAGGATTCAAATTAAATGAAATGCTTTCAAATTGACGTTTTTTCGTCTTATATGCGAAAACACTTTGTGTTCTCCTTGAGATGCGAGAGATTCCCTTTGCAACGTATGCCAGCAATATACTCTGCAAGTTTTTAATTTGATTGAATTTCTTTGGTGCATGTTATGACATGACATTGCACAGCATGGGGACGATTGCAAAGCATTTACAAAGAGGACTTGAAAAATGATGAAACTAAGAATAGGGGCCTAAAAGAAAGGCGCACAGGACAGAAATGATAATCTTTCCAAAGTTACCGCAAGAATACGAAGAAATGTCGATTCGGCGCCGATCATATGAACTGGGCATCGCCAGAGATCAACCGGGCTTATTTTGCGGTTGCATTAGGGTCAACATCCAGTCAAGACTGTGATGACGCAAGAATTGAGGCCGGGTGACCATAGACTATGCCTAAATTGGGTGCTTGAAATGTTGCTAGGTTATTCGGATCTTAGCCAACAAATTGGACAAGGCCCATTTTTGTGTCAGAGCGGAAACAATTCACAAATGTTCCACCAAGCATCGATGCATCCACACAATGTACTACTTGATGCAGTTTGTACATGGCGACATTCTCGGACTCTATTTCTTTTTTATTTGTCACAGGTATAGAGCGATGTCAGCGGACTTTCTGTGCCCAGCGCTCGACAACATCGATATATCTGTTCTGTGATTCCAACAAGATGCCGCTACATGCCATACAAGCGACACGAAACGCTTGCAGTTGTGAAGGAGAAATTCGGCGCCTGGGTCAACTTACGGCGAGTGTCCATCTCGATTATTTGCTCTGAGGCTACGTTAAGTCATTCGTCTACGCTGACAAGCTAACAACTTTGGACAAGTTTAGAGGCCAACATTCGAGACGATGTTGGCGGAATAACTCTGCACATATTGGACAGACTGCTTGAAGAACTGCCAACACTCGACACTGCACTGCCGATTGAAGGATGTGTTATTCTATAAATAATGGCATACCTTTAAAAAAAAGCCAAAGTCAACCGTTGTTTTTTTTATTGAACTCAAGGAATTCGTCTTTTGGGAAACTAAGTTAGAATTGGTGCTGAATAGACTTCGACCATCCTCCTCTTGAAGCTGGACTTTATAAAGTATAGGATATTTGGTCACTTCTTCGCTTGAATCGAAAGAAATCATCTGACTTCTGTCTTCTCTAGGTTACATGTTCAACAGCCCATAAAAAGTTTCAACCCTCTTTGCCACTTTTATTCAGTCAGACTTAGTTTCCTCTTAAATCTCGGATGACCACGTAGTAGTGGCAGAGGGTCCTTTGGTGGCAGGGTCGGCCTTTGCTTGGTATGGGAGTGATATCGGCTACTCCATACCTTACATAAAAGCAGTATCAATATTAGACAAGTAGCGGTTAAAAGATTCATCTTGACACATGACACCACATAATCTGTTGACAAGCTGCTTTGAAAACCACTAATTTCAAGCCATTGACCAGGATACTGAGACGTGCATGTCTGAGAGTTTCAGGCGCAAATGCCTAATAGCACTGCCACCAATAAGGAACCTACTTCCATTGGACCTATTCCATATAACTCCCGCACTGGGAATATGACTTACAAAGTACCACTGGCGAAGTCAATATCTTAGATGGACTATAAATAGACCAAGCCATAGGCGACTATGACAATCGTCCCATTCTTGATTTTGAAAGACCTTTCAACTGCGACCAGGTAGGAGTAAGCAACCAACAACTCTCTAAATAGGTCGACCCTTTATCTATAAACGAATGGATCGGAGATGTTAGCAAGCTAGTTTTGGCTGGTAGCATGCTGCCGTGAAGAGTTGAATACTATTGATGCCAAAGAGCAACCAAGCAAGTTTTTGTAGTTAATCCAACCACCTCGTCCGGGGTCTGCCAAGCGGGCGCCTACCTGATGGAGTCGCATTCGAGGAACGCTTCGGATATCGTTATGATGGGGACATTCGTCGAAGAATATCCCTTTCCGTTCGAACAAATAGCTGCTCAATATTGAGTTCCTCACGCACTGCCCTACTTCTCACCCTGTCACGGCGAGTAACTTCCACAAAAAATCTCATCGCGGCTGCTTGTATTCGCTATCTTATTCTTTCGGTCGTTACTAAAATTTCGTGACCATTGGTGAGAGTTGGAATAAAATCTGAGTCGAAAACCGCTAACTTTGGCTTTGACACCAAGCCTTCCTCATTACAGACCTTGCAAGCTGTTTCAGCATTACTCCTCGCATCACTCGATAGTGCAAAAATAAACTCATTCTCTGCTACAAAAAGTTGCTAAATAGAGATGGTAGTAGCTATCACGAGGACTGTTTGAAAAGTCAGTGACACAGTGAACTAAAACTCACATATGTGATATGCGATTGGGACATTAAGCAACATTCCAATAGGCACTGATATTTACGTACTCAGCTGGTGATTAATTTCGCTCCCAAACTGATTGGACCCAACGAAACTGAACGAAGCAGTTGTTGAGTAACATTTAAGTGCTTAGTTGTGCCTTGACTATAACTTTAGATGTGGAGAAAAAGTCACACATCTATTGATTCGCCAAAGTAAGAGAAGGCTGTAGCGAAATGTGACGGAAAATGTGACATATATTTATTTAATAGTTAGTTTTGTGAATCTGGCATATTGGTACACAATTAAACCAATTTCATCGCTGGTTTTCAGCGTCGTCAATTGTGAAACCGATTTCTGACTGGAGTGTGAAAATACAACCTACCCCACTATCATCCATTGCAATATTTCCACACATCACTGCTATCACTTTCCTTCCGATGGCGATCATTTGCAAAATCGATTCACAAACAAAGGACGTCGACTGGAGCAACGAGTCAAACACTTAATAAGCGTCAACATATGCATGGCACCCGTTCAGTTCGTCCACAAAAGTAAATCTTGTTGACCAGCATCCTTGCATGAATTTATTTTAATCAAAATGTCCATCCGTCACAAACTTGATTATTCTGCATTTGCACTTGCAGTCGACTGCGCTGCGCGTCTGTTGGTCGTTGGCGCCCGACGCTATGCAGGATGTCACGGGCATGGCGAATATAACATCCACACCTGTGTGTGGCGCATGCACATAAAAAAAAAAAAAACGCAATAGAAGCTCTGTCATAAAAATGAACTTTATTTATTCTACGCTGCAGCTTCAATGAAAATATTTTAGCGGAATCGCTGCTGGTTAGCTGCATCCCTTTGAAAAGAATATTAATACTTCCTTCACGGAAAATGTATTTTACCGCACTCTCGTTCGCGCTTGGCTTTTTTTCTTGTTTTCCATCCCGAGGAATGGTTAAATTTTCAGCGCCGTAACAAAGAGGGGAACACCAAAAACAGTGTTTTTAACATTTCTCTCAGGTTTTTTTTTTTGTTATTTTGCTTGTTTTCCGTTACAGTGTTAACTCCAGCGGAAGGCAAATAGTTTTTACTTTGTCGCGTCAAAAGGATCAAAGGCACTTTGAAACTCTTGCAGGAAGCCACAAAAAGGGAACACGAGCAGCCTGAATAAATTGACGCAATTAATTTGCAAATGTCCTTTCCCATGAACGAATCTGAAGCTGGGCATGGGTATGGCTATGGACGAGTATTATTTGTTCTTTCTAAGTGCATTGCAAGTGTACGAGTATGGCAAAGGATCAAACGTCAAGATATAATTGACAGGCGAGTTACAATGGTGGCGGTTTAATAAAATGCTTCGCTGGATACCCCAATGAACTCATTAATCAATGACGATGCGGTAGCACTGGTGTTTTTATATGTGCTATCACCTGGCCTTCCTTCCGATGCGGTTTACACACCTGTTCGTCACCCAACTGAGTACGTAGCACTGGAAGCCACGATAAAAGTTCAGCAACATCATTAATATTGCAGTGGCAAGTTTACCATCAGCCCTTTTTTTTTCTTGTATTCTTATTTTCTCCTTTTTTTGCTGGGAATTTGTGTCGGCGAATTGACAGGATGTTAAATTGATGCCACCGTGTAGCAGTTTTTTGAGCGATCTTGAGTAACGTTCCGTGGGTATCCATTGAAACGAGTAGCTTCTGCAGCCAATGGAACGAACGGATGTGACTGAAAGGTAGTCAACATACATATATTCGATGCATACAGAACGCTGAGAAATTCAACGTTCTTCACTGAGTGACTGTGTTAATTTGAATGTAGATACGTGGGAAAACTTACGTAAGTATGCACTCACTTGTATTCAGTAAAGGAATTCAGACGCCAACATCTAAGACAGCCCAATTCGCACGAGAAAAGGAAAGCTGGAAAGCTCAAACCAACAAAAGATCGAATTACTGCACATTATGTTCATCTCTTGCTTCATCGCCTTCTCAATCATCCATACAGTGATGGCAGGCTGATTGAGTTATGAGCCAAAATTAAATAAGACGAGATCTGCCATCCTTCGTCCTGGTGTTAAAATATCCTCAAACAAACTAAAATCATAATCAAAAAAGACTAAAATCATAATAAAAACAATAATCTTGTCAAAACATCAGAGCTGATTCCTGGTGACTTTGAAGGAAATGAGAACAAGACATACACGCGATTTCTACCAACTGTACCAAGTTATGGATGTAGTCGGGAAGGCAAAAATCCATCAGTTCCACTGGTTCGGTCACTTGTGCGCACGAGGCAATCTTCAATCAGTGGTCATAGCACCATGTCACTGAAAAACCAAACTCCTTCGGCACTCCGCACCATGCGAAGAGGCTCGTTCATATAGTGTGTAAAGATGATTGTACACAGCATGGATCGTTGAGGGACCCCATATTGAGTGTGTTCTTTTTAACTATATGTCTCGTTGATTTTGAAAATTTCGGTTGCTCAGGTGCTCTTTTAGCCAGTTCACCAATAATCCCCGAATAGCTTTGCGTTCAAACACTTCTGTTAGCTTAGTATGAGTAAGACGTAATGACTTTCACTTGAAATTTCGCGTTGACACAATTTACAAATTCTACTAGTAGTGTTAAATTCGTCATAGCGATGTCCAATTTTTAAGAAGAGCATGGAATCGAGTATTGTTAGTTTCAGCAGAAGTCAAGTTCTCTTAAAAAAATTATTCAACTTCTAACCATCATCCCTACAACAACACCAATGCATGAATTCTTCAATTTATCATAGGTAATAGGGACATAGGTTCATAGTTTACATATGTGTGAACTCAAAGATGGTCCAATACTTTGTCATTTTCTAAGGCAATAATGTCAAAAATGTTATCATGGGCAGGGGCAATTTTGCTCGAAGTTGGTTATCTCTTTGCTCATTAATTTCTGGTCAATATTCAATGCATCAAACGCAATCACTACTCACTCATTACTACTCTAATAACGCGACAATCTTCTAAAGATACTAACAGCCCGGACTATCAGTATGCAGGATTAGCGTACCGCACTCTCCCCGTAGAACTGCCGTTGGATATTATTTCGCGAGCATGGTTAACAAATTATACTAATTTCTGGGTGGCAGCCGCTTTGGCCTTTTCATTGCTTTAGCTCACCGCAATTTCAATTTCACATCAAGGACGTAGGATATAATTTTGTTCTAGTCAATTTCTGCCCTTGTCATGTGATATATGAAGTTGTCTGCAGATTACCTGACCGTCGCCAAGCGATTGCATTGCAAGACTGCCGGCTCAGCGTCTTCGTACACATTTGGACATTTCGGACCGAAGGGCGAACTATCATGTTCACATTTGTCTAGGTGTTTTCGATAGCCCAAATCTTCACACTAAGACAAATCCTCGAGAAGACCAGTGAGTTTCAAATCGATACGCACCGCCGTTTCATCGATTTAATAGCCGCATACCACAGCATACATCGCAAGGAGCTATTCGATGCGATGGCCAAATTCGGGATCCCGGGAAAACTGATCCAGGTGTGTCGCACCACGCTACACATACGCGATGCACCCTGCAGTTCGGTTCAAGGATTTCTGAGCCGTTTGAAACTTGCACTGAATTTCGGCAAAAATATGCGCTGTGATTTCTTCAATCTAGTACTGGAGAAGGTATTGCGGAGGGCAGCTGTAAACATGGAAGGCATTATCTTCCACAAGTCGGTCCAACGGTTGGGGTACGCAGATGACATCGACATCGTCGCGCGTTCTCAACGTGCCGTAGTGGAGGCTTTTACGGCGATTGAAGAACATGGGAAAAGAACTGGTCTCAATGTCAATGAGGACAAAACAAAATATATGCTGTCGACCAAAAAACCTTCCGTCACACACCACCTTGGACAAAATGTCACGATCGACAGCTACAATTTCGAGGTAGTAAAGGCGTTTCTCTACTTCGGGGCAAACGTGAACTCCACAAACAACATCACAGTGGAGATCCGTCGTAGAATCGCCCTTGGCAACCGGTGCTACTTCGGTTTGTCAAAACAACTCGGCTCAAAACTCCTGACTCGAAGGACCAAAATCATGCTCTACAAAACTCTTATTTTGCCAGTCCTGCTCTATGGAGCCGAAAGCTGGACGCTAAGCAAAACTACAGAGCTGATTCTTGGTACCTTTGAAAGAAAAGTTCTACGACGGATATATGGTCCCGTCTGCGAGAAAGGCGAATGGAGGAGAAGACATAACCGCAAACTGTACGAGCTGTCCCAGGATGTAGATTTAGTCCGGAAGGCAAAAATCCGTCGACTGCACTGACATCGAGCGCATGGACAACAATGCTCCAGCAAAGAGGGTCTTTGAATCCGAGCCTACTGGTTGGAGAAGGATAGGAAGACCGAATCTCCGGTATAAAGACCAAGTAATCGCGGATGCAAGATAGCTTGGTCTTGATGAGTGAAAGCAGCGTGCTCAGGACCGTCAACGATAGAAGGCAGCAATTGCTCAGGCTCGGACCCTCCATGGGTCGCCAGCCTGATAAGTAAGTAAGTAAGTTTTCGATAGCCACCGTGTCCAGACAGGAACGGCGAAAGTTAACGTTTTTTATTGTTCTTGATGTCCACCTCTCTATAACGGGAATAAGTCTGTTCCACTTAGCTTCTATTTTTATTTATTTGGTCTGCTGCCGATCAAGGCTACACCTACGGTGCACTGCCAGGATGTCGATGGTCAACATTCCTGCTAGAACGAACGCTGTATAGGCCGAGATGGTCATAAAATCGATCTGATTGCACATAGTCTGTAGACCGACGTCAGCACCAGTTCAGCATCAGACGTCGGCATCAGTTTTGATTGTCTTACTGCTGGTGCTCCTGACCAAATAGGAGCAGCGTATGAGAAGACCGAAATGACTACCCGTGAGAGTACGATTCTGCGCTCGTATTTCGGGAGGCATCACTTCTCACTGACTACTGTGTGCTTTAAAGGATAGCCGGTTGTCCAGCATCAACCCAAGGCGAGCGTCTGCAAATCCGATGACATGCGCACCTTCTGGTAGCACTAGACGTAAAACAGAGCCATACATTATGTAATGGTCCGATGACTGATCCTTGTGGAACTCCTGCCCCTTACATTGAAATCATACTGATGATTGGATCGCCTGCCTCCGGCTCCACGAGTAGTCTATTGTAGATGATCCGTTGTAACATATCGCCTTGTGTGTCGAGTAGACATATGGGGCGATACGAGTTCGGTTCCCCCAGGGGTTTCGTAACTTTTGGTAGTAAACCAGTTCTGGAGTTTCTACTTTCACCATTTCTAGACATTTCTCTTTGACATACTGGAAGACCTCGAGTCTTACTATTACAGCCGCTTTGACGGACTTGTTCGGGATCCCATATGGTCCAGGTGCCTTAATGTTCTTTATCTTAGAGGATGATTTAGAGAAGTGCTCTTATTCGTAGTTGGGGGGTCTGTTCCGTGCTGTTCTGCAACATGATGGTGCTAACGAAAGAGCAGGACAAGTTATTGCTGGGCATCTATTGCCTTTCAGCTTTTTCCAGCTTTCGCCAAGGGTTTATAATGACCTCAGCATAGAGTTTCATGCCTACTGTGTGTAAGTTGTTGTTGGTTAGAGAATGAAATTAATTGAGTCGAGTTGTCGATTTCAGTGAAGAATTTCAGTTTGGAATAAAAATGTTAAATCATCGATAACACGGAAATTTCGCAGAACTGTACTCATTAATTCAATGCACTCATCAAGATCTACAAAACTGAGTATTCAGATTTTCGCAATTCCAATACCAAGCATAAAACGTTTTGGCCAAAATCGAAGCACACATTCTCGAAATTGTGTGTCAGACATCACTTGCCAAGTTGTTCGCCTTTTAGACATAAGCATTCTGATTTCTGACGTTGAAAACGCGAACGGGTCACTAGCTGTGTCTTCCAGAAAGTGATTGTACACCAGTCCCTAAAAGTGAACCTCCAAAGGGATGAAAAACACGTAAATTGTATCTTTGATATTGAGCCGATGAAGCTTATTTCGGATACATTTTCGCAGTGGCAGCTCCTTCCGCACAGCCAATCCAGTTGTTTGTTTTTTTTTTGTAATATCAGTTAATCCGGCAAAGCGCTCGTAATTTTCCTGCCTTAACACTACAAAATATTCATCCGAAGCAAGAAGGAAGTGTAAAAAGATTACGTTCAGCATCGTAGTGAATTAGTTCCATAGTGGTAGCCTATCCCTCCAAGAGAAAATGCCTTTTGTCATTTAACCAACCAACCCTCCTCTGTTGTCAAGTCACCGGATTAAAACAAGTACATATTTCCTCCTCGGCTCGAATGAATGAGCAGACAATAATGATACACCAACACACCAGATATACGGGAGGGAAAAAATGATTTCCTAATCGCCTCAGCATTTAAATGCCGCCTATTCGTTGAGGGAATACAGGATCAGCAACTTGCTAACTCCGTAGCTGAGCGTGTATCCCAAGGAAAGGAAGAAGAGATGAAAAAAAAAAACTTGCTACGGATTAATTTAATTACTATACCAAGAAAACCGCAATAAAAACGTGCTCCCAGCAGTTACATTTTTAAGCATTTTATTCAAAGTAAAGATTTTAATTCTCATTTATTCCCGAAAACCAAATGTACTGCGAAATGACAGACGAAGGCAAACGTAAGCACCACCACGGCCACCCTGAGGAATCAGCAGAAAATTTTTGATTGTTAAACGCGAATCTGGAGCGTTTTAAGTAATTCGTAAATTAAATCAAATTAACGCTTCAGGACGACATTTCGGCGATGTCATGGGGGTACGGGGGAGTAATGCCAGCCGCAGCGGTGGCACGATTAACACAGTGAATCGAAGTTTTATGAAAGGACCATCGTAAAGCATTAACAGCGGTATGCAGTCCTGGTCTATTGGAAGTTACAACAATTAAATTGGGTTTTAACTGAAGGTAATGGTGGCCATTAAAATGGTTTGTTTCAGTAGATTGAGCAAAAGGATTCATTAAAGTAAATAGACCCTAGACTGAGGGCTCTCTGCCGGATCATTTCAAGGTCACGATTGCGAGCTCGCATTGCCTTTCAATAACACTCAAGCGAAAATAAAAATCAAATCACGGCTGCCAGATAAAGTAATAGCTTAGTGGGTGGACGAGGATGAGCTGCGTTTCACACAGATAAAGCGTCGATGGCGTTATACTTCTTCGTTGTGTGGCGCTGCAGTCGGCCCCCGTTGCATTGTTCCACAGTAAAATCAGATTGGAGCTCACAATTGCAATCATCTGAAAGCAAAACAAATGTCCGTATACCATTGATTTATTAGTATGCTGCTAATTGATAAGCAGCCTGAATTTTGAAAACGGGTAATTTCCTTCGTTTGGCATTTTTCATTTGATTGTTTGAGTCGGGTTTCATTGGGCTAAAATCATTCTGAATCATTTTCAAAGTACAAAATAAAGTTATTGCTCGTTCTGTGTTCCAGTGCCACAATTTTGTACGATGTACACTTAGATCTGGTGTACGCCAAAGTGTGTTAATTTGTTGATATATTATGAGGATAATTGTTCAGGACGTCGGAAGAAATCAAGCAAATAAGAGCTTTCATCGAAAATCGGCTTTCGAGTGAGCTTTTTCCTCGCTTTTTTGTTTTCTTTGTGTCGGAGGCATGCAGTAAGAGACAACAGTTTTGTGAAAAAAAGAGCGAAGCAGAAGAAATCGACTGCTATTCAAATTTTTTTTTGAATTGTATTTCCAAAAATGGCCGTTTTGATGAAAAAAATGCAGATTCAAAAATATGTATATATTTAAAAAAGAGGAGAACTCTTGCCCCCGTTCTCTTTCAAAATCTTTAGACAGTAAGAAAAGTTATATGGGAATACCCAATTCTGGGTGTGGAAGGATATCAGATGAAACTTCTTCTCTGTGGAGTGCCAAGGTTCGGGTGGACTTGGGACTCAGCCAGCAAATCTAGTCAGCTGACTAGTTGCCGCCCGCTACACCATTTCCTGCTCGGCTTGAGTGCGGCACATTCGATGCTGTTGTCCCCTGTTAATTTCTTCCACAGGCACGGAGTCGAAAACACTTCGGTGCTGCATGGCTCAGCAATCTTAAGCTTTAGATCCGTAGACATCTGTCTACACTCTCATCGCTGTACATTAATTCAGTTCGTGGTTTGACCATCTCCTCCATTCATTCCATCAACGCAAATAGGGCAATTGTTCGCACTCCGGATTTTTCTTTCGAAAAGACCGAGTACTTCTTCATCCGCCTTTGAAATTGTCTAGGCCTTTGATGGTCAATGTCTTGTACAAAGCCAGGTTGATCCTTCGAGAGAGACCTCTGCCACTTAATTGAGCGGAAAGAAACAACCAAGAGTTATTCTGCTATTGTGCTGTTAACTGCTTCCAAGTCCATTACACCTGCCTATTGTGACGTTTTGTCCAAGCCGTCGATGCTGTATGTCTTTTCTTGAGGACAGCATATACACTTGGACATTTATCTCTCGTTCACTGAGAGATCGAACTCTAGCCTCTTCCGTCTAGATGCCAGCAAACGCCTCACTGGTAGCTTGCTATGTTGTGGTAATCACGTCAACAGCGTATGCTAATATCTGTTCTGAATTCATGAAGATTGTACCTCCATTGCGAGGTTTGCTACTGTGGTGATGAATAATTCACATGACAGTGTGTCGCGTTCTCTAAATCATTTTTTGAGATTAATAGTATCAGTGAGTTCGTTGCCGACCTTGATGGAGCAGAAAGAAGAGTCCACTTGAGCTTAGCAGGAATGTCAAGGCAAGACATGCCTTTATGCAGCTCATCGCTGTGCATCCTGCCGTATGCGAACTTGAAATCGACTAATTGGTAGTGAGTCAATCGGCATTTCTTTGGTTTTTTGGAGATCTCTTCTATCCTCAATGGCTTGAATCCGGAATTTTCCGATTGCTCGTAAGCGCATTCAGGCGAGCACACAAAACGGCAAACAAGATTTTGTACGCGATGCTAAGGAGACTTATCCCTTAATAATTGACGCAGTGGAAATGGTCTCCGTTGTTGGGGATCCGGCAGAAATGTGGACAAGTTTTCTTACGACCTTATTTTGCAGACGAGCCGGTGCTTGAACCGTAACAAAAACCTCCAACTATCTTAATGATTTCAGCCCTCCATCGCCTAGACATCGACTTTGTGTGGCGCTCCAGTTGGGGACGGACGTGGACCTCAACTACAACTGAGATGCCTTCAAATAGGCGCACTAAATTGTTCCTATCTTGGAAAGGAGATGGAAACCTAAATCGGCGGACAGAATTCTCGTCTGTCAACGTCCAGATTGAGTGGAACATTCTGCCTGACAGCGGTATTCCTCATCGTTTAATAGTATACAGAAGTGATCTTTCCAGATTCTTAGTATTGACTGCGACTCTACTACAAGTTATCCATTTTCGTCCTGGCTGGCATCTGTCTGAACCTTACATCCATTGGGTTTCTTGCTTCACCTTTTGGCAAGGCTTTCGGTCATCGTTCATTCCGTAACACCTCTCCATCTCCTCTATCACCATGCTGCTTCTTTTTCTGTCTGAGAAGGTGGGTCTCCTCCTTTCGTCTATGTTCATGAACAGCTTTCGTTCTTAGTTACAGCTTTGGGTGTCCAGCATCGCTGCAAGTGCCTTTCGCTATCGTGTTGTAAGTCCCATCCCATCAGCGGGAATTTCTTGACTATGATTCCTATCTTCTTTGCTTTCTTGCACAGGCGCCATCGAGCAAAAGTCGACAGAAGTGAGAAGAGCGCGTCAAACTTGAAGATTAAGCCTTCAGAAAAACATAAATATGTATCAATTGTAGCTTTTTGCGTTTTGAGAAAACGTAAAACAAAATTCTTCCTCTTCTTTAACACACATGAAGCTTTTGATTACACAACGTTCTATCGCACTATTTACACAGCTTACAGCTATTTGAACACCATCTTTCTTGACTTTTTCTAATTCACCTCCCACCATGTGATTGTAGTAGACGCCCGAAGCTCCACAGACATAAAAGAAAAAAAACTGCATCTCATAAGCACGCAATTTAATAGTAATGTCACCTTCAAAATGTTAATCCCAAAAAAGACATTTCTGAAATTTCAACCTTTTTTTTATTTCCATTTCTAAAGGTCTGGAGGAGAAGGTTACTCCTATCCTTGAGATACTCTTATAATCCATAATGTCATCAAGACTTGAACGCGCAAACTATCATCCCTTAATTAACATCTCCCGCCGCAACAGCACCCCACTAATTATAAATTTTATTAATCCCCCGCTGTTGGGGCTGCCGGCACAATCGTTTCCATTAATTGGATTGTCATCCCCGAAAGTGCAAACATCTGCTAATTTTTAATCCTCCAGCGGGAGGGGATGCAAAACAGTGGAAATTCTCTCGAAAATGTCTCAACTCATTGAAACTACAAACAGTGGCAAGGTATTTACGAGCTCACTAGCGTCCAGGTGCTTTGCTCCATTTCCACCGCTCCCCCACCTCTGTTCGCTCGGTTTTTCTGTGACTAAGGACAATATCTTTAATCATTTAATTTAAATGAAATTCTCATTTTGTGGGCACATTCAGCAGATTTCCACGGCGATAGCTAAGCTGAAAACTCCGTCTCCTCGATGTCATTATGCCACCACTACAAGACGTTGTCTTCTCGTTCCACTGCCAACGTCCAGGGTAACATTTCTGCAGACCCAACATAATTTCCGAACGCGGTAGCCTGCGGCTCTGTTCGCATAGGAATCTACATTTGTGGCACATTTGCCGGAAGTACGGCAACCACACTCCGTCACCTAAAGACGAGCGATGATCTTATGATACCGCAGAGAGATTATCTCATTAGGTAACCACAGTGCTATTGAAATTTTGAAATTCTCCAAATATACACTTGCAGAGGGACTTAAGGATTTTTTTTTTCTTCTCTGTCTGAATTTCATGCGGCTGAAGGTGAGATTTGTGCGGTTACAAATGACATCCACAGACTTGGTCCTGGAGCAGTGGGTAGTTACAGAAATCCCTACTATTGCGCTGTGGCCACATTTTACATGTTGCAATGTGAAGTGAATTTTTAATTGTTTTGTTTTTAAAGTCTTTGCGAACACAGTGAGTTGTGCGCAATAGAAGTCATGTCAGAAAAATTATGACAAATACACAACTGAACATAATAAGCTGTGATCACTAGATAAGTACGTAGATGGGTGCGCAAATGGCCTAGGAACCTTACCAGACGAACTAATGGATGATTTTTTTCTGTTTGGTTTTTCATTGTTCTATTTCTGCCAGCTCACGTGGGACTCGTGACATATGCCGGAACATACTTAGTGATCGTTGTCATTTCATCACGCAAAGACTTGCACCCGAACAATTCTAAAAAGTTGTTGAGATTTTTCAGCGACGAACCTCATTTCTGGTTGAAGGCGTATTCTCATAAACAAACCTTATTTGGTGCGATGAGCGACCTTAACGAATACGAGAGCTGCCGGAGAAACACTGTAGCGGGTACCAACGCCATGGTTCACTGATTTCGAACATTTTGCTCAAAATCCATGACCTGAGCGTGGTCCACATAGCTTTCAACATACCACACAGGATGCTGTTATGTAACTTCTTCAACATTGTTCGAGAGAAGGTGATTTGAGGTCGGTGGATAGACGTACATGGCACGTCTCACTTAGGTCCTAATAGACCCATTGTGATGCCCAATCGGGGAATAAATTTCATCTTCACACCTTTCTCGTACCCATCAAGTCTGCACGTTGTCCAACCATCCTTAAATCCTAATAAACTTGAAAATAGAGCCTAAGGACACTTTAGATAGTTCCTGCATGTCCTGAAGAAGTGTTCTCCCAGTTTTCTATGCCTCAAATGGCCGATACTGGGACCGTGGCTGAGATAGTGAGCAGTATTATCTTTCACGCTAATCTTGTCCGTATGGTTCCAAATTGAATTACATTTTAGTACAAGATTGGGCAAAACAGACCAGAGGTACGATCGTATCAGGAGTCCTTTCAGCTGTTTGCGTAAGCAGATAACATTCACGTGATTGGCCGAACACAGGGAGCCGTCAATGAGGCGTTTGCCAGCATTGAGGTGGAAGCTGGTAAAATCCGTCTCGCGAGAGAAAACGAAGTATGTGCTGTGTTCAAGAGAGAACACAAAACATCCACGTATTGGGCAAACTAAAGGCTGATTTTTTAGCTATTATCTTTTTGGCAATACTGGCTTATACAGCTGACGCACGTTTCGTGTTTTGTTTCACTGTCAAACATCATCAGTTTGGTCTATAATTTAACCATGAATCGGCTTACAAACGAACAACGCTTGCAAATTATTGAATTTTATTATCAAAATGCGTGCTCTGTTAAGAAAGTTCATAGAGCGCTTCTTCCATTTTATGGTCAGCTCATTTTTAGCTCGATGGGTACGTAAATAAGCAGAACTGTCGATTTTGGAGTGAATATCAGCCAGAAGCATTGCAAGAGCTACCAATGCATCCAGAAAAGTCACAGTTTGGTGCGGTTTATGTGCTGGTGGCATCATTGGACCGTACTTCTTCAAAGATGATGCGAATCGTAACGTAACTGTGAATGTTGAGCGCTACCGTGAGATGATATCCAACTTTTTTTTGCCCAAAATACAAGAGCTTGACTTGCATGACATGTGGTTTCAACAAGACGGTGCCACATGCCACACAGCACGCGCAACAATGGACTTATTGAGGGGCGAGTTCGGTGAACATTTTATTTCACGTTCGGGACCGGTCAATTGGCCGCCTAGATCGTGCGATTTAACGCCTTTAGACTATTTTTTGTGGGGCTATGTTAAAGCTCATATCTATACAGACAAGCCCACTTCAATTGACGCATTGCAAGACAACATTGAAGCATTTATTCGTGAGATACCGGCCGAAATGTTGGAAAGAGTATGCCAAAATTGGACTAAGCGGATGGACCATTTGAGGCGCAGTCAAGGTCAACATTTGCATGAAATAATCTTCAAACATTAAATTATATGGACCGTACTATCGATTCCAATAAAGATTTCATGCATTTTTCTGAATTTTATATGTTTTTTTTTTGAAAAACTTTCCTATAGCTTTTAAAAAATCACCCTTTATAACTTCGAGGCAGTCAGGAACATGATATACGTCGATTTCGCGGTGAACAGTGCTTACAACGTCAAAACAGAAATCAAACGCGAAGTAACTCTTGACAGTCGATCTTTCTTAAATTTAACAGTTGAGCAGAACTGTGTCGCGAGGTATTAACCAACTTCAAAAATCCCAGTCGTACTGTATTGCAAAGGCGATCATTTCTCTAGACACGGAACGGCATTTTTTTCCTTCTGGGACAATTGAAACCTAGCATCTATGCATCGCAGATACATAACTTACCATGCATCAGCAAACACAGATAGTTGTAGGAAACTCCCTGTCCACATTGTTTATATATGCCTAGGTATGACCGCCCTTCTCGAAGTATCAAACCGACTTTGTACATACCATGGATCAAACCAGAGGGAGGGACTATTTCCAAAGAGGTTGAAGAAGACCCTTGTTTCTATTAGAAAAAGTTCTGCGTGGTTTTAGTTATATTTGTTTTGATGACATGTTCAAATGAAGATTCAACAACGGACTGTAGGAGTTGTAGAATAGAAAGAGTTTTATGAGTTAAGTCGGCGTTTACGGATCAAATACCAAATACGGGTGAGCCATGTAAGCTGAGTGGAAAACTTGAATCTAGCCCAAAGAGTCACCGACTCCGAGTCTATGTTTGTCTAGTCAACAAATGGCGCCCCGTTCAAGGTGGCGCATACAAGTGAACAACGACCTCCTTTAATTTAGTGTGCCTATTTTAAGGCATCTCAGTTGTAGTTGAGGTCCAGGACCATCCCGAACTGAAGCGCCACACAAAGTTGATGCAGATGCATGCACTGGTATATTATTGGAACGCCCAAATGGTACGTCATGACTTTAAACGTGACGGAAGTGAGCAATAAAAAACATTGAAGACATGATGATATCGAAATGAAACCTTCACCATCTAGTCGATAGTCAAGACAAATCGCTCGCTAAACTCTTTCAACTTTCAACATTTATTTGAACGAATTTCACAAAACGAATGCCTGCCTTGATTTTGGATACAAATTCGTGGACATTATTGAATTCTCGTAACATCAGAATACTGAAGCGAGTCTAAACCTGTCATTAAAAACTCATCCTAATTTCTAATGACTAATTACCGGCGTAATCAAAATAGCTCCATCGGGTGCCTGTGCCGAGTGTAATTTGTCATCGTCATTACCATCGTATGATGCATGCGGTTTTCGGGAAGCGCCCTCTCGAGCTCCTGAGAGTAATTGCCTCTCTTACCTCTGGGAAAATCAATTCAATTCCACAATACCGAACCAGGTGGAGATTAGTGGGGCATAGAATCCTATCCCCGTGGCTTTTGTTACGATTCCCCTCGAACAATGGAAATGCGATCATTCGGTTGGAAATTTCGCTGCAGCCGCCTGTCAGTGGATATCCTTCGACATGGAATGAGCGTTAAAATGAGTGGGTGTGCTCCATTGCGGGGAACATCATGTAATAGCAAATTAAATCAACCGGCTAATTGTTACTGTTGTACACAATATTATCCTCTTTGGCTCTTGTCACGCACCGACATGCGGGTATTTGGGGCGCTTGAATTCAACGAAAAACCATTCGTAATTGGTTGCTATTTTCTGTAATTACAGTTTCATGCGCTTGATCTTGTCCAGTTAATGGCATTAATGCCCACCGATGTTGTTTGTTAAATTGTGTTGTTTATGATCAAATGACGCAAAAAGGATACCACAGGAATGGTCTGATTTGGGAATTTCTTAAGCCTATTTGGCATTGCACTGGAAATGCATCCCGGATGCTCAGTGTTCGGAAGTATCAACTGGATCCCTGTGGGACAACAGGGGAGAGGACGCCTGTGAGTTTGAAATGTATCCCAATAGTTGGTGCAGGAGAGCCGCGGTCTTATACGCAAGGGCATCCGTAAATCTACCCTCCTACGACGCCAGTAATAAGTAAGCCAATTGGTGCCAATACAGTCTATAATCCGGAGATATAATGCTGTTAGCTGGAGAGGCTTTCTGGTTGAGGGCCGAGTTCTTTCTTGACTACTTATAGCCAGTCTTGGTTTGAGTTTCTCGAATTGAACACTTTTGATAAATTTGTAAACGTTGTTCCGGCGTGAGGCTGTTTATGATTTATTACCAAACCAAACTAAACTCAAAACAACCGAGAAGTGTTACATCAGCTGAAAATAATGTTGCTAATTTAAAGATCGCAGCATCTACAGAAAAACATTACAAATTAACACTCTAATAGGTTCTGGAAGATGATCAAAACCTATTGAGTACACTAATGCTTAGTCCCGTCATGTTGTTGGAATAGTAGGCGCTTAGGTGACATTGTCTATGCGACGAAATAGCACTTCAGTTGCATAGAAGATGTGCAATAGTCTCCTCACTCCACTTCCTCTCTGCAGCTTCTGCAGAAATCTTTATAGGAGAAGTCTAATCTGGAGGCAAGTGTCCAATGGCACAATGACGCCGATAATGGTTCTAATGATCTGTCTACTCATTCTGATCAGGCTACGTTTTGGATCGATAGTAGGTCACAGCTGTTTAGTGATGAGGCACCCAGTACCGGTAGACCATCTACAATTTGTGTGAGTAAGCATTTCAAGCTTCAGTATATGCGTTGCGATGGACATGGATGATAGGTCTCCACCCGCAAATAGTACGAAGCTAGTACCCTTTCTAGCGAGTTCGTCCGCTTAGCAATTCACTGCGATGTCACATTATCCCTGCACCCAAATGGTAAATATACTTTGCCACTTGGGATAACAGGCAATTCTTTGAGTTCAGAGTGAATGGCATGGCTTTGATATCTGTGCTTTGTTCTGTACATTGTTTTTTATCCTAAAGCTTTAACCTTAAAATCTACAGTGAGTTGGTAGTCGGAATGGCAGTTGAATGTTTAGTTCCTTAGAAGCTCCCAAGTCTTCGACCATCTTCGATGCATCAAGGAAAATTCGTAGAGCACTGTTCAACGTCCAGTGTTCAGACTTCCAGTATGATCTGGGAGGTTTGCTGGTTGAAATTTGTTTGGATGAGTAGCTTGGGTATCGTGTGGTTGTTGTTTTCAGGTAGGTAGGGGTATGTACCTGCCAAGGATAGTAGTGTCTGGAACGGAGTTCTGCCCACATAATCGGCGATTTCACTCGTATCACCGTGCAGGTCTCAGCTTGCGTGCCGCAGCTTGCGGTTGTTCTTAGCGCTCCGCTGATACACTGATACACCTTCTGCCATCTTTGCACACTTTCGAACGGTTTGCAATTGATTTTTCATTCTAACGCGGTCCACCAAATCGCTACACCATATGGTAGTAGGGGCCTGAATACAGATATAAATATCCAGTGGATCACATGGGGAGAAAGCCATAAAACTGCCTCCTTAAGTATTCCTGGCCGGATTTCATCCACACCTGCGGATTAGCCTAACCTTTTTTTTATTTCTTTTATTTTATTTCATTTTAAATTTTGGTACAGATTTTTATCTACAAAGCCGGAAGTGCTCATCTTAGCGATGCATTGCCAAAATTATTGCCATCCTCAGTTCCTTGTTCGGAATTGAGCAGCTCCGAAATTTGCTCGCTCCGTCAAAATGTCCATCTCACTAGAAATCAATCCACCATCTCATTTGACTCCTTTGATGATGTAGAATTTCCTTCCTCTGAGCCTGCGAAGGGTTTGTCGGATCATCTTTTTCGCAGATCTCCGGTAGCTGTCCAACTTCTCGGCGAGCTCCTTCAGGGAGTGCTCTTTACCTGCTTGGACAGCCAATTTACAAGTTCTTCCCGCCGCAGTGTACCGGTCACAAGAAGCAGAAAATCCCTCAAGAGGATTCAGTCTCTGCTGGTCTTCTTCTTCTCTCTAATGGCTTCTTGAACCCCCCGGCTGTTTTAAACCGCGCAGTTTCTTTCTCACCACCAGCCGCCACTCTAAGCCGCAAACATCCCGTGCAGAGGCGATGACAGCTGTCACATGCGATAAACAGTTATAATTTGCTCAAACCTTTCGAACGTATTAAAACACAAAAACATACACGTTGCCGACCGTAGATGTGTTGACCTGCTTGCCTACAGCCCATCATCCAACGAATTCAAACAAGGCAAACTGCAGAAGTTCTGAAAATCATACACGACATTATTTATGAGGAGTAAGTACACACTATTCTCCGCACAGCTGGAGGGTTCAATTTCAAAACCCAATTTGACTGCAATAAACCTGCTCCATAATCTGGACACACATTGAATCTCATCAGACCACGAACTGTACCCCCAGTCCATGGCCTGGTCATTTTTATATCTCCACCAGGCTACCTTATCTGGAATATAATTTTCATCACTGTTTATTCGATGAAATCATGTCGTTGTCACCTCGATATATCACCATAAATCGAATCACAAATTGCGAATGTATTGCACACACACAGCGAGACGCACACATCCAAGGACCACCCTTGGGATAATCTTTACAATCCAATTTGTAAAATAGTTTAGTAGTACGTGTCCTGGTATCCACTTGGAACAATCACGTGCGTAACTAATAAATATTTCAAAGGATTCGTGGTCCTGGGGTGGTTGCTTGTTTACGAGTTTCTTATTGGTCATTGTCGCTGCCATTTGCTTGTTATCGTTTTGATGGTATTGTGCAGTGAATCGTTGTCCGAATGCTAAGTACTCGGACTGAAGCAGTGTCACCGAGACGGATGGAATATGAGCAAAAGTGCATCTTAAAACGGACTGGGGGGGTCCTTAAGACGTCTGCACGTACCGCACTCTGAGCTGAATATGGTGTTCGGATAATTGCGTATAATATGATTTCTTGTGTTTTGTTTTTGTGAGATGTTAGATGATGATTTGGAATTCCTTTGGCGATGAAGTGTACACTGGTCTGTGATACTCTAGTTATTTATGGGGTGTTAGTCAGTAGGGCAGATGGGAAATTATGGAATGAATCGTATCGAGAGACCTTGGACTGTAGTGCAATACATTATTGTTTCTGCCACTGGAATACGCCTTGTTTGTGAATGAGAGTCAGCAGCGGCCGGGTAATGTTTACTTAACCTAAGGTTTGCCAATTCGAAGTACGGGTCAAAACGTTTTCTTAATGTTATTTGTGTCACGATGGACAAACAGCAACAGACTTGATGTCAACCCACCCAAAACTGAACTCGTACTTTTCACAAGGAAATGTAAATTCCCGAACATCTCTCCACGGAAGCTAAAAGGAAAATAATGGACTGATCAGGCTACTGCTGCTGGCGCAGCTGGTTGAGTACCTGTCCCTGGTTAGAGGGGTCCCCGGTTCGAATCCCGGTGAAAGCAAAGTTAAAACGCTTTTATCGGGTTTTCAAATCTGGTCCAGTCACCATTTGTCGTTGGAATCAAATTAATCACTGGAGTTTTCGATCAGTGATAGTAGTCTGACTATGGGTATCACTATGGACCAACATGGTCTAAGTGTGCTGGAGATCTCGCTGGTAGCCCACCTAACTAACCTAACCTACTGATCAGGCTAAATACCGAGGTATTGCAGTCGACAGCAAATCAAGCTGTAAACATAACATACAGGAACACATTAGGAATCAGAAAAATAGTCGGACCCAAATGGGAAATCCGACCGAGAATAACACACTGGCTGTACGCTGCAATAGTACGGCCTACACTGACGTTAGGCGTCCTAGTCGGGTAGACAGCACTACAAGTCAAACAAAAAGCTGAATACAGAAATCATAATGCTTCTGTATTGCACGGGCTTTCAGATACAGCAGCCATAGAAATGATACAGCATCTTCTTCCCATGGATATTTACGGGAAGCTTACGACTACGAATGCAGCACTACGACTAAGAGAATACAATCGTTGGGGTAAAACTCTCAGCAAATGGCACACGGAGATACTCTAAAATTCGTAGACAGACTATCTGACGCCTTTCCTGAACATAGAAATAAAGCACAATACAATAATCACCACGACAGGGGATTGAGACCGAGATAAATTCCGTCACCCGGCAGAGGACCACCCAGCGTCTGGTCTTTCAGACTTTCAGTAGGATCTCGAGTTGAGATCTTCTTTTCGACGGAGACGATTCGGTGCTTCAGCGATCGGTGTCTCTAGCAACGAATTCAAACCTGTCAAGAATGATAGAATGTCCAGAACGTAGTTCATTCCACATTTGCAGTGATTTCAGTGTAACCGCTGAGCTGGCCGCTACCTGTCTGCCGATCATATCTATTTGAGGAAGATCGAGTAGTATGTTCAATCCTGCCGAGGAGATTATCTCCATCGCTTCGTTGATCTGTTGCACATGAGTGAGGATATTGCACTTTGTATCCATTATCCATGCTATGTCCACCTTATTGCAACAAGGGCAACAGCAAGGGACCATGCGAGGCGGCATTCTTTTGCCACCTTTCAAGCAATACAGAATCGTCGAGGCTTTACTGACACGCTCTAGTGTTTTGGATTCCCAGCTTTGTTTAGTGTCAATGATTATAGCTAAGAATGTAGTGCTGACATTCACATTTACCGCAGTCCCGCACAACGAGCGATGGTCTAAGGCAGGAAAATTGTCCTTTCTAGTCCAGAGAGGGCATGCTGATATACATTCTCCAGATGGCGCAATTGCAACATCATCGGCTTAGGCAATAACCTTCTCTCCAGACCGTTCCTGAGAAAGCAGAAATTCAGTCACTGCTGCGTACCACAAAAGGGGGTCGAGCACATCACCTTGCGGGGTATCCCTGTTAACCGCTCTGCAGATCTCGGTTTCAGAGAGCTAATACCTTATTGCAATGTTGTTGAGTAGCTGGTGAATAAAAGCCACTATGGACCTTCAGATTCCGAGCCTGTTGAGCACTGATGAAATTGCTTTGGCTTCAATTATGCTCTTAGAACTATTACAGTAATTTTCATCAATAAGGGGCGTGTACGTAAACTTAGGACGAGAAGGCAGTCTTAAGCGTTGCTCCTGCCGATATGTCGCGGTGGTAGGAGATTACTCTTAGGTACGTTCCCGCATTCAACGGAATTATCAAACTGATAGATAGGCAAAATGCACAATCAGTGCCAAAATGGAGCACCTACAAAGCAAGATCAATGATTGATTATTCTTCCCTCCAAGAAATTCTTACAATTTTTATATGAAAAAATTCTCATCAAATGATGATGATTGTATATACAGCAGCATAATTGTTGTTTTATCAAAAAAAAAAAAAAGAAGAAACAATTGGAGTTCCATTTCAATTTACAATCCAGTGTGAAGATATCCACCGACGACACACAAACCTCCGATGATGTACACTACGGAGGGTAATAGCATACCATATTTGACCTGATTGCACGTACTTATATGTAAATCGTGCTATATCCCCATTTAATTGGAAAATTCAATCGTACCGCAAAGCAGTCAGCTGAGATGGCCGTAAGCACACGTCATGACGAACGATTCCCTCCCCGAGGGATTCGTTTTATATGTGCCAACTGCCATCCCACATCATCCCCATCAGTCGGTG
The DNA here is from genome assembly GCA_907269125.1 of Eristalis pertinax. Classification (NCBI taxonomy): domain Eukaryota; kingdom Metazoa; phylum Arthropoda; class Insecta; order Diptera; family Syrphidae; genus Eristalis; species Eristalis pertinax. The sequence goes on from OU026145.1 coordinate 56,265,019, forward strand.
AAGCGGATACAGCTAATCAAATCAATGCAAGCTTCATTTATGCTTTTAATTATTCGCCACGCATACGAAGTAGGTACCACTGGGACGTATGTATCCACCTTGTTCTGGGGTGATCAACATGCATGTATAACACTAACCAATCCTACTGTGAGTCCTTCTTATCGCATTAGATTAGATTAATTCAAAGCTGTTTGTGGTATGTGCTATTTTAAAGGATACATCTACTGTTCCCCCGCTGCCACTGCTGAGCTTTGTAAAAATAATTTCGACTTGGCCCGTCGTGTGTGTGGGAGCAGCCAATGAACCGGGCTTCGCTTCAAGTTCTAGACTTTATAAAGCGAAAGCCACAACCATGTATAGGATGAGAGCGATCTAATTATTCATGAAACCGGGATACCGAATGCTCTCATGAATAGACACATCCTTAATGCTTTGTCCATGGATAAAGGCGTTGCCCCTAAGGTGAGATGAGATGTGCGATGCATGCAGAACATAATTAAGATAATTAGTTTCAAATTGTGAATAACTCATGCAAATAAATCGGAAACCGTAGCCAAAGAGTCGAGTGCAAACCGTGCACACCCCCAACTGAAGTACATTCACCTCACCGTGAATGTAAGAGGTTACTTGCATCTGTTCAGGCAGAAAACAAATCTAGTTAGGTTTATGGCATACCGGGCACCACTTGATTCGGGAGAATCCCAGTCCATGTGGACTGCTCCATTGAATCCTTAATCTTGGCCTACATCAGGAATTCTGTTCATGATCTGCATTGTTTGTTTTGAATGTTTCACCTACCCTACATGGACAGAACCTTAGTTATGTTCTTCAACTATAATCAAAAGCCGAAATTTAAACGAACACGTTCCACGTTCTTGAGTATGACCAAACAGCTGGAAACACTGTACAGATTCGATAACGCCTGCACAAATACTATAAGCTGCTGCAGAAGAGCTAGGTCTTATGACCGACGCCAACACGACAAGAAAACCCGAATACATGACTATATGCAGGTTCGTACAAAAGTACAAAGCTAGAAGGCTACAAGATAATGCTCTACGGAGAGAAAATAAGGGAGCGGGCCTGTTTACTTTGAAAGAAACAGAAATAGTCCGATGAAGGCGCTTAAGTTTAACCGACGCACAAACCAACAAGCATGCGGACAAAGCCGACAAGAGTCTACCAGGATTCTCGGAAATGGCCAACAGGATGCAAAGTTGCAAATAGTAGCGGATATCCGACGTAGACGATGACGTCAAAACTCATCAACTCGAAGGACCAAAATCTTGCTCTTTTATATCGACCATCTGTTAGCTTTGTGGCTTTTGGCAATAAGGGCACAATAAACCAGATCTGCAGACTATGCTGATACTGGAAAATACTCAATTACTTCAGTAATCGACAGTCATAAAGTAACACTTGTGATCTTTGGTCGTGATTGCGTTGAGGGATCTGAAGGAGGAGATGAACAAAAGAAGATATACGATATGTGCTTGCTTATTGAAAAGTATTCCAAGCTAATTATTGAGAACAAACTTATTTTTTGTAAGTAAGTATCTGGACAGAGAGCAAACTGTGATGATGCAACCGTTGCAGCTGTGTTCGTCCTTCCTTTCCGACTTGATGATATTTTCTTGAAAATACTTAATTTGCTGCAATTTGCTTGGTTGCTTAGCTTCACTTCACAGGGCGATCCGTGAAGGAGTGTTTGCTGTGACACTGCACTCGATGCAACATCCTGCGAACTCATATCCCCTGCGTTGAACAAATTAAATTTGATTACGCTTAAAGTCTTAAAAAAAAAATTATTTATTCCAAAATTGAATCCGGCAGCGATTCTGCCTTCTTACAAACTTAAATACTACTTAAATGCTGCCACAGATCTACTATCGATGATGCTGCATGGGTCGAGTTGCTGCATGCGGCTGCTCGATGCTCATGATTGAATGCGATCATGTTCGTTGGTCTGTGTCGAAATGTGATGACAATGGAATGTGTGCGTACGGTATGCAACTCTGGGGATGTGCCAAGAAACAGCAACATAATAAACTTGCAAACCTTTCGAAATAAACTGTTGTCAACGCACCATGATATATACGAAGTGATGATACGCACAGAGACTTGGAAGTCCAAGATGAAGTCCTAAGTCACACTTGGTAGATAATATGAGTACTAACTGATGTACTGATGACATAAGTTATAAGTAGACCAAACAGCGATGCTTTCCTTGTCATTCGGGGACTGATTGAACCTTTGTAACACCAACATATTTTTAAGACAATTTTTCTTTTGTTAAAACTTTTTCTAAACTATAATAATGTTAATTGACATCATCAAACCAAGGAATTACTTCAAATAATACAGTGGCATCCTTCCTTTCTGATAAGGACCATCACGCACAGTACAAAAGCGCTCCACATTTCCATAGCAAATCACTCTTGTTTCATGTTTCATCTTGCGACCGTTCTTTAACTGCCCGAGAAATCACTCACAAAGTGGGAGTGGGACTTTGTTTTAACTACAGCGCACCTAAGAACAGAAGTATTACATTCGCTAGTGCTACGTTTTTATCTATAGCAAACATACGGGATGCTGTTAATTGTGCACTGGTTAGTCTGGAATTTGCCTGCTATTTTACATTTTCATCACCTCGTCCGGGGTCGGCCAAACGGTCAAGGCACACCTCGGAAGTCGTGATGATGAGGACATTCGTGCCAATAAATATTTAAATTGTTGTTCGTTAATTTAAATTGTTGCTTGTTCCACGTTCGTCGTTCCTTTTATTAAGCGTTTGTTCGATTGTCGTTTTCTTGTTCGTTTGATCGATGCAATTGTACCGTTGTTCCCCGTCGACTATCGGACTCCGGGCCGAATAAACAAAGCAGAGAGATAGACAAAGCTCAGTTTTTTGCTTATGAAAGCGAAGTTGACTGAGTAGTGTGACAATATTACATCATGCACCTTATATATAAAGGGTGGTTCAATTTTAAGGGCCGATGTTGAATGTGAACCACACCTAAACGTCAAGTTCTTTTCTGCATTTCATTTGACATTTCTCAATTTCGGACTAACTCAATTTGAACCATGGAAAGATACAACGCGTTAAAGTTATATATTCAGTTATTTTTCAGTCAATTTAATCGTCCAAATGTGCGTACAATCGGAAAAATCGTGCAAAAATTTGAGCAACCCGGGTCTGTAGGAGATGTGAAAACACCAGTGCATGCTCGTACAGCTCGTACTGCAGAAAATACTACTGCTGTTCGCGATAGTGTGGCTGAAGAGCCGTATACCTCAACTCGTCGTCGTGCCCAACGTTGATGAACATTATTCATAAAGACTTACATTTACACACTTACAAGGTGCAATTGACTCAAGAACGAAAGCCTCTTGACCATTTCAAGCGTCGTCAATGGTCAGAATGGTGGCAAGAAATGGCAACAGTGGATGATAAATTTTCGAAGAAACTCATCTTCAGTGATGAGGCACATTTTCACCTAAGTGGATTTGTCAATAAGCAGAATTGCCGCATTTGGGCGAATGATAATCCAAGAGTGATTGTCGAAAAACCAATGCACCCACAAAGAGTGACTGGTGCGGTTTATGGGCTGGCGGCATCATCGGGCAGTATTTTTTCCAAAATGAGGCCGGTCAGGCAGTTACTGTGAATGGTGTTCGCTATCGTGAAATTATAACGAACTTTTTATGGCCCGAATTGGAAGATATGAATGTGGACGATATTTGGTTTCAACAGGACGGTTCCACTCCTCTCCGCGACAAATTCAATGGCCGTGTTATCTCACGTGGTGGCGATCTCAATTGGCCGCCAAGATCATGTGATTTGACACCGTTGGATTTTTTCTTTGGGGTTATTTGAAAAAAAAGGTGTACGTCGATAAGCCAGCAACAATTTAAGAGCTAAAGGATGAGATAATTCGGCACATTAACGGCATAGAACATCAATTATGCTTCAGCGTCATCGAAAATTTGGACCATCGGATGGAGGTGTGCCGCCGAAGTCGCGGCGGCCATAATCTGATTTCAGTCAAGTAAATGGAACGTGGAACATACTCACAGTGCGGCAACACGGAGTGCGGAACCTCGGTGTTTAGGTTCGATTCCCGATACGGCCCCAAGCCCAAAGAGTAATAACTGTCTCAGCCCGTTTAGAATCGGCATAAAGCTCGTGAGGAACAAGTAGCACGCACAACACGAGTAGCATTTTTTCTCTTTTTGTCTCTTTTTTTCTCTTTTTTTCTCTTTTTTTTCTCTTGTACAACCCTTGTCGTGAAGGCAACGCCACCGTGACTAGGGTAGATATATTGTATAGAAGGGTTGGTGTTTTTCCAAAAGACGTACTACTTCCCTCATGAAAGCTAGTAAGTCTTTAGTAGTGGAGTTTTTTAAACCCACTCAAGTAAGTATCTCCTTATGGAAGATGTGTTTTCTTAACCGTATTAGTGCCGGACATTCGCACAAAATGTGCTCAGAAGTTTCATCCTCTTCGAGGCAGAGCCGACAGACCTTGTCTTGACACAGGTTTACATTGTTAAGGTGGTAGTTCAGGCCTGTAAGAAACATTGTTAGCAATCTTAAATCTCTTGTTAATATTGAGTATTTCCTTATATGAACAAGGCCTGATTAAACGTTTGGATTGCCTAAGACCATGACGACTGGTCAAGGCGAAGTTTGTCTTCCCATTCGTTAATCAGAGTTGTGACTGCTGTCCAATTGACATCACAGTACGTTTCAGGAGCGGTGAATGCAGATTCCGAGCCAGCCCTCGTGAGCTCATCTGCGGATTCGTAGCCTGCAAACCTCCTGTGTCCAGGGACCCAGCCAAGTTTCACTTTGTTGTGTCTGCCAAGGGAGTGTAGAGCGTCATAGCAACATTTGACTGTTTTGGAGTCTAAAAGGTTAGAGAGTGCCTTTAGTGCTATGAGTAGTTGCTGTAGAAGCTAGGCGCTAGCCATCTGTAGCGGCTGTTGCGCCACCCATATTATATTATTATTATTAAATGGAAAGTTAACGTAAGCATTCAAAATGACGTGAAAAGTGGGTATTAATTCACAGATTGACTTCAAATATAGGTCACTGACGATACTCAAAGAGTATATCTGTCTAGAAGAATGTTTCTCAAACGAAGTCGGCAAAGAACTATAGGCGTACTATTTCGGAGCCACGCACATATTACAGAGAGTTTCATCTCATCACATGCCTTAATTTCCTTTATTTAAACAAAAGATATGTATTTCAAGGCGAAAACAGCAATGTCTCGAAACAAAATGCATTGTCAGCAGCAATTATGAGATCCTTGCAGTCTACTTCTGTCAAGTGACAAAGAGTAATTGCCTCAGACTGTTTGGAATAGTTTGCCATCACCATTCACGTGCGGCATGATTGAATTTTTCAGTTTGCTTCTCTTTTCAATTGAGGCCCCTAAAAGCTTTATCGTGTTGAATATGACGAGGCAATCATAGTTTTGTGTGCGCGAAATGGAGTGGTACGAGTTTATTTTAAATTTTTAAAATGGCACTCTTCGTGCAATTGGTGATGAAAAGATTTTCGATGAGTGGAGACTATCCATTTGACGAAGTTATCATTCTGATGAATGATTCAGGGTTTTAATGTGCAGCTGCTTGGGGAGTTTAGTTTGACTCTGAAAAGATTGTCTGCGCACTTTTGCCGCAAGAATAATGAAATGGGAAGCGCCGCTATCCGAAGTGAAAATGGGCATAGATTCTGGGCATAGATACTGATACCACTCATGTTGTGCGTGCTGTCGTTCTTACGTGAGTGGATGGGACCGCCCATGCTTGTGTGGATAAGTACAACATTTGAACATTGTCAGTGACTCGAAAGAGGTGGGATTGTGAAAAGTGCTTGTCCTACCGGGAATCGACCCTAGAGACCAAGGTTGAAGTGCGTAGAAGTCAACGCACATCCCCAATACTTCACGGACACCCACAACTCGAAAGAGGTGGTGCCGTGCATTATGAGATCTGTTCGTTTCGGGGATTGGGCCTAGAACCCCAAGTGTAGGATGACTGGATATTCTTGCGAATCCTGTATTATACCAATCGTATCGAATGCTTCGGGATCATGTTCCATAAAATTAGGACAGTAAGCCAAAACTGTTGGATCAGTAGTCATAGCGTGCAATATCCTTTAGTTCATTTGAATAGTGAATTTGATTGTCATGTTCAGGTTCGTCTCGTTGTACACGACCTCTATAGAAACACGAAAGAACAAGTGACACTCCCCTGTGAAACTTGGGCGCTGATATCATTGAGCTCCGAGTATTCAGATCGGTATTTTGTATGAAGCAGTATATCTTCTAAGATCTATTTTCGGCTGTACTTATTTTCCTTCAAATTGTCACCGCCCGTTTTGTGCTCTCATTTGCTGAAACTTATCCTTGACCTACACAAGGTAATTAACGGAAGTCACTCAAACGATAACCAGTGACAAATTGTGCCACATTTACATTCTCTCATGTATCATTATCAAAAACGAAGCAACCGTCGAAATAGAAGTCTTTGCTTACATTTACCCACGTAGGCATCGATAATGCTGTTACAGAATACAGACTCAAACTCAAGAGCGCAAGAAAGCACGAGTCAATTCGTCTATTACACTTGCGCTTCTATCGAGGATTCCTTGAATATTGAATTGTGGTCATGTTTGGTGGTGAGTACAATGAGATTACACATGACTGTAGGCGAATCTGTGTGTGCAGAAGCAATCGAGTTTGTGGGCTTTAACAAATAGAATTCGCATGAAGCAAAATTCAATTTCACGTATTTTCGCAAAAAAATATTCAGGTGGGCGCTGACGTAAGCAAAATGTGGCATTTCAGTGTATTTTCTGGGAAAAAAACACGATGATTTCGATGGGAATTCTACTTAACATCAAATTGATACGTATACGCCTCGGTGTTTATTACTGAGAGTAAACGGACATAAATCGTTGGGTAGGGATGACAATTTAAAGAAAGTAAGCAATGAATTGGCATTTCTCAGTACTGTAAGTAAGAACTGCCGAGGACGTACGAATGACACCCACTGTAGCTTGTGTCCTTGGGCCTTTTGAAATTTAAGAGAACACTTTAGGTTAAGGCTGTCAGCAAGCAGCAGTAACGTATTACAACGCGGCTACTGATTTCAACAAAGCGATACAAATGGGTAACACTAATGTTGCTTAGTTCGACCAGGTTATAGAACACAAAGTCATTTTTTTCTTCTGCAGGAGATTTCGGTGCAAATGCGAAGAAGATGCGAAATAATTTCATACTCTTCCTCGTCTCTGCAACTTCGGCTGGAGTCATTGTTTGGCAAACCCAATCTAACGGCTTGAGTTCCAATGGAGCAATGCTCAGTAATAAAGCTCTGTCCCTGGGTCCCTTAGTAATTTTCTGGAACATAAGATGGATGCTAAAATATTCAGCCATGTAGTTAAAAGATAGCCGGCAGTTCAGGGAAGTCTTCGAGTTAACCGTGATTTGATCGCCGCCTAGCTGTCGGAACTTATGACAATCTCCCCTCATTGATGTCACATTGCTTCTATACCAAGCCGTGTTGTATGTGCTATTGTTCAATCACGAGTGGATGGGTTTTATGTTTTCTATACCGAGTGCGACCGGCAGAATTTGAGAAGCTTTTTCTAGACAGGAATAGCTTTTGGTCATTATTAGTCTAAAGAGGTGGAGCCGTGAAATATAAGAGTCGCTAAATTCGGTGATTGAACCTGACACCTCCGGCGTAAGAGTCAACGCACTATGCCACGGCAATCATTTATATCCTTAAGGCCGTACAAATAGCTAGTGGACCATGCGAGGCAGTTGTCCCCATTTGCCTTCGCTCGTATATTGGAATTAGTAGCAAGGATGAGAGGATGAGCAAGGATGAGACCAACAAAATTAGGGATGGCATTCAGCTTTAGCACAGTTCTGCACATGGAGGGAGTCTCCTAGTTTCAAAGTGAAGACTAACAGCTCTGTTTTTTGCGGGCTTAAAGCTAGGTGTAATGGATCACATAGATGTGCAATCATCTCTGATCAACAGAGCTGCATGGGTGAACTCCACAAATGACCACTTCGTGGAGATGCGATGTACAATCGCCCCTGGCAACCACTGCTACTTCGGTTTGTTGAAACAACCGAGCTTAAACCTCCTGACTCCAGTTATACTTATTTTTCCAGTCCTGTTATAAGCAAAACAGCAGAGCTGATCATTGGTGCCTTCGAAAGGAGAATTCTACTTCGAGTATATGGTCCTGTCTGCGATGGAGGAGAAGAAATAACCGCGACCACAAAGCCCTAGACTACACTGGCTCGCCAATTCCGTGCGCATGGGCTCCAATGACGGGGATCTTCGAATCCGTTATCCTATTTGGAGAAGCAAAAAAACAGAATGACGGCTGAAATTACACCGCGACCTTTAGATCTATTGTGCCCCCTATTCACAACTTTGCTTTCTTAAGAGCTCCCCTGCCACGCAGCTCTTTTCAAAGTCGTATTGAGGGTTATTTGCTGCCATTAGGCGAACGTGGAAGAGATTTGTCCTAGAGTATTCTCTCTAAGCCAGTTTCCTTCTTCTGGTACTCATAGTTTCCTTGTTAGGATACTGAGGTTTTTGCTCATTCTGATACATGCTTCAAGCCTCTTGCGGATAGACCCAAGAGTTTCTTGGCCTGTATGAGCGTTGTTGCATGTATCTGCCCGGTTCCTTCTTTCTAGTTCCATGAACTCTTCCCTGTGGATGTGGTCTCCTACAGCGTAGAATGGTTCGGGGCCTATAAATTGTTGCGATGCTCCTTTCCTAGCCAGGGAATCGGCCATTTCATTGCCTTTTATCCCTGTATGGGCAGGTATCCAACAGAGTTTTACTCTGTTACTCCTACTCAGCTTCTTAAGCTTCTGTAGACATTCCCACACAAGCCTGCCTGATATAGGAGTATAGTGCCAGGATAGCGGCACGACTGTCCGACATTATTGCTATGTCACAGAGCGCATCTGTCCATGGCATAGACTTCTGTTTGAAAGATACTGGTGCATTTGCCCATGGGTTCGTAGAACTTTCTCCGGGGTCCAAATACTCCCACCGCTGTTCCTTCATCAGTTCTTGATCCACTATGGATACATTGCGCCAGTCTTTTTTTGTGACCATCGCATGTCGGGTGTGGAGATCAAATCATCGAAGACCCAAGACAGATTGGTCTTGACGAATGGAAGCATAGTGCCCGGAAAGGCAGCCATAGCTGGGTGTCGAAAAAATAACGCTCCGACCTTGAATGAGTATGAGATGGGACCGGAGAACGAAGGCCGCAGATTTCAGAAAGGTTTTCCTTGAAAACTGAACGAATTGTGCTCAACTTCGTGAGAGTTCAACAGCAGAGCTCAGTTGCAGACCCTGCGAGGATCGCTCGCTAACCAACTTGACAAAATTTTCGTGATAAAAATGTATATCAAAAGTTGTTAGACTCTCGTTGAATTTGCATTGTCCCCCAACCCCAACCTTGTGGTGGATACATCTGGCATCCCAGATGGAAGTTTCTTCTCCTCGCGTAAACCAATTAAATTCCACGACACTCCCGGTAATGAATGATTAAAACTCCTGTCAACTCTCACTTGTGTGCAGCATGTGTGAAGTTGGAACTTTTCTCCATTCCACCCACGAACCGCAAAGTACGAAAATAGTTCCACGATAATCAATCAACCTCATGCGGTGGTCGTTTTCCCATCACGAACGCGACAAAGATAAGGCAAACCCATAAACTACCGACTGTCAAATGAAAACAGGATAAACGATTGCCCTCAGCCGTCCATAGACTCCCGGATGGAATCGAAAAAAAAAAGAAGAAGAAGAGAGGAATAAAACCCACACAGCAGTTCCAACCGTAATTTTTCAAATTTTTTTTCTCAAATCTGCCCCCTTCCCCAAATAATGATGATTAAGTGTAATGCGTCTGAGGGCATACATATACGTACGTACACGCCCCCACCCCAGTCCCGAAGGAAATGAAAATCTGATCTCGAGGTCTGGGTTAGAATCTTCTTCTTCGCTTAGACACTGCTGCCGCCATAGGGGACCAACCAACTATCAGGGCCTTCACTGATTCAATGAAAGTTTGTTTGTGTGAGGGATACAACACCCCCACAAGGAGACAACGGCTTCCATGATAGGCCTTGGGCGCAGATGAAGCATGTGTGTGCTCCAGGGAGGTTCATTCGAGAAATTATAAATTGAAGCGACGGCAACAGCGAGCAAACACACTCAGTGTACACTGTGTACACACACACAGAAGGATACAGATACCGACTGAGTCTATCATAATTCAATGGGGGAGTAAATTTCGTGACCGGAAAGCCTTATACATCAGGAACGATGGGCGACTTGTTAAATTGAAAACGCTTGTCGGAGGCGGGAAGAAATGGAAGGGCGGTGTGGCACATCATCACCAGCACACCAGAGCGGATGTGCTGAGCATTTATGCGAAGGAAATACCCTCGTTATGGCTGCAAAACGTCGGCAGCGATGACGGCGTGGAGCGACGCCAGCGGATACGACTGAGGTTACAATAATTTGTTCGATTCGTTGAGGGTGAGCAGTTTTTTTTTTGTCTTCCTCTGGCATCCATTCCTCCCCCCACCAATTTATGTTTGATAATCGCCCACCTATGCGCCTACCTAGCAAAAGCCCGCCAGCAGCGACTTGGGGAGTCACGAGATTAGGAGCTTTATCATGTATAAAATTGGACAAATACGCAGCGGCATTTGTCTGTGGTAGTGGTGACGTTGATTGCTTAGATCGAGCGCTGGATGCTGGGACTCCTCTTTCTGCGGAACGTTGGGTGGGACGCAAAATTAATGGTATTCCCTGAATTGTGGATGGAGCTGGAGCTCGGCTGATTCTATACAGTTTGCATCACAGCGGTGGTGGCGGCGACTGTGGTGGCGCCAGTGTGAAGCATTGCCTAATCGCTGAGGCATGTGATTATCATGGAAAATCGTGAGCCATGTGCACGACTACTACTCCGAATGGAAGGCGCTGAGGGATTGTTCCCAACGGTTTGGAGGGTATTCTCATTTTTGTTTTTTTTTTTTTGCTATCCTCTTCTTCTACTTTGCCATTCGATGTTGCCGGTCCTCTAATGACGGAGAGTTCGCCTGATTAGTGTCCCGGGAATCATACACATGATGATGATACGATTCTTAATACTGCAGAATCGGAATCGACGGCAAGCGGGAGGAATTTTAATCGAAAATTTAGATCGTATCCGGATGTGCCTAATGGGATAGAAAATTCACTGCCACAATTGTCCTGACAAATTGGATCGTAAGATAAGAGGATGCCTTTCAAAACGTGTCGGAGTTTTGAATTCCCTACACTGTTCGACTAATTAGCGGGAATAAAATGGGTGTCACAAATATGCTACGCTACGCGGTGGAGTATGGTGAATGTTTACGGGATTGTAGATACATACGTTGACTTTCTTGGGTCGCCGACTCAAAGGAAATGGAGCATTTGAGGAATTTCTGTTAGTCTTCGGATAGTAAGCCCGATGCTGAATATATTTGAAGGGCTGGCATTGAAAGGACACAGTATAAGCAAACTGTGTTGTTACGGATGGGCTCCTGCAGGGAAGTAGTATGGCTTTGCAAAGCCTTTGGCGCAGCTTGACTATCTGTAATACAAACATATTTATACATGAGTTGTTTTGTATGACAATGACTTCAGCTTATAATACACTCCATCCACCAGGTTGTCTAAAGCACTGCATATGGTTTTGAGTATTGGTTAATACTCCAGCAACGCTTTGGTTGTGATTACCAGTTTGATTGGTTTAGTGGCTCCAGAGCAGATAAAGAATTGAGAAATCAAGATCGAAGGAGATGGCTGGCTTTTGGTAGTCTGTCAATCCACCAATAGATTTAAAATTTAGTAGCTGATAAAATTGTTTGGGTCCCAGTGATAGCATTTCTAGCCTAACATGACCCGATGAAGCGACAAGTTTACTCCTCCTTTTCTTGATTTCGAATTACCCTTCTGCTGCTATTTCCCAACGAGGAAGGAGTGTAGCGTGTTTTTCAAGCGGAAGTCCTTACAGTCAGTGAGGCAGCTAGAATGGTGTTAATGTTGAAAATACCGCTGGCTGATATTACCATTCTAATAGATAGTAGAACGGCCATTCAAACAATGTGGAGAACAGAAAAGTCCAGGCTAGTCGCTTGCTGCCGTGCCAAGAGCTCAAGGTTCTCAGCAAGCAGCACCCTATTACTCTATGCTGAGTTACAGGGATATAGGCGGCAACGATGCAACTTGCCAAGAAAGGGGCCTACACCGACCAATGCCAGTTAATCCTATGCATCAACGTTTTGCGACTGAAAAAAAGCAATTGGTTGACACAATCAAAGAGGAAGTAAGTAAAATGGGGAACGCTCTAATCACTCATGAGACCACTCGAATGCTGTGGCCTAAGATTATTAGTGCAAGAACCTTAAGACTCCTTGAATGAAAAATCATAGTTGGAGAACTAACTGACCATAATCAGATGAAGTATTGTATCATAAAATGAAAATGGGACTAATTAACTACCTCTGCCACTGCCACAGTCTGTGCCAGTTGAGATGTAGAACACTGGGGGGACACTTATTCCCAGTGGCTGACTGAAATTTCCTCTACGAGAATCGCAATGGGTCCAAGAAGACTTGAGTGAGTCGTGGATCGTACACGTCTACCCATAATCCTAACCTAACTCAACTAGGCCTTATTATAGATGCAAATGTAAACTACGGAAAAAGATAAGAAACTTTGAGTCAAAATTGGAAAAATGAAAATGAACCAGCGGCATTTAATCCCCTTATTCTTTGTGATTGTTATTGACGCTATCTGTTAAACGCAAAAAGTGTCTGCGCTGACATATTGGAAATATATTCCTCTTTGTGTGGGGCTTCAGTTCGGAGTAGACCTGGGCCTCGATCTGTAGCTAGACGCTTTCAGTTGAGCACACCAATCTGATGGGCGCTTGTTCACAACGCATTAGACACGGGCGCCCTCACTTGCGTTGACTCGGAATTGAAGAATTTATATGCGTTCCACATGGCAATGCCACCTTAGGCGTATGAGACGCCGGGCTAGGCTCATGTAATTTTACACCCTGTATAGTTCGTGGCTAAATCCTATCGCATTTCCTGCCACCATCTTGAAATTATCTCTTGAAAGTCAGCACGATCAGACTGCATACATAACAATATGGGTAGCGCTACAGCCAGTAGTGGGCCAGCGCCTAGCTACTACAGCAACCACTCGCGCTGTGCTTGCTATTGTTCCCTTATGAGTCGATGTTCACGTTTTATGTCGACTCCGAACGGCTAAATACTCTTTGACCATTGTCAGTGATTCGAAAGAGGTGGGGCCGTGAAAATTGTTTTTTCGTACCAGGAATCGAACCTAGACACCATAGGCGACGCACGAACCCATAACGCCACAGCTGCCACGTTGGCATGTGGGAAACTTGAATTTTGATATACATATTATGTAGTTGTTGCATGTAGTTAACAGGACGACGACAACCCAAATAACACCCTCAGGCAGATCGTTCTGCTTAATTTAGACGTATTTTTGTTCATTTGTTCTGTTTAATTTGGAATAGGTCTGCCTCTTCCAGAGGTTAAAAACGAAGTACATGGTGTCTTCTAAAAAGCAACGCGACAAGGTAAACGTCTTGATAATAACTTCGATGAAAATATTGTCTCCGTTTACCTCGACTCCGTGCTTACTTCGAGCAACAACGTCATTTCCGAGCACAAACTCAGATCAATCTCTGTTTCTTTGAATAGAGAAGGACCATTTCCCGAAGGATATATCCATTTTCATAAAAGACTGCTGATCACAGTCCTGCTCCGCGGCGTATACTCATGGATCTTAGCGCGTCTCTACATGCTACTGCAGTGTCGCAGCGACTACATAAATTGCATGGCAGGGAGAGTGCGCCTCCCTAGTGGCTGTGACACTCTTGCTTCGTGTCGAGACGGCCCTAGGATTGTTGGCGCAGTCGTGTTAGCCTTGAACAAATTTCGGTAATATTCCCCTCCTTTAGTTGGTTGAATTCAAACAAGATTCTTCCTGTTAAGAATAAACAAGTCTGAGAACAGATTCCCTGTTTCGCATTTCAGGTGTCAGATGCATTATGTTGGTTGAATTTTCAAAGGGCATGTCCTTTTATAGAAAATCTCTCGCCGTCTCACAATTGATGAGAATGCAGTAATTTAATTTAAATTAAGCCACAAACAGATGTCAGATGTTTGTGAAAGTCGTCAGGGTAGTTTCATGGTTTCCACCGCGTCACAGAGTGAAAGTCAAGATACTCTATTCATTCAAATTAATTTCGCATCCCCGGCAATCTCCAGCAAAAGGATATTTAATTACACTTGACGGCAGTCAATCAAGAAATAATTAGAAGTGAATCCTTTGAAAGAGTCCATTATTTTGTAAACTACTTAGAAAGTTTCCCTTGAGCCCCTTGAGGCAACAAAAGTTAATCGAAGTGAAGTACGTTGTACTCGTATTAATTTCCCTGAAAGATCAAAAAATTGCGTATGCTTGTGGAAGTGATACCCAACGTATGTGTGTACACAAGGTGTAACTTTAGCGTAGTTTGAGTTCACAGTCACTTCCAGTCACCGAGTACCATTCATCGTGTGGCGCTCTAATTTTTTTTGCCGCTTCGTCTCTTCATCGTCGTCTGCCTGCGTTCGTTTTTTCTATTTTCATCGCCATCTCATCATCGGGGCCATCCCATTGTCGATGGGATAAGGGATCCTTTTGGATAGCAAGGGAAACTACCATGAGGAAGAAGAAGAGAGTACAAAAAAGGAGCAGCAAAAAATAGAAAGATCCCGAATGGTTATTGAAATTCTCAACGCAATACCTTAGTGGAAAGTTGTGTGCTGGGAAACCCTTACGGTTTATCGAAGAAAATAAACGGGGCGAACGTAATTTTTCTCTTCGTTTGGCTTTAGCCCTTTATCCATTTTCCGCCGTCATAAGGGATTCCTTACAACAGGATATAAAAGGATTCCGGACGAACGCAATTCGATTATCCAAAATCCACATCCACATTTTGTGGTGCTTCATATGTAAATTTTCGATGAAGGGCGCTGCCACGGCGGTTCGTTCTTTCGCCCTCCGTCTTCTGTGCGGGTTCGTGTCCATAATCGTAGTTATTTTGTGGGGAAATCTGCAAAGATAATGAGTTAAAAGGATTAGAAGTGGGTATCAATAATGAGTGATTTTAATTAAATGTGAACTCATGATGGGCGGGTTGATGCATGAGTGTGTCCTAAGAGATTACAATTGCAATTGCAATTAAATCGAATTGTAAGGCTTTGATAAGGACTATACAACGACAGTCTGAAGAGCCACATACTTGGAAAGCTAATTAATGTCAATGATTGACAAGCATATGGGTCGATAGGAAAGCCGAGATTGAGACATTTACCACTTCAAGGTTAATGGGTGGCATCCACATCCTCCCAGAGTGATGGGAGGAGTAATGCTGAGCTTTTCTGTAGGTTTAACTAAGCTAATGAAGTAAGTCAGCACGTTGGGTGAGAAATATGGTAAGACGCGAGGAACTCAACGTTTAGCAGCTGCTTCATGTAACGGAATGGGATATGCTTCAATAGTTCGATAATTTGGTCACGTTGCATGTTCCCATATGTTACTCCATCATATATGCGATCGCATTTGTTGCCGACATACCAACCACTATGCTTGGCGTACAACCAAACAGTCGCTGAACCTGACCTTTTGAACCACTTTTTGATGACCACCAAAACCTATTTTCTGGAGCTTTAACAAACGAAGTTGCCGCATTTGAAGAACGGAGAATCCATACGAGATCCATGAAACACCATTGCATGGCCAAAAAGTGACTGTTTGGGCCGGCGGTTGCGCCATAACTCCATAATATTTGGTTTAATTTTCTGCAGAGAAAGCGAAACAGTGGTCAGGAATCGACAGCGGTGAATGTTGGCTCATTATGTCCACCCACATGTATGTGAAAAAGGTCTCGATAGCAATGCCACACTGCAAACTCCCTAGACGTGTGTGGTTGATGATGATAGTGACTTACCACCCAAATCTCCAGATTAAACCCCTTCGAAGTTCTTTTTGTGGGGTTATTTGAAAAGCAGAGAGTGCGCCAGTAAGCCTCAGACTATTGACGAGCTCAAGACAATCATTTGTACCAACATCTTAACTATACCGCCCGAGACGCAAACTGCGACCTGTTGCATTTTAACTTCTTAGCGCCAAGTGGTGGGAATACTACTACTAATTACTCACTTGTTTTCGACTAAACTCTGGGAGGAGTCGGACACCCGTTCTTAGATTTTTGTCGACTGCGCGAGGAGGAAGTTGTGGAAGCTGTACTGTCCAAACCTAACCTAGCCATAGGACTGGATGAAGTGCACCCAAAATTCGTTTAACTGCTGCCTCCATACATATGTACATACTACTTTTCATAATCTAAATATTTGACTGCATACTAACAAATTCAGTCTTTCCTTCGCAATGAGTAGAGGCTAAAAGCATTCCTATCCCAAAGAAATCGGAAGGAGCTGCGGCGGAATACAGACCTATTTGAACTCTAACATTCTTCTCGAAAGTACATATTTGAGAAAACCATTATATCGCAGATGCATCTTGCGAGTAAAAAGCTTTTAAATCAAACTAGTTATTGGTCGTTGATGACATCAGGAAAACAATAAAAATGCTCCAATTTTATTCTTTGCATTATTAACGTTTCTCATCTTTCCTACCAGTAAAGTGCGGTGTCCCACAACGATCAGCACTTGAACCATTACTTGCCTCTACTAATGTCAATGAACTACCTACTCGTAAGATGATCAAGGTCGGTAACCAACTCATCGAGACCTTCAATGTCAAAAAAGGTTTTAGACAAGTCGACACGCTGTCACGTGATTTCTTCAACGTCATACTTGGGAAGACCGTGCGAAACTCAAACGTCAAAACCAGAGGGACTATCTTCCACAAGTCTGTTAAACTGCTTGCTTACGCGGACGACATTGACGTGATTGGACAAACACAGCGAGCATTGACTGAGGCGTTTGCTGGCATTGAAGCGAAAGCGGCTAAAAAGGGTCTAGCAGTAAATCAGTAAATCAAAGCAAAACAAAGTACATGCCGTCATCACGAAACGACGCACAACAAGTACTCGGACCTCGGCCCTCGTCTCTGCAGTAAACAGCGACAATAACAGCAGAACCGAGATCAAGCTCTAAGCACCAAGCTGACTTTATATAACACTCTGATCATCGCTGTCCTGCTCTATGCCGCAGAGACATGTACGCTATTGAAAGCGGATGAAGAAGGTCTTGGTCGTTTTGAGAGAAAAGTTCTACGTGCGATCTTTGGTGCTGTTTGCGTTGATGGCGTCTGGAGGAGGAGATTTAACCACGAACCTAGTTAAGCGTCTTCGGATCCAACACTTTAGCTAGCTAGGTCATATAGATGGATGGACACCACAGGTCTTGCTCCAAGAGTCTTCGATTCCGAACAATTGGGACAACGCAACAGAGGGAGTCCTCGAACGAGATGTCGCACAGAAGTGGAGAAGGACCTTACCCAACTTGGTGTGCGCAATTGGAGGCAGCTGGCAAAGGATCGTGCTGGCTGGAGTGTCTTGTTCGTTGAGGCCCAGGTCCACCACGGACTGTAGCGCCAAACAAAGAAGAAGAAGAAAGTTGTCAAGTATTATTCAATTGCTGACGACACACAAATCCAGATGAGCCGTCCCTGATGACTTTCACCATATATTCGATTGGGCAACAAAGTAACATACATAAAAGATGGCACACCTATTATAAATCCTCCCTATCTAGTCAGTTAAGAAGGGCTTATTTTTGTTTGTCCAAGGTTATAACAGTGCAATGGAGCACTAAGGCTACTGGAGCACACTGTACTACCAGGCAGCAACCTACATTTACTGGACAGCAGGCGCTTCTCTGAAGAGGAACCTACATTATCAGCTCTTACCTCCTCAACGCCGAGCAAAGGCTGAACAGTGGCAGAGGAAATGCTCTGCAGAGTCGTGGTCTTCTTCTTCAGGCGTCGTTTCATCACTTAGACCAAGCTCATTAAGGTGTTTGGCGAAGATGTTGTCAGATGATGTGTCGTCTGAAGTCTTTTCTGTCAAGAGATAAAACGAATTTAACGAATTTCTTAGAGACGTTTGGGCGCATGCGGTTGGTTTGCCTACATCCTGGAGAGTCATACCACCTCCGGTTGTGCTCTCGAGAAGCCCCGCTCCAGCCAAGGAAGCGAGTAGTCCGATCGGGCGATCTAATTTCCCACGGCGATCTAATGGGCCAGGATCCAGAATTTAAGCAGCCGATAAAATTCCGAGAAGACTTACATTCTTGAACTATTCTGGAAATGGTTAAAAGCAAGGCCATAAGCCCAGCTTTGTTGTCGCTGCCAACACAAATACTCCACCCCTTCCATCTGTTCTTCATAATACAATTCATGGCAATTAGGATGTAGGTTCACGTAGGTTCCCGTTTGGAAAACCGGTGGAAAACTGTTAGGTAACAAGGTGTGTAGTCTAATGTTGTCGCCCTCCACGAAGGTGCCAGCGCCAAATACTTCATTGTCGTCCGTGAAGATTCGACTACAGTTATTTTCTGACTCAGATTCTGGCCAGAGCCAGTACTGCCAGCAGATGTGCGTCGCAGCTGGAATACTGGTGACATCCATGAGACAAGGTCTTCAAAGCTCCCGTGCGTTTTACCAAAAACCACTCCTTCTTGAGCAGATTTTACCTTGAGAGTGCATCCCATGATGTGGATATCAAAGGAGGGGGGAGAGATTCAGCAGTACATCAAGAGCAAAATCAGGCATACTACGGAAAGCCCCTGTGCAGCCGAGATAGACCGACCTTTGAAGCTTAGTGAAAGAAGCTTATTCCCCAAAACGACAGGGGCCTTATCACAGCAATTTAGATCCAAATGGATCTTTATGGTGATAGACCCTTCCACTATCAGAAAACGAACAGAGCCTTTGCGTTTTTTGGCTCGATGTAAAGGGTGTTTTTTAGAAGTATAGAACTTTGAAATTGAAACAAAGATCATTTTTTTAGATTCACATCAAATTTACTTTATTCGAAAGATAATCTTCTTTTAAATACTTTAATTTAAATACGATTTCTGGCATATGCCAGCCACGGCTGGCTAGGACGTAGTCTAATCTGGAGGTTCAATTTTCCATGACTTTTCGTCGAATTGACGTTTCTCGTCAATAACGCGGTGAATGTTGTCCGCCAAGTGGGCAATCGTTTTGGGCTTATCGGCGTAGACTAGCGACTTCACATATCCCTACAGACAATAGTCAAGCGGCGTTAAATCACACGATCTTGAAGGCCAATTCACAGATCCGTAACGTGAAACTATGCGGTTACCAAACGTTTCCTTCAATTAATCAAATGTGGCACGAGCTGTGTGACATGTTGCGCCGTCTTGTTGAGACCACAGCTCCTGCACATCATGGTTGTTGAATTGATGAACGAAAAAATCAGTAATCATGGCTCTATAGTTACCATTGACTGCAACGTTCTGGCTAGCAACGTTTTTAAAGAAGTACGGACCAATTATTCCACCAACCCATAAAAGCAAACAGTCAATTTTGTGGATGTAACGGTGTCTCAACATCCACTTGAAGATTATGAATTGGACGTAATGCGCGATACGTATTTCGAACATAACCATGATTTTCAAAATAAATTTGCACAACTTGGCAGCGGTGTTGGGCCAGATCCGTCAATTTCCTCTTCCTCGTGAAGAGAGCAACCTCGGTTTTGAGAGGGTTGACTGAAAGCCCATTCCTGTCAATGAAGACGGAAAAACATGAAATTGTTTTTATTTTTTTGATGAACAAAATATAAAAATCGTCAAGAGCTTTATCCGTGCGTTGTAAATACCGGGGAAACATTTTCGCAACAAATACGTCTAAATATTGATCAACGAATTCGACATGGAAACTGAGAGAAGACAATTTGGTTTGTCCGACATTTTTGCAGCAAACTTGACATAAAGTGAAGTTAAGACCTTTGAACCGTGAGTGGCTTTGAGCAAAGAACTCAAATTCCGAGTAAAACAATTTCTATTAAATAAAATTGTCAGGAATCAGGTAGCATGACTTGGACTTGGACCACTTGGACTCACGATGAAGACCCCACTAATTAAGCCGATTAGTACGTAAGACTACAAGACTGTTTGAAGTCAACCGAACATTTTCACTTCTGACAACTGTGGGCTTAAATAATCCCCACCAAATTACATTGATAACTCTAAAAGAAAAGTATCCCAAGTGCTGTGGACTTTTCAATTCCGCTCACGTTCTCAATTCAACCATCCCTTCGATCAACAATGCTGCAGAAAACGAGCTCAGACAAGATGAAAAATAACTTGAAGCAAACAGCCTAATTATGACCACAGAATGTCAAAAAGGTCAGTCATCTTAATCAGCTGAACCAAACTCAAATCCATTTCCAAAATAAACTATCCCCAGCTCATTAAGGGCAACAAGTTCATTAAAAGCTTTGACCTTTGATCGAATCCTGACACTCACTTTACGGCGACACCACCCCATCGCCGCGCCGCTCGAAGCTCACCGCCCCATCGACGACAATTGCCCGTCGCCCACTCGGTGGGCACTTACCCCCTTCTGTCGTGTTTTACATTTCCAATTTCGTGATTGGAATAAAATTGTATGCCGTATCAACCAGACGGTAACTACGTACACCGATGAAGGGCGTCGTCGGCATTGTCGGGGGGGGTGGAGCAAGGACAACTTCACCAGTGGATGGATTGCCCGAATGTCTTGGTACTTAATTGAAGCGCAAGAACCTTTTTGACATCTACAGGAGCAGACTCGTTGTAATTAAAAGGCAATTAAGTGACTATTTTCGCAGTCGTAACTGATTAACTGGGTGAATTTCAGAAGGAGTACCATCTGAATGATACTTTTGCCTTCACACTGCTACCGAGCAATTTAGTGCCCTCAAGTGCACAAGGTGGCAATTTAGAAATTGACTTCTCTTAGAATGTCCTGCGGTCAGACTGAACTGATCTGGTGACGGCCTCCGACCACCAACTGACAGGATACACCAAAGAGAACTTATTTTGCCACATCCGTGACTGATTTAGTTAATTCCTTAAAGCAATCACCGAAACCGCAGTCACTCTACATGCTGAAACAGACAAAATGGGGGCGGAGGAGGATGCGGACCAAATTCTTGAACTCTCAATAACTTGGCTCCATTAGTGGAAAGCGAAGCTCTTAGTCTTACAAGCTAAACGCATTGATTTTGGTTCCAAAACTATTGTACAAGAAAAAGTACTTAGTGATCGGTATGTGTACATCAATGGCATTGACAGACGAATCTTGAATTGCTGCTCTACTATTCTGGTACGCTGGTGCTGGTGCTGCTGCATGCTGCTCGAAGTGGCATTAGGTGACTAATGGAGTTTTAGTGTTGCATCGTGCGGCAATGTAAATTGGTAGCAGGAGGCACTCAATTGAAATGTAAATCGATCCTAAGTGGTGGCTTACATGATGTGTGGAGAGTAGAGAAATTTCTTGTTTCTCGTATTCCGTCTAAGGGGATGCCGAATGACTTTTCAGTGGTACTGCGAATAGCCTAATGAGTACGGATTTAATTCTATCGGAGATTTTCCGAAGCAGTTTCGAGTTGTTTGCCGGCACTGGAGGATGCATGTGTTTTTTGTAAATCATCTGATTAATTTTGTCAAAGAAATTATTAAGAGCCATCAGTGAAATATACGAACAATTTGCAAACATCTGGTAGGTAGCTGACAGAGCGTGTCCTATCCCAGTCAGTTTTTTGTTAAGCTCGAAAGCCTGTCAGATAAAGTTGTCCTCCACCAATGAACTACAACGGCTTTATAAACCAGCTTAATTTTATCACTTCCGGTTTAAGGAGCAAACAGCGTTTACTGATTCTAGAGTAAAATTCTGGCTGGGTGCTGTGGGAATCGGGTAGGCACTGACTGGCGTCAACCTGGCGATGCCCAGTGTTGTAACTTTTTCTACACACCAATTGTGCTTATTTTACCTCCAAGTGGTAGCCATCGGGTACTGGTTGTAGTTCACCCGAGCTCAACTTGCCAAACTTATAAGTGCGACCTCTTGTCCTAGGGGTTACAAAAAAGGAACTGGCCCTCCAGGTTGGGGGTTGTGCCGTCGGGATAACTGCCCGGCCACACAAAAAAATTGCTAGTTACGAAGCAACAACAAGCCTCGGAAACGGATGATTTTACTGATGACGACCCCTGCAAACGATATACGGACAACGATCTTCGGATTTGTACGTGGAATGTAAGGTCCCTTTATAGGCCACGTGCAGCCGAACAACTAGCGGAAGCCCTAGACTGCTGCAAAGCAGATATAACCGCCATCCAAGAAGTGCGATGGGATGGACCGGGCAAAAGAAGGATGAAAAACTGTGATATATACTACGGTGATTGCTACAAACAACAAAAACAGCGCCTATTTGGATGTGGATTTGTCGTTAGAGGCAGACTTAGGCAAGAAGTCCTATCGTTCAGGTCCGTGAACGAGCGCCTCACGACAATTCGCATCCAGGCTAAATTTGCCAACATAAGCCTTATATGCGCACATGCCCCCACAGAGGAGAAAGATGATGACACCAAAGACAGGTTCTATGAGCTCCTGAACAAAACGTATGAGCAATGCCCTAGCTACGACTTTAAAATTGTCCTTGGCGATTTTAACGCAAAGCTAGGAAGAGAGAACATCTTTGGTAGTACGGTCGGAAAGCACAGCCTACACGACACCACATCCGATAACGGATTTAGGCTGATCGATTTTGCTGCGGGGCGAAATGTTGTAGTAGCTAGTACAAGATTCCCACATCTCGATATTCACAAAGGAACATGGCGATCTCCTGATCAATCAACCGTCAATCAGATTGACCATATTGCGATAGACGCAAGGCACTCCTCCAGTATCATAGATGTCCGAACGTTCCGAGGCGCCAACATTGATTCGGACCACCACCTTGTTGTAGCCAAGGTAAGGTGGCGGATATGCCGAACACCGCCAAGACAAAGAAATGCTGTGAGGAAGTTCAACGTCAGCCGGCTACAATCGCAAGAGATAGCCAAATCCTTTTCCGATCGTGTCTCCCTTAACCTCTTAAGAAATCCTACGCCGCCAACATCAAGTATTGAAGACCAGTGGCAGCATTGCGAAAAAGCCATCAGAGATGCCGCCTCTGATGTGCTGGGTTTCAATCCGCCACCACAACGAAACCCCTGGTTTGACAACGAGTGTCGGCAGGCGAATGCAGCCAAGCAAGAAGCATACAAAGCGGCACTGCAAAGGACAAGAGCTGCTCGGGAGCTCTACGAGCAGAAGAGGAGAGACGAACACCGGCTTCTCAGGAGAAAAAAGAAGGAGCATGAGAAGCGCGCGATCGGCAGAATAGAGGGATATTACTGCAGGAATGAGGTGAGGAAGTTTTACCAAAGGGTAAAGTTAACCAGTCAAGATTATAAAGTCCGAACCGAAGCCTGTAAGGATGATCAAGGGAACATCGTAGTAGAGTCACAGTCGATGCTGAGGATATGGAAAAACCATTTCTGCAGACTGTATAACGGCGACGTAGAACCAAATCCCGCTGTCAGGCAGAACGAACCATTCAACCCCAATGAAAGGGACGACGAAGATCAACAATTCCGTCCACCCGACCCGGATGAAGTGAGGATTGCCATATCTAAACTGAAATCCAACAAGGCTGCGGGAGCTGACGGCCTACCCGCCGAGCTTTTTAAAGCCGCAGGCGATGATTTGGTAAGGCGCATGCACCAACTCATCTGTAAAATATGGTCGGAGGAAAACATGCCCGATGAATGGAACCTCAGCATTGTTTGCCCGATCCATAAAAAAGGAGACCCTTTGAACTGCGCCAACTACAGAGGCATCAGTCTCCTAAGTATCGCATATAAAATCTTATCTGCCATACTGTGTGAACGCCTAAAGCCATTCGTCAACAACCTGGTCGGTCCATACCAGTGTGGCTTTAGGACAGGAAAATCCACCATCGACCAAATATTCACACTACGGCAGATTTTGGAGAAAACCCAGGAGCAACAAATCGATACCCACCACCTTTTCATCGATTTTAAGGCCGCGTATGATAGCATCTATAGAGACGAGCTATACAGAGCAATGTCTAGTTTTGGCATCCCTACCAAACTCGTCCGTTTGTGTAGGATGACGATGGAGAATGCACGCTGCTCCATCAAGGTCGGTAAAGACCTAACCGAGACCTTTGATGTCAAAAAAGGATTCAGACAAGGCGACGCGCTGTCATGCGACTTTTTCAACATCGTTCTTGAAAGAATTGTTCAAAACTCGAACGCCAACACCAGAGGAACAATCTTTCAGAAGTCCGTCCAACTACTCGCATATGCCGACGATATTGACATTATTGGAAGAACGGAGCGTGATGTCAATGGCGCTTTTGTGGGTATTGCAACGGAGGCCGCGAAGATGGGTTTAGCGGTAAACGAGGGTAAGACCAAGTATATGCTGTCAACGAGAAAGGACACCCAACACCGACGTCTCGGTCAGAACGTCACAGCAGACAGATATAACTTTGAGGTAGTCAAAAACTTTGTCTACCTAGGCACCGCTATAAACTCAGACAATGACACCAGCGCTGAAATCAAACGAAGAATAACCCTTGCCAATCGCTGCTTCTTTGGGCTAAGAAAGCAACTGGTAAACAAAGCCCTCTCTCGAACAACCAAGATAACGCTCTACAAGACCTTAATCGTCCCAGTCCTGCTATATGGCGCGGAGGCATGGACTTTGTCAAAAGCGGATGAAGCTGCCCTTGGTTGCTTCGAGAGGAAAATTCTTCGTGTGATTTTCGGTCCCGTCTGCATAGACGGTGAGTGGAGGAGGAGATATAATGACGAACTATACGGGCTGTTCAGCGACATCGACTTAGCCAGAAGAGTGAAGATCCAAAGACTGAGATGGCTAGGTCATGTAGAGCGGATGGAAACCAATACTCCGGCCCGAAAAGTCTTCGAATCCACCCCCGAGGGACGGCGCAGTAGAGGAAGACCGCGACTCAGGTGGCGCACGCAAGTGGAAAGGGACCTCAACCAACTATGCGTGCGAAACTGGAGACAGCTAGCTAAAGATCGAGCTGGCTGGAGACGCTTGTTGGTTGAGGCCCAGGTCCACCCCGGACTGTAGCGCCACCTTAAGTAAGTAAGTAAGAGTAAAATTCTTCCAGCATTCTTTGGTTCCTTTGATGGCAGGACATACAGAAAATGCAAACATTTCATCACAAAATTATAGGGATAGTCGTAATGTATACCAGCCGCAGGGTATTGCTTATCCTTTGAATTCCAAGGCATCCCTAAACTGTAAGCTGTTCCTTAATGAAATGGTTGAGCATTAACTCGTATATATACACCTTATGTGGGTAACGTGCGACTGAGTCATACCGAGTAATTGCAGTGCCGATAATATCACTAGGAGTGGTGAAACTCTCTCATCAAGAGGAGATCTAAGGCTCTCTCCATCATCTAAGGACACATACAATCAAAACAACCAATCGCCAACGGCTAAAGGGCACCACATGTCTTAAGACAAACCAAATATGGCCAACACTAGCTCAGTCTCCTCAGACGAAGTTGACTAGCACTCAGGACTCTCATCGGCGACATGGCCCACAGGATGGATGGCACATAAGCCTGCAGGATGTGTGTCAAACACAATGATTTATGCAGAAGCCCAATGATGAATGGCGGTAGTGACCGCATATCACATCCTCTGATCGTGCAGTGCTCTGGTTATCCGTGAGCAGTCACATCTAGGGGCCTACTTTCTCAACAATTTGAGCGAAGTGAACATCAGCATAAGCCAGATAAAGTGCTATATTCTGTAAGAAGTATCGAAGTAAGGGGAACAGATTTTGTTTAATATGCTTAGAAAAACGGCCGCACAAATAGGATTTTGCATATGTAGTCCCCATCTGAGATAGACTATGTATTTTCCCTCCTATTCGATACCGATAAGCAAATGGATGGCACCATCTCATTGCACAATTGTTTTCCCCAGCTGGCCGCGGAGTGCCGATTGTCTGACACTTTATCCCATGCACATGCGTTGTTAAATGTAAATTTCGATGTCGTCAGATGCACTCCAGTGTATCGGATTCGAATAATACACATAGGAACACGTAACCACAGGTATACAGAAGTCGTAGGGACGTCTAGTTGGGAAAAGTAGGAAAACGCCAGTTATCCAGTAGTAATCTATACTTCGCGTTGTATACGGCCCATCTGACCAAACCAAAAAAAAAACTTTGCGGACAGTTTTGTGATTGATTCACTCAGTTTGGCTTGAGATGTTTTTTCAAAGATGGACACCAGTAAAGATAAACTATTCCACTACATACATACTTGTGAATAATGTTTGTGGTGCTGATACTGTAGCAGAATATCATGCGCAGTCGTATCAGTTGGTCCCGTCGATTCCGTTTCGGTAATTTCGATGTCAAAGATGCACCACGCTCTGGAAGGCCAATTGTCGAAAATGTCGATAAACTCATGGAAATTGTCGACTTTGACAGTCATGTAAGCACTGTTTCGATTGCTCAGGAGTTGAACCACTTGAAGACCACACGAGTTAACGCCAAATAACCTCATGGACCGAATGTCCATCGAATTCAATCGGAGATTTGCCGAAGCAGCTTTGAGTTATTTGCAACCACCGATATTTTCATCGAATCAGTGCTGAATCGCGACAACATCGACCTATTTTTGATGCGGAAGGTGACTGTGTCGAAAAGTGGATCACTTACGACAACGTCGAGCGAAAACGTGGCCGAATCGCGGTGAGTCGACGCAAACCGTGGCCACCCCAGGATTAAGGGCCAAAAAAGTCTTACTGTGTGTTTGTTGGAATTAACACGCTAATCCCTAAGGCGAAACTCTTAATTCGGACTTGTATTGCCAACAATTGGTCCGTGTGAAGGAAGCAATAGCTCAGAAGAAGCCAGCTTAGGGCCATAGGCAATGAATTGTATTCCATTAGGACAACAGAAGCTCCTGGAGCTTGGTTGCGAGATCCTTATGCATCCAGGGGCGGATTAAGAGTCAGTCACACCTGGTGCAAGCTTACACCCCTAACAAATTTTAAAGGTGCTTTTGAGCTTTTATCTCTTAGATGAGTCTTAGTTAATTTTAATTTTGAAAGCTTCGTTCATATGATGCACTGAGAAACAAATTGTTAAATAAATTTGCATCGCCAGTGACAGACTCAGTAACGACTCAGAAAAGTCCCACTTAACAATGGAGCATAAAAGTACAAAAGCTGTCCAAATGTCTGCATCTTTTAAATTAGTTATTTTTGCAGCTACCATTTGATGCCGTATTCGCCCGATTTCCAATATGATACTGTTGTCCGTTTGTTCTATAAATATCGAGGCAAGCATTGGAAGTAAGCACAGCATGTAGTTCTTCTTCCGTTCCATATATTATGGCCTTTTTCACGGTCTCTTGACGATGTCCCTTACCTCAACTTTCCATCAACTTTGCCTCAACTTTGCCATCCTGGATGTGATCTAATAACATCGTTAATTTGGTGGATATGTGATTCATCAGATTTGCTGCTGAATCTAATGCCAAGTACTTCGCTTGGTAGATGTCTTTCACAGTTATTGTCCTTTGCCTTTGGGCGATAATGGTTTTCATATTTCCATATTACCTAATTTAAGGGAATAGATCGGAAACGAAATTCATTCGCACATATAGGTAGTGAGCGAAATTGAGATGAGCACTTTTGTGCACCACTGTTTTTGCATATTGAACGACCTGAGAAGTCTTTGACTGAACTCTTCTGACACTCATTGTAAAGAGTGAGCTATTATCTTTTTGGCAACACTGGTTTAAACAGCTGACGCACGTTTCGTGTTTTGTTTCACTGTAAAACATCTTCAGTTTGGTCTATAATTTAACCATGAATCGTTTTACAAACGAACAACGCTTGCAAATTATTGAATTTTATTATCAAAATGCGTGCTCTGTTAAGAAAATTCATCGCGCGCTTCTTCCATTTTATGGTCAGTTTAATCGACCCACTGAAGCGGCTATTCGGGCTATTGTGGCTAAATTTGGAGTGAATATCGGCCAGAAGTATTGCAAGCACCAATGCATCCAGAAAAAGTCACAGTTTGGTGCGGTTTATGGGCTGGTGGCATCATTGAACCGTACTTCTTCAAAGATGATGCGAATCGTAACGTAACTGAATGGTGAGCGCTACTGTGAGATGATATTAAACTTTTTTTTTGCCCAAAATGCAAGAGCTTGACTTGCATGACATGTGGTTTCAACAAGACGGTGCCACATGCCACACAGCACGCGCAACAATGGACTTATTGAGGGGCGAGTTCGGTGAACATTTTATTTCACGTTCGGGACCGGTCAATTGGCCGCCTAGATCGTGCGATTTAACGCCTTTAGACTGGCGCAATGTTAAAGCTCATATCTATACAGACAATTGACGCATTGGAAGACAACATTGAAGCATTTATACGTGAGATACCGGCCGAAATGTTGGAAAGAGTATGCCAAAATTGGACTAAGCGGATGGACCATTTGAGGCGCAGTCAAGGTCAACATTTGCATGAAATAATCTTCAAACATTAAATTATATGGACCGTACTATCGATTCAAATAAAGATTTCATGCATTTTTCTGAATTTTATGTGGTTCTTTTTTTTAAAACTCAGCCTTTACATGACTAATGCATAAAAGATCTGCCATCGAAGAAGCAGCTCTCATTAAAACGTATTACCTCACACTCGGGTTTGTTGTTTTTTTTTCTGTATTACCCTACAGTAGGTGTTTGGGAAAGAAATGTATTGTTTTATTTGTCATGTGTCGTATTGGGAATCAAACCTAGATACCAAGGTTCAAGTGCGTGGGAGTCGACGGAAAGACGCATGCATCGTTTCACGCTTATCAAACGTGTAGAAATTATTAAAAAATAACTCAATTCCAGCTGCATTGTAAATACGAAACGAGAATTTCGTTGTTTCGAGAATTTCGGTCAGAGAGACAACCTGGCTTATTTTGCGATCACAGAATATTGATCTGGCGCAAGAATTGAAGTCGGACAGCAAAAAACAACGCTGTAAGTCCGCTAATTGGGCGCTGGCTGAAGATCCAGATTTTTGCCAATAAACCATCTTGTCAAACGAAGCCCATTCTTGGTTCAAGGGCCGTCCTCGTTCTCGGTTCAGCAGCTATGTCAATAAAAAAATGTCCCGTTATTAAAGCGAACGCATCGAAGCATTGATGCATCCACACAGATAGACTATTTCGTGTGGTTTACGGCATGTCGGCACCATCGGACAAGAGGAAAAAGGAAGGAGACACCCTTACCATCACTGGTCTCAGGTATTGAGAGATGTGAACCGACTTTATGTGGCCAGAGCTTGAGAACATCAATATATTCGAGCTGTAGTTCTAAAAAAAAACGGCGTTACATGTCATACAAGGGACGCAACGCTCGAAGAACTTTTTGGCGACTGGTTCATCGCAATGCGACTTAACACCACTCGAGTATTTTCTCTGGGACTGCGTCAAGTCTACTCTAAGAAGCCAACCGCTTTGATTGAGCATTTGAACGATGTGCTATTCCACACATAATGACATGAATACACCTGATTGAATAGTTGATTGAATGTCTGTCATTCCTACACGTATGGCATGTGCTCTTATAACACTTCAAACGACAGCTATTTCCACACAGAAACAATGCGAAAAATGCAACATTTTTCACACTCAATGCATTCCTTTGGTTTTTGCGGAATTAAAATAAGGCAAACTAATGAAAATACTCGCTTTGCTTTGATACGAAATCAGATACATATGACACGTGGGATGCAAACATCAGAAATATTCACCAGTAACACGAGTGGGTGTCAGTATTTGGAGTGGTTGGGATGTGCCGTACTTTAGCGGGAGTCAATCTCGTTCGAACTCTCGCCCTTCACACAGTTCGGACCGGCATAGAATATTGAAATTATTATTCGTTATAAACAAATAAACAGACGAGCCCAACATTTATACGACGACGGAGGTAAACATGACGAGGTGGCCGAGTGGTTAAGGCGTTGGACTGCTAATCCAATGTGCTCTGCACGCGTGGGTTCGAATCCCATCCTCGTCGGGCGACAATGCTTTTTTTTACCCTCACTCTTTAGTTTTGTGAATCCAGTTAGACCCAATTAGTTACACATTAGCCATCACTCCGTGTTTAAAGTTATCAGTTAACTGCAATCTTCTTCTTCCATCGTGCACACATTTAATTTAAAATGGGTCCTCTGTCACGCCTTTAATCACGTAATGTGCAATCGGTCATACAGGCAGAGGCCCACGTCAACCGTTTACATGAACGCAACAGCATGGAAAATTATTTTACTTTTAAATATATGTATGTATATTGTTTTTAAACTTTTTTTGAATAATTTCCTCGCAACAATTTCATTCGTCAGTGTAGCCGTTGATAATCGCTCGAAACCTTAAGCCATCAAATGCACTTTTAAATATTTAATTAAATAAATTATTGCACTGGAAATTAATTATTCGCATATCCTTTGCTCGCGTATACATTACGCTGCAAAAACAATTGTGATAATTGTACATTTTTTCGTTCAATTGCACAATACGTGCTGCAGCGGGAACAGGTTGTGGTTGCAGTCGCCACATCAGCCGCACAGTCCTGGTGGTCGTCTGTCGGTCAACGGTTATGGTCTGTCGCTGCCCAGAAAGGATTTCAAAGGGATGATGATGATTTTTTTTTTCTCATTTTTCTTTTTGTTTTGTTTTGTTTCATCTCTGCAATGCAAATGAAAATGAGTGTAATAGCATTTTAAAATAACTGCCTCACCAAAATTAACAGAAGAAATTTTTTACACACAAACACACACAGAACGGAATACAAATAATACACGTGGGGAGACGGGCGAGTTCAATTGAAAAAGGATTTCCGATCAAATCCTTGTGAAGTGCTGGTTAATCATTTTTTGAGTACGAATAAAGAAATTAATTTTATGAGGTCGCTGCAATTGCGCGGACAGGTGAGGTGTAATAATTTAAAGTTATTACCACGTGCACTGTGCGGGTCTTTAAATTTAGTTATGCCGTGGTGAAGCTTTACTTAATAAAGGGGGATTTATGGAGTAAAATTGTTCGTATTCTAGAATGTAGATAGACCCTGCTGTAGGTGTGGATGTTTTGAGAAAGGTTTTTCTTTCAGATCTGTTCCCCAACCCAGCACGCTTATCATCAGAAACAGCTTTGTTTAGTCGATATAGTCTCTTCGATACATTAGTTTAGCTCGATACATCTAATCCAGCGTTTTTTCAAAATCTATATTCCTTATTCAGGAGAATATGTAACGACTCATTGGGTCTGAAGGTAAGTCGTAAAGAACTCCTTTGAAGTGGACACACGGTTGCGCGTATGCTCGTAGGTGAGCAATCCTGACAATGATCGATTGCATAGCTTTTTCATGTAAAATGTGACACATTCGCTCAGTTTAAATGATTACAGCTCCAGCCAGTTCACGCACTTTACTTCTCCGATCGTACGATATAATTCCACGGATCGATTTCTGGCGTGACGACCTCTTTTGGGCTACTTCAACATTCAGCATCACTTGTAATATACAAATGGTAGTTGACGGAAGTAGAATTCGAAAAGTCCATAACTTATTTAGGCATGCGGCTAGACAAGCACATGCTTGGTCTGATTTAGGTCCCGCTGGACCTATTGTGATGTCTTCGGGTTAAATAGTCCTCTACGCGCTACCTTACCCCGTTGTATCATCAGCCGATGCCTTAACAAACCCGAAACGACAAAGTAGACAAATATGAATTTGCTACGTCTTGAAAGTCATGGAAGGGATGTTCTGCTTCAACTGACAACTGACATGGTGATCTTACTACAGTGCAATTATAAAAACTCGAGAGTCAGCTTGACTTAGGAAGATATTTCCAGTAGGAGTTTGTGTAAATACGGAGTCAGCTAGGCAGACGAAGAAGTCAAAATGAACGTTTTGAACGATGTCACGACCAACGATTCATACATTCGATCTTTATAATAATTATATTATCACACAGATGAAATCAATCGAACATGCTCCCATAAATGCCAATATGAGGCAGCAAAACAATCGATGCAACGTTGGCCGACAGCGTCTGGCACTGAGAGCGTCGTGTTTCATGATCACCTTGTGGCCGTGCTGGTTCTAAATATACAATAAATCAATTGCTTGGGGTATGAACAGTGCGGCTTTTGCCCCAGAAGTACAACCGACCAGCTTCTCACTCTTCGAAAGGCTTGGGAGTATGTAAAACC
This sequence comes from Eristalis pertinax, assembly GCA_907269125.1. Lineage (NCBI taxonomy): Eukaryota > Metazoa > Arthropoda > Insecta > Diptera > Syrphidae > Eristalis > Eristalis pertinax. The sequence goes on from OU026145.1 coordinate 56,297,537, forward strand.
GAGTCTCTAGGTAAACTAGGAGTGTTCTGCAAGAGTATGGGATTAATGGTAATCTTTTGAGGGCCATTCAGTCCCTATACACAAACAAGTAGCAGCTTTGTTGGGGTTAACGGTACTAGAGTAATACCTTTCACCGTGGGCATTGGACTTCGCCAAGGGTGCGTCTTGTCACCTCTCCTTTTCATTGTGTACGTATATGAAATGTTTCACATTGGGAGATTTGAGAGTAAGTCATCATCTTTTTGCAGATGACATCCTCCTAAACAGAAATCCAGCGCGCACTCGATAGGCTTGTTGCCATATGTGTAGATGCTGGGATGAAGGTTAACCTGGACAAATCGGAGGTTATGATCATTTCCAGAATGCCTGTTCAGTGCACTCTACATGTTAGTGGACTCCCATTGAAGTTGGTGGAAAAGTTCAAGTATTGATGGGACGAGATGGTTGGACCAAGACCAAAAACTCGCCTGGTTGCGCTTAGGCATAACGCCTGATTAGTTAGAGTCGATGACGGAGGATCGAGTGGCCTGGAGATCTCTCGTCCGTACATTACCCCCGCCACCCCTATAGTGGGTCATGCGGGTCAGAAGAAGATGATGATAAATCAACTCGAATAAGAATAACTTCCTTTCCTTGATTTTGAAAGTCCTTACAGGTGCCACTTGCCCAACTAGGGAGGAATCGGTGACGGATAGACCGAGGATCTTAACAGGGATATAGGGATGACCAATGTTCGTAACACAGCGAATACATCATCGATGATTGATAATTATGGACACACGGATTTGAACAACACAATGCAAGCACTGGACATTGTAGAATATAAAAAATAAACAATAAACCTATTAGACCCAGCTATGACTTCTGTACACCTGCGGTGATGTTTTCGTACGTGTATTAATCGAATCAGATAAATGTCGGTACAGTTTGATTACCTAGTGTCCGCAAGTGAATGAAGTCCGGAATCTTGATGATTCTCTTAGTTGAAACCAATAAGCTCAAAACATTATCCAATTCTTACCTTACATATCTCTACAGAGCTTGTAGAGGACATGGTTTGCTTCGAGCTTCGAGATTCGATGACAGAATGTCTCCCACTCTGATTTTACATCACTTCCGGGTTAGTGTAGTCGCTCAAGGATGCCCCAGCAACGGTCAGGTCTATGAGGCGTATTTCCAAAGCGGTGTATATTCAAACCAAACTACCTCTGAATGGTAAAAATTCGACCTTCGGCGTAATTTCGTCACACCGACAAAATATCGGATGAAAATGTTTCCCTTGAAAATTAACCAAACTGGGCTCTTCTTTTGCTGTCATCGTAACATTTGGCTCTGCACAGCACCCTCTAGCTGTACACCTAACATAAAATTCCGAAGCAATTTGATAGCATATTAATGCTCAGGATACACTGTAAATACATGCGTTTCAAAAGAATAATACAACGTCAACGGAAAGCAAATATATCCCTTCCAAATTCAAACAAAACTGCTTTAAATTTGAAATACTCCCCTTACCGGTTAAACAATAGCTTTTCAATAAAACTGCAGTATACGTCCGTCAAACCACGTATTTGCTGTTTGACTGGCAAAAAAAAATGCATTTTATGATTTCCTCTGTTGGCTGTGTATCTATTTAAATGAAATTACACACGATTATTATTCTTCTGGCACAATCAAGCATGATCAAAATTCAAATTGTATTCAAATTGAATTGACTTTAATGGAATTCATCCAATAATTGCTTCTGTTACTCGAAGCTGAAAAAATACAGTGCCCGTGTGCTGATGGATTTGTGACACGAATCATTGCATTTCTAAATTACACATTCACAGCACAAACATTTATATTATCAAATCAAAAAATAAACCATGCATGGTGCATATCATTCGAAATTAATGTAAACAGGGATGTCCATAAGTTGAAACTCTGCATGGTGTAGTGGGTAGTGGTGTAGCATTTCGTGTTGGGCTATGTATGTTAGGCTGCCGTGATAAGACTCAGGGTCGAACAAGCCTCCAATGCTTGGTGAAGAGTAATTCTCCTTAAATTCCCGGATATAAAATGCTTAGGAGGTTCAAACTACCACATCCTGTATAGTTTCAGTTTTGAGTGGGGTGGATTGGGAATCAATAAACGCGGTAAAAGAGTGACGATTGTAAACTGCGTCTATTAGCAGTGTGGAGTATACATTTACCCGTTGACAGCCTAATCCCTGTAACTTATTCCAGGCAGACGTCAAAAGAATTCAAGAAGCTACGCGCAATGGGACCTCTAGACGGTGAATCTATCACTCAGTACATAGACAACCATAAAGACTCCAGACTCTTCTTCTATTTTATGTGGCGCTACAGTTTGGGAGTAGGCCTCAACAACAATTCTCTCCAGCTATGTCTATGTCTGTCTATTGCTATGTCTGACTAAGTGCTTTCACATCCGTACACCAAGTTGGTTGATGTACTTATGTGCGACACCTTACACGCGAGCGTTGGATTCATATACACTTGTCTAGACTCTTGTCACTGTACAGCTGACATACATGGCAACGATTTTCCGTTCTGCACGTAGAATGTAAGGTCCCTAAACAGACCACGTGCAGCAGATCAACTTGCGGAGGCTCTAGAAGCCAACAAGGCAGACATCACCGCCATTCCAGGAGGTGCAATGTGATAGGCCGGGCAAAAAGAGGATGAAAAACTGCGAAATATACTACGGCAATAGCTACAGAGAGCGAAGGCAGCGCTTGTTTGGATGCGGGTTTGTTTTTCGAGGCAGAATTAGGCAAGAAGTCTTAGGCTTTTAATGCATATGCGTGCGCCTATTAACAATCCTCATCAAGGCTACATTCGGCGATATCAGCCAAATCTGCGCCTACGCCCAGACGGAGGATAAAGGTAGCGATACCAAGGATGATTTCTATGATTTCCTAGAAAGGACATACAATCAATGGCACACACACGACACCAAGATAGTTCTATGAGATTTAAACGCGATGCTGGGCTAGAGTCATCGGAGAGCACAACATACATGACAACACATCCGAAAACGGACTGAGGCTTTTAGACATCATGACAGGGCCAAACTTCTCTGTAGCCAGTATGCGGTTCCCCCACCTCAACATGTACAAAGGGACCTGGCGGTTCCGTGAGCAATTAACCGTCAACCAGATTGATCACATTGCGATGAACCTCAGACCCTCCTCCAGTATTCTCGATGTCCGAACACTCCGAAGAGTCAACATCGACTCGGTTAATTTCCTTGTTGTAAGCAAGGTAAGAACGCGGCTATCGATAGGACAACGGAGTAGACGACGACCACAACAATTTGACGTCGGAAAGCTACAATCACAATCGACCACTAGGAACTTTGCCGATCGAGTCGCCCTAAAGCTCTCAGAAAGTCCAATCAGGCGAAACAATCGACGTGCTGGGTTTTAAAACGTCACCGAGAATAAAACAAGGAGTGCAGGGCAAACTCAACGAAGGAGGAGAGCAGTTCGCGAACTTAAGAGAAAGGAAGAGCACCGGCTTCTCAGAGGGAAAACAAAAAAAAGAGCACGCGAAGCGCGCTATCGATCGAAAGTTGTATAACGCTAGAAATAATGCGCGAAAGTTCTACCAAAAGAAACAATCCAATGGGTTTAACCTTCGGACAGAAGCCTGTCAGGACGAAGAGGGACAGCTCGTAGTAGGGTCGATATTGAAAGTTTCGAAAGATCACTTCGGTAGACTGTTAAACGACGAGGAAGACCTAGACGAAGTCAATATAGCGATATCGAGACTAAAGTCGAATAAAGCTGCTGTTGCAGGGCTCAAGCACCAACTCTTTTGTAAGATGTGTTCGGAGGAGATCATCCCCGATGAGTGAGGTCTCAGTATAGTTTTTCAGACCACTTTAACTGTACCAACTACCGAGGGATTTGTCTCCTACACAGCGCTCATAAGATCTTCTCTCATTTTTTGAGAGCAATTGAAACCATTCCTGAATAAGATAAATGGTCCTTATCAGAGCGGTATCTCTGCATAACATTACAAACAAACGCCTCATTGGCATCTCGCTACGTTCTACCAATCACCACAATGTCATCCGCATCTTTTTCACATCCGTTTTACACCATATCCTCCAGTGCAATGCTGAAGAAGTCGGTTGGCAACCTTGGAGCTCGGTGAGGTCGTTACCAACCTTGATGGACCAGCGAGAGGTTTCAGCCGAGAGCTGATCGAAGTAGTCGCGGATTTATCTCAAAACTTTTTGAAGTTTAAAGCAGCCCATATGGTCGATTGGCTGAAGTGTGTACTGTGAATAAACTAATCCCCGCAACGATTGTGAACACAAATTTGATGTATGTGAGCTACACTTTCATACAAAATGTCAGTCACTTTCCAATTGGTAGCAAGAGTGACGAGCACTGATAATGTAAAGTGGAAATAAGGAATTTCGCAAGGCTTTGGACAAACAGTTTATAATTAATTCGAAACAGGAGACATAAACAGATCATTTTTGATCACTACTGACAGCGTCATTCCTTCTTCGTCGAAGTCCAATGAAGAATTAGTGTGACGCGATTAAAGCACGCTTTAATTTAAATAAATTCACCCTGTTTCTGTCAAAAACGTCACTTGCATCGATGTCACCATTCTTCATCTTTGATGTTCAGCTAATAGGCTTAAACCTTCATACAAATATATATGTTTGACGCTACTCATTTACCCATTGTTGTCGACAACTGCAATTTAATGCCATTTGTAATCAAAGGTCCACCTAAATTAAAATTTGTAAGCCGAAACCAATCAAAAAACATAATTAACTCACTAGCTGTGTAATGAATTTAATTTTATGCTCGTCACCATCGATTTGCGATAGAATTGAATATACTCCCGTATCATGAGTCTAATTGCGTTAAAATTAAATAATTGCATCATTTATCAGGGAGCACTCGGTGGCAATATGCCAAATTGAGTGCATGCGGCAACCCTATTTAAATGAATTTTCATAATTAAATCACCGATCAATCGTAGGCCCTCACATGAATTCCTTCGGCCAATACCAACACCACCAAACTGTCCCTAGCAACTTCCAGCAGCATATACTTGTATCTCATCCTGTCCCGTGCACCGGAAAGCTAATTTCCATAAATGCTCTACTAATTAACCAAACGAATTGATTAATATTTCCATCCGTGAGTTCTTTTTTTTTCGGCAAAACTGTTTTTTAATTATCTTTAATCCTGAAATAATACAATCTCGTTTTTTCTTTTTTGTTGGATTGGTTGGTTTTGTTTTGGTATCACGGTGTAGGTACCTGGCCGGATGAACTGCTCTGCAGGAAAGGACATGTTGTTTTCCTATGAAATAATATTTTTTCCTGATTGTCATAATGAGACTATCATCGCGACATGCACATTTGCACCCCGATGAGGGAAAGCGTTTAAATTGGCCGTAAAGCGCAAGTGAAATTAAATTGTTGCCAGATACTCGTACCGACACGTCCGTTATATGTACTTCAGTCAGCTATCAGTGAAACAAAGCTTGGGTAGCTGCAATGAGCTGACATTATTCATTTATAATGACAGCCCTTACAATTAACCTGCCTGCTGATTCTACTTTGATGGAAGGATCAGGGTAATTACAATACACACCAGCACTTATCTTTGGTTAATTGTGGCGTGATATTCACTGCAATTAGCCGTGCTTAGCTTTCAGTTGAGTACTCGACTGAATGTGTTGCAGTTGGAGCTTTGTTGTTTTTTAATTACGCTGTATTATGCTGCGAATAAAATGTGCACAACGCGACGACAATGTGCTGTCAATGTGTTTGTTTTCAATTTATTGCATGAAAATGACGAACGTACTTTGTATGTTTTGACATTTGAAAAGCAACAATCTCAAGGAAAATATTAAATCGGTGAAGTATTTATTCTACTTGGAAATAAAAATAAAACAAACAGTGAACAATAATTGCAAATTCCTAAACAGATGAGTTCTTAAACAAATATCCGATTCTGATTCCCCTAAGGGCGCGAAAAGCCACTGAAATACCTAATCAATTATAATTTGTATTTGCATTCATGTGAAGTAAGAAGTGGGGGGACAAAGCGACAAACATTGAGCAAAGCCGAAAAAAGTCGCTAAGGAAAACTGAATGCACAGCCATAATGAATGTACGTAAACTTCAGTGTTGTTCCAGTTGCTCGCTGTGCGAAAAAAGAGAATGAAAACTTCGGCAACTACTTTGGCTACAGCAGAGAAGATTTGGATGTTGATTTGATGTCATAAGCGTAGAGATGACATTTTCCATCAGCGTCGGTGGAGAGCAAGATTTTATTCAAGACCAGGCTGTGTCATGTGACATTTTAACATAATCCTTGAGAAGATCGTTTAAAAAGTCACTGGACTGCCAGCAAACGCGATTAACACTGGCGTAATTGGGACCGACACCAGAACCGGGATCAAGCGCAGAATTACTCTTTCCAATCGCTGTTTCGGGCTGTACAGCTGCATGCACCTACGAGGGGCGTTGAATATATTCTCGGTATCGGAGTGAAGCTGTGATTGTATATATAAATTTACTTATTTATCAATTAATACTAGTGCATTCATGTAAAATTTCATATAAATGTGATTATTAATTCTCGTTTTATCTCTAGTTAAACAGAATACCCATTTATTGCCGACTTGAGTTCTTCATCATCCGAAAATCTTTTTCCACGAAGACATTTTTTCCAATCCGGAAACAGGAAATAATCACTAGGGGCAAGGTCTGGACTATAGAGTGGGTGTTGGATTTCTTCGAAACCACAATCTCACGCAGCAGCCTTGGAAACTCACGCCGTGTGAACAGGAGCGTTGTTATGAAGAAGCAACACACCCGCTGCGAGTTTACCCCGTCTTTTCTTTTTAATTTCCTCCCGCAAATTATGCAAAGTGGAAGCGTAGGATGTGGCGTTGATGGTTTCACCTTTTTTTTGTACTCAATGAGCAAGATTCCCTTTGAGTCCCAAAAAACTGTGGCCATGAGCTTCCCGGCAGACGGAGTGACTTTGAACTTCTTCGGGGGGTCTGTTCCTATTTTATGCCACTGCATGGACTCTTGTTTGCTTTCAGGGTCAGAGTGGTGGACCCATGTTTCGTCACCAGTAACAATTCGATCCATAACACCGTCCGCGTTCTCACTACACACCTCCAAAAGCTCTCTACAGCATGCGATTCTCACTTTTTTTCTGAGGCGCTGTGAGCATTCGTGGCACCCACCTTGCACTGACCTTTGAAAGGTTAAGATGGTCATGAAGAATAGTGTGAATGGTACCAATTGAAAGCTTGGTGATCTCTGCCATCATTTTCACCTTTATTCGGGCATCCTCAAGAACAAGTTTTTCGACTTCTTTGACGCTTTCTCCCGCACAAGCAGTAGCCGGGGCGCCGGAGCGGGGGTCGTCTTCAATGCTCTCTCTACCTCTCTTGAACTCACTTGACCACGGAAAAGTGCGGAACACTGGTAAACAGCCACCATCTCTTCATGAATAGTTTTTTGACTTTTTCCTTGCTTAGTGGGAAATTTAATTACAGCGCGATGCTCAATTTTCACCATCATCGTCTCAGTTGCCATTATGATTCTGTTTAACTAGAGATAAAACGCGAACTAATAATCACATTTAGTAGTTAAGTCTTGAGATCCAACGCTTAAGATGGCTAAGTAAAGTAGAGCCTATGGACATCACAACTCTGGCCCGAATAGCATTCGAATCCGAGCCATTGGGATAAAGCAACAGAGGACGTCCTTGATCGAGATGGCACACACAAGTGGAGAAGGACATCAACCAACTTGGTGTGCGCAACTAGAGGCAGCTGGCGAAAGATCGTGCTGGCTGGAAGGGTTTGGTGGTTGAGGCCCAGGTCCACATTGGACTGTACGCCAAACAAATAAAAAAGATTGGTCGTAGCTTGGAGATGGTCAGGGAATTTGTTTACATCCACCATGTGACAAACAGTACAAACGACATCAGTGCCGAGATCAAAAACACACGCTACGACCTCGCTATTTCTACGTGACTTCGACCATCCCTGCTTTACACAAAGGTAAAGATTAGCGAGCGAACATATATGTAGATATTGTTCTGACTAGAAAGCAAATAAAGCCTTTGGTGCAGCAAGTCCTTGTCAGATGAAAAAGAAGAATAATATACACCAGACCAGAAATGAATATATAAGCTCTGTTTGCTACCCCTTTCTTTGCGTTTGTGCCTGTAGCCGTATCGTGGTATGTACAAAGTGGTACAGACAGTGAATCCGCACCTCAGCAAGCGAAATGAAAACGCATCTACAACCGAGTGTGGAATCACGGTGCGGTGAATGTCGTTGAACATCGAACCATACAGATTTGTATTCAACAATTTCGTATGAATTTGTTTTATTTTGTGTGGATTCCATTTTCTTCTAAGAGATGAAAACCCAACTGTATGCATTTTTGTTGTTTTGATTGAGAATGAATTCTCTTGTCAGTCGAAGGAAGCTAAGGAGGATCGCTGAGAAGTGCGCTTGGTAAAGGTGGACTGCAAGTGCTATAGATCATAGTGTAACGTATTTTGTTTAAATTTGTACGTGGATTCTGTGCTGTAAAGTTACGAGAATACCTTTGACTGTTAGGTAGGTAGGTAGGTAGGTAGGTAGGGTGACTGCATGACTGATATGGAAGTCATGCTCACTTAGATCATCCGGTCCATTGTGCTATCACGTTCAGCCATTTAGAGGCTTTAAGAAATTGTAGTAAGTCCTTTGGGTCAATGTTACTCAGATCATCAAGATAGTTGAAATAGTAGTCTTCTACTTGTTTCCGCAAGTGCAGCATATGTTCCGAGGTAGTGTAATATTGTTTCCTCTTCTTCTTCATCCATACAGCTTCAAGTCTTCTAACATGGCTGCCTATAAGACAGTGGCCAGTTAGCACCCCTATCACTCTACTAATCACCTTCCTGTCTAGCTTTAGGAGATAATCAGTCCTTCCTTGATTTAGCATAGGCCAGATTTGGATATCCTGCAAGTGTCCAGTTTAGACCATTTGCGGTTTGTATCGTTTTTCGCAATCGTCATCAATCGCGATTTAATTGTTTTGAGTGGAGGTGGGGAGTCTCCTGATCTGCTGCCACTGGCATACCCGCCCCCGTTCTTGCTAGTTCATCATTGCCCGGAATACTCTTAAGCCCGGGGACCCAACATAGGGTGAGATTGCATCTGGCCGCTATCTCCTTTAGAGACAGATGGCAGAGTTTTACCATCTTGGAGTTTATCGATGGTGTGTCCAGAGCTTTTATGGCCGCCTGACTGTCTATGTATGAAACAATAGATCGCCCATCTATTGGGCTCATTGATAGTCGGATGGCTGCCTTTTGAACAGCTGTTACGTAAGTTTGGAATACACTGCAGTGGTTTGATAGTCGGATTGCATCCGAGATCTCTGGTAAGCTGGCGTATATGCCTGATCCCGTGCCTTCTTCCGAGTTTGACACGTCAGTGTAAATTTCCCATGCAGCTGGGCTACAGACTTTGTCTTCGTCCCATTCCTCTCTTATGGGTATTAAAGTGACAAATGAGAAGACTGGTCGTGATGGCTGTTGTTGATACTGCACACTTCCCTGCCTTCGCAACTTAGTAAACTTCAAGAAATGTATTTGGTATTTTTACTCATGTACATCGAGTGAATTCCATGTATTAGCCCTATCATCGTTCCAATTTAATATTTTCAAGTTAAAGCCGACAATCGAAGAGTTTCTCTCTAGGTAACCCCACTTTGTATACATTTATAACCATTCACATTCGAATTATAAAACAAATATCTCCATTCATGTTAAATACCGACTGTAAACGCAAACGTAAATGTTACAGAACCTTCTGTCCAATGGGGCCATTGGGTTTAACGCTGCATTTCCAGAATCTCCTCATGGTCTTAAAAGTTCAATTAGTTCAGCCAATTTGCACCATGAATATCTGGTAAATTGTTATGCCCCTCCACTCTGCACGCTAGCTCATTTGCATTATTCCAATTTTATCCACAATCATACGGATATCCTCATATGCTCTGTTGGTATAATAATGAACTTGCCAGAGATACAAAAGCATTCCCTATCGAACCTACATAACTCCAGCACATTTCAGAACAGTAGCAAAACAAGGAGAAACAGTCATCCGCATACATGTGTGCGCTTCTACCCAGCAACCGTTTTTAGAATTTATCATCCAGTTTGTAGCCGGAGTTGAGTGAGTTTGCCTTTTTAGTCCTGGACACAACTGCAGTAGCAAACGAATATTTTGTTGAAGGTCGCTGAGAGCTGAATGAAAGTTTTTAATTAACTTTGGCAATTTTTCTGAAAATTAAATTCGAGCTCTCTCCTCCGAAGTCGAGAACTATAACGATGATGCGTGCGAGCTCTAACGAGCTCTCTGTTGAATAACATGTGGATGGTATGCCTTTGCATCCTCGACTGAACTACGAGTGTCTGCCTACCACTACGTCCACCATTGGCCGAGACTATCGACTCAACTATTTAGAGACGAAAACCGCTGCAGTGAGTAAGTGGGCGGCAATTAATTTCAATATACATTTACATACATAATTTGTGTTAACATATGTCAATTATTCAGTACCATAGCTCAAGTTGGTCTCAACAGGGCAAGGATAAAGTTTTCTGGGGTTCGGCCATTAATTACTCGAAATGTTGGTTATTGTTTTTGGAAAATTTAACTGAAGTCTTTTCAGTAACTCCGATTGACGATGAATTTTCTGAAGGTCAGACGGCTATCGACACAAACAAACGAGTGCGACGTTGGAGGCGTTTTCAAAATGAGAGTTATGAGAGAAGCCTTTTTGCATTAATCGCCAGTCGCCATCGATGCACGATTCATGTACGATAAGTGTGGACCACTACAGGCTCTCCGGTGTTTGGAACAGTTCAGACGCCTGCACAAACACTTCTTTGTGAAAATGCTATAAACTACCGTGTCAAATGGAATCAAGAGACAAGTGAGGTGGAAGTTGAATATCAGTTTACTACGACATGCTTCTACGAGCCTAAAGAGCTAACCATAATGGACATATGCAGACTGAATCGTGTGTCAAAATCTAACGAAAAGTAGTCAACTTGCACCATTGCCTCTGGGAACGAAAGCAAGGTTTCGACACCAACTGACATTCACGTCCGGAGAGAGCATTCAAATCGCTCGAACTTACATAAGTAAACGAAAGTGAACCAAACTACCGAAAAGTAGCCTCATAGTCACAGTATATTATAGGTGAGGTGAAATAACGCCGAGCTTTGGAATTAGGCGTTGTGTCGCTTTCATAAAGTGAAGTAACGCCGAACATTGGTTGTGATATAAAGCCGAACCAAATTCAGAGAGTAGGCAATAGAATTTGGAAAACCAACTGTACTTGTTAGAAAAACCAAATAAGGCCAAATTTGAAATGTCGCCTATAAGAAAGTCTGGTGTACTTAAAGCTGAGATGAAGTATTATATGCAGTGTACATGATGTCTGACTTACAGCATGGTGTAGGTGGATCGCTAACAGGATTTTAACCCTTTTTTCGGCAGGGTTTAACCGCTCACGCTACTTCGTCGCTCCGCTAAAGGTTGACATCAACAATTGTCAGGCAGAGGCCTGGAGCTAAATTAATTTTTACTTTAAAACTTTTTAACCAGTTTTTGAAACAGTAAAACGAAATAAAGCCAAATTGGACTCATTTCGTTTTTTAAAGCGAAATAAAGCCAAATCGGAAATTCGGCAAGTGGGTACCGATTTTGCATCTCATAGATTACATCAAATAACAGTATTAATTAAAGCATAGTACATAGATCAATTTTTTAAGCTCCAATCGAGACAAGCTAAAATCAATTTCGTTGCAAAGTTCATTAAAAGTGTTTATACACCTTGTAATAGGTGCATTACAACCATAGTTGGTTCTATGCCTCTTATCGTATAGTAAGTTTCTCATCCGAAGAGATCTTTGGGGAGCATATATATTCATGGGAAAAAGTAAATCTGGTGAATTTACACGGCAATTAATAATATCGCGGATGAACATGGCTGACGCCGCCTTACGCTTGAAACTTAAGGCAGAAATAAATGAGTACACTCATTTTACTCATTTATTTCTGCTTAAGGTTTGAAAGCCTGTTATTTTAAATCTATCGTCATATTTAGGGAGTTCTTCGAAGGAATACAATTTACGGACAGCATATCTCGTGAAATTTTTTTGTACTCTTTCGAATCTGAGTTCTTGTGTATCATATGGGGAATCCCAAATGATGGAAGAATATTCTAAATACGGTCTGATTAACGAACAATAGATGGACTTAAGACTAGTTATGTCCCGAAAATCTCTACTATTTCTTTTCAGAAAACCTAACATAGCATTAGACTTCGCAATTGTATAATCATAATGTAATACAAAATTTAATTTAGTATCAAAAATTACACCCAGATCTTTAACCTTTTCTAGGCGACTAAGTCTATGATCATTTATGAAATAATCATAGACAATCGGGGATGTAATTCGATATGCCGTAAAGATATTACATTTTTGAATATTCAGCTCTAGTCCATTGTGCTTGCACCATTCCACTAGTGCATGGATATCCAATTGGAAATTATTACAATCAGTTAAACTATTTATAGATAAATACAATGTAAAGTCGTCTGCAAATGTTAAAATTTTACAATATTTGAAAATTTCGTGAATATCATTTATAAACAAAAGAAAGAGTAATGGCTACATATGGCTACCTTGTGGAACGCCCGATGTAACTTTTATTACTCGAGATCTAAAACTATCGATCATTACCAAATTGCTTCCTGTCCTTTAAGTAATTGGAAAACCACTCTAACATTGACGAATGGAATCTCAAGGACTTTAGCTTGTTTAAAAGCAAAGTGTGATGTACTTTATCGAAGGCTTTCGAGAAATCGCTGTAAAGTACATCATCTTGTAATTGACTTTCTAAATTTGTATAAATGTAATTTGAAAATAGTGATAAATTAGTTGTACATGACCTGACCTGCATAAAGCCATGCTGGTTATTAGAAATAATTTCTTTTACCATGAAATATAATTTTTCTTTTACAATACGTTCAAATAACTTTGGTATCGATGAAAGCTTGGATATTGGTCGATAGTTTTCTACTTTTTGCCTTAAACCGCTTTTATATATAGGCGTTAGAAAAGAATACTTCCATTCATTTGAAAATTCACCCATTTTTAGGGATTGATGAAAGATAATTCTTAGTGGACAATAAAGCGAATTCCAACTTTTTTTTAAAATACCAGCCAGAGTTGGGTGGCGTTACTGCCCGTAGAGGGCTAGGGGCCTAGCTTCTCAGCAACCACTTCTGTTGGGCGTGATATTGTTCTATCACGAGTGGAAGGGATCTACAGCTGTATGCCGACTCCGAACGGCCAAGTTTGAGCAGCCTTTTCTAGACAGTTATAGTCTTTGAGCATTGTCAGTGACTAGAATGAGGTGGAGCCGTGAAAATTATTTTGTTTGTCGTACCAGGAATCGAGCATGGTAGGTCCAATTGCGTTGGCGTCGACGCACATACCCACAACGCCACAGGACTTACATATGACTCACATCCTTTTTAAATTTGAGAAATTATGTCTAAAAATGGAAATTCGGCTTTATTTATCTCGGCGTTATTTCACGGCACCTATGTACATATACGAGTATGTGTATTCGCTCGATTTCTTAAGCTGACATAAGGCATCCAATATGTTTAGCCCTGAATGTAGGTAGACCAAAGACTACCCAACCTTGTATTGATGTTGTTAGCAGAGATAAATTATATTATCTCTGGTTGTTATTTCCACCGCAGAGCAAAATTCGACGAAGTCGACGAAGACTGACTTCGAAGTTATAGCTGTCCTTTATGACGGTCTGCACAAGACGTTAACGTTGTGTGTGTCCTTTTTTCGCGTTCGTTTGGAATCAGATCAATTTTATCCGCGTCCGTCTCAATACTAGCAAACGCCCCATGGCATCCTTTGGCATGTCGTGCCTTTAGTGTTGGCACGATATTTTCATGAACAATAAAAAAAGAGTCATTTACGTAATTTTCTCTAAAACTTGTTGAGGCATTCGTATTTACAACCAAACCTTAGGACTTTGCCTTATTTTAGATTTATCACAGCCTAGATCACAAAACGTCTGATACTTCACCGAGGTCAATTACTGATAATTCTTCTGCTTCTGATTAATCATATATTTTGTCTTCACTGCTTATCTACTTATTTTTGTCTTCTATTCAGACTCGTTTTTGTATTTAAATAAGAAATATCGTCTACGAATATTCAGACCAGAAATAAAGTAGTATCTCCCGTATGTCTATCATTTGGCTCTGTGTGCGTCATAGATAGAATAATGACTGGATAGCAGAAATCAACTAATATACTAATAAAGTTGGATATATCTATTAGTTGATTTCTGCTGGATAGTCGAGTGAGCCGAAAGAACATTTTGGTGATTGGCAGGCAAGGTCTAAATGAAACCATACAACTCACCCGGACAGCACAACAGAGTAGGCGAACGGACAGACTCACGAATGTTTATGATAAACAATTTGCCGGCATTATTCAAATTCTAAAGATAAAGTAAACTTTAGCCTTCCGTATGATTGCTATTCCGGCTAATTAACATGCATACCAACAAATTCAATGGAAAACCGACAGCGACGCTTGGAATTTTCGATTTAGGCTCCTTTGCAAAGATGTACATATGTATGCAGGTACATATGTGTTTTCCACGCGCGTGCGTTTTGACTGATCTACATCTATTTTAAACCAGTTGCGAGATCGAAAGTCCACCGGCTATAAAATGCAGATCCACTCACACTCGATGTCTGCTTTGAAAATATCTATTTCTCAAGTGGACCGATCGGATCACAAATGTTAATATCATTCGGCTATAAAAGCAACCAAGATGCTCTACATGAAGCTGCATATTTATTAGGTTATGTTGCAAAAAAAGAAATTCCACTTCACGAGATGAAGATCTCCTTGATTTCGGTTTGAAATAAAATGTGAATGGTAGAAATTGATTTATGACATATTATACAATGTGCCCGATGACATGGGTTTGGACATACTCTTCTGCGTTCGGGGGGAATATGATTTTCTGTCGCATGCAGGAATCGTAGTCACCGTTTGCATATACATACATACATATGTACATATAGCAAATGTTCCATTGATAAATCATATTAATCGCGAAAATTCAACGAATGAAGGAACAAGTTTTTGGGAGATACAATAACAATGCCAAGACAGTGAACAAAATATTTAAAAAAAAAAGCTATGGTGCATGAGAGTTGCTTCTGCTTCCACAATCTAAATCGGAAATAAGAGAGCAAGGGGATATCCAACTTCGGCCAGAATTACACCTTGTCCATTACCACGCAGAGAGTTGTGGAATTCCCTTGTATTTCACAAAACTTTTACTTAATCCATTGATCCACCTTTCCCGGTTAGAGAAGGATTTGAGCTGTTCGCAACACACTTATTCACAACCACATCGCATAAAAAGCGGTATCAGATGAGATCAAGTGGCAAGGGAGGTAGAAGTTGGACATCTCCTTGCACTCTTATTTCTGATCGAAATCAAATGAAGAAAATACGACATAAATGGTGAAATGAACTCACGTGTATCACACCTATCTCCCTTCACCTTATCAGAAATATTACGTTCTAGCTCCCATTGTCCTATGTGCCCTCATCGGTGTAATAGGACAGTAATATTCTCTTTCTCTTCTAAAAAAAACTCACACATTTTCAATTTAATCTTCGATCTTTAATGCATTACTTTTCCTTTGATTTTACGAACAGTCACTATGTGCACTGTTAATTTATTGTACTTATCGAATGAAAAGATATACGAAATTACGTATTTTTCGATTTCTTCTTAAGTTTGTTTACTCTTTTTAAATAGCAATTCAATTATACAGTTTATATTGTAAAATACTACATCAATTGTGAAAAATCTCCGATTCAAAATTACATTATAATTTTGGTCATCGCCGCGACTTAACATAACCATTTCGAAAATATCAATCTGATGACCGTTTAATTTCCTTATTGGGAACTACAACGCTGCTCACCAATGTTCTTTCGTTTGAAAAATCTGTCTCGGTTTCAACTGTTTCGTCTAGCTCTTCTTTTTTGATATCTGAAATAAAAGATAGGATAGGTTATTAAGAATGTACGGACAACCTTAAAGCTGTTGAATCTATGCTTCTCCAAACCGTAAACATAAACTTGACGTGGATGTGCAGATATGAAATTAACTTTATTGTAATAACGAGGTATACTTTTGCTCTTTCAACAGCACGAACAAATTGAAAACTTGTAACCGTGAATCTATCGATTGATAGTAAAACAACAAGACCACAATCATTGACCTCTTTCTTATCCGACAAATACCTCACCCATATGTACAATAAAAAAAAGTGTAATAATAAATTTCGTACCATTTTGAATTTTAATTTGTATAGATGAGAGCTCTTCGAGATTATTGTTACTACTTATGATGCGACTAACTTCTCTTTCCTCGTGCTCGCTGTCTAGTTCTTCTTGCATTGCATTCTCATCTTCATCTTCCTCGTCTTCATCCTCGTCTTCGTCGTTTCCTTTCTGACGATCGTGCTTTGTTGGATGCTGTGAGCCGTTATTTTGTGGCTTCACCTCTTCTGTATCTTCTCGCAATTTAAAACGATTTTCTATATCTAGTATTTCTTCATTTAGTGCTGCGCGTTTTTTCTCTATTTCTTTCTCAATGGCAGTTCGATTCTCTGCAAGGAGTTTCTCGGTCTTTTTGTTCAGCACCTTCGGTCGGAAATAAATATGAGGCTTGGCCTTCGTTCGAATGAAATTAACAAGATCTTTCTTGGATTTCTCCCATGCCTCGAAGTCCCTAAGACGATACATTTTCAATTCCAGTTTACGGATCTCCAATTGCTTTCGTTTACGGTCCATGAACAAATTCTCACGTTCCTTCTTCAGATTGGCTCGTTCTTTAATCTCTTGTTCTTCGACCTTCTTTTCAATCATTGCTTTTTGTTCTTCTTTCTTCTTCAGGCGAGACTCTTCCTGACAGAACTTATGCAAAGTGCCCAGTAATGAGCCAAACATTCGACGATTGCGTGCCCTCGACTCGGCGTCGGGGCCCTGTGCAGTGACAATTTCTTGCCGTGATGGAAGTTCTCTTATCACACGGGAAAATATTCGCGGTTTGGCAGGTTCATCATCACGAGAAGGTGGCGTAACAGGCGGTGGACCTGATAAGCGACTGAACACAGATTTCGCATCTTGTATGCGACGTTTTGCTGGAGGACTACCATCACGAATTCTGGATCGATCATTTGGATTTTCGTTGCGACGATTATCATTGATTTGACGCTTTCTGTCGCCCCTAGTAAATGGAATAGAACTTTTCATATAAAATCAGATTTTGCCAATTGAACTGCACTAACCTTAAATTTGTGTCTTTTGGGTCGCGGCCTATGATGCGTCTGATGTTATCATTAAGACTAACTAGTGTATGTTTAGCACGGTCCAATTCCTGCTGAAGTGAATCGTAAGACTTAATAACGTCGGTTCCCATTATATGTTTTTTTCTTAGAGAATGCGCAAGTTTTTTTTTACGAAATCTTATTTAAGTATTTATTCGAAAACGGCGTTAGAGAAAATATTTACTATGGCGAAGCGAAATGCATGCAGCTGTCAAATTAAAGACAAATGTCACAATTGTTTGCGTTACGAGACTCGATTGGATCTTACGTCATTAGCTATGTTTGTTATTCGATATTTTATACTTCGATTTGTTCGCTATTAAATATGTACCATTTATCCACAAGTAGTTATTCGTCCTGTGAGTCAGAAATGGGATTATAAATAGGATACCTTAACACATATTGCTTAACTAGAGTTGTGCTCTGATTGCCCCAGAAATAAACTAATATATTAGTTATTACTTTAGTTATTACTAATACTATTAGTTGATTTCTGGATTGCCCTGCTCTGTACTTTAAAATGACTGTCCTCGTGATGACGATTCAAAGAAATAATTTCTAAATAATTTTGTCTTCGGCTACTTTGACTTTTCTCTTGTGTTCTTCTTTCAATTTGTCCAACAAATTTCAGGTGTTCAATGTGAGAGTACTGTGAAATTCTGCGCACCCCAAATTTGATTGTACCTTCACATTTTTGTGTCCACATAAATGCCATGAAAAAATTGCTCGAGGAGTAACTCGCCGATTCTATATTGCTCTGAGGCACCATGAAGACACAACATTTTCATCACAAACAGTTCATCCGTCCGAAATAAGAAGAAGTGCCGAGTTTCAATCAGAATTTCAACAGCCCATGATCAATATTCAATAACTTTTATTTATCAACGCTGGGCAAATCGTATTATAACTAACATAACACTTCGATTCATTTTAATAGGGGCGTTCACATGGACAAACATAACGGACAGACATGGTCGGACGGACGGATGTCGTTTGCGTTCACACGATGAAAAATGTCGTTAGACTTAATTTTTCAAAGGAATTTCAACGATGGTGAACGTAAGCAGTGGTGGAAAAGCGCATGTAATAGACAAGATTTTAGAAAAAAGAAGAAATGGCAGATTTTTTTCATTTGGGGTGAGTTCTTCACATTCCAAAAAATTCTTTTCGAAATAATATATTCTCAAAAACAATCATTTTTACAAACGCTATATATGTAAGCGATTCTTCAATCTTGTTGTTGGAAGCATGCTATGTGAGAAAGAGATGACATATGTGTGAACGGGTAACAAGTGGAAAAATTTAGCAGGAATCGCAACTGATTTGATTTCTGCGTGTAAAAGTGGCTTGCGATCACAAGAGGGAATTTAAAAAAAATCGTGAGTAAGATGTTGCATGTGTAAAAGCGGCTATATATGTCGGCCGGACAGATGTCGTAGTGTTACCAGGCTCAAAACTGAAAATGTCCGGTTTGTTTTGATAACTTAGCTCGGATGTCGGTCGGATGACTTGAACATGACACTTGTCGAATGGTTTCAGAGCACCCGTTTGTTTATGATTACGACGAGTGATCAGAAGCGCGGAACACAGAAAGCGATACACAAAAATGTTTACAAAAATCTTAATATTGCATCTTCTATATGTGTATTACCTCTTTTTATAAGACGAGTCATTAAGCGAAACTTTACTCAAACAGTTGTTCGTCGTCCGGTCTCAATTAATTCCGAAAATCATTAGAATTTTCGTTTGCTCCTAGTAAGTTGACAGACAGTATTCTAATTTCTAACCATATTCGCGTTATTGTTTTTTCTCCCTTTTCCTTCATTCTCCAATACTTCATCGAGTGTCAACACAGCAAGAAGAAAACTCGCTTCTATGTTGATGTTTCAAGTAAGAACATTGAACACAATTCATTTCTAAGTCAAGTATTGTACAACAATGCAAGTGAAAGTGGCTATACAAACTAAACTTCTTGAAAACATTAAGCATATACATTTAATAAAATGTAAGTACAACCTTAATAAAATTTATATCATCTCCAATATAATCCTCCCCTCAACTTTGTGCTTCCACCACAATCTGAAATTGACAGTTGTCAAAAATTTGAAACCGTCTTGAGCCGACTTGCTCACTACTTCAGCTACTTCCTTTCTTTTTCACTTAAACTTTGTGAAGTGAAGGTGCGTTCTGGAACCATTTAAATATATTTAATTCATATTCATCCTTGCAATCTTCGATCACTTTTCTAAGTCTTCGATTGCATTTCCTTGTAAATCATCAGTTCTTTTCGAAATGGTGCTTTATTTTGTGGATAACAATATTAACGGAGCATTTTTCTTCTTTCAGGCGAGGATTCTCTCAAAAGGTAATTACCAACAGTAACAATTTTCCTGAAAAAAAAAATACAGGTTTTTTTTTATTATGTTTGTGCATAAAATCGTGTTTTTATATGATGATAAAACTATCTGGCCGTGCACCATTCGGAATGACAAACAATGTCGATATGGCTAACTGAAAGAAACACGATTTTGCTTAATTTTGCACCTCTTTGCAGAACAAACATTTCTTATTTTTTCAAAGCTAATGAATCTATTTTTAGCAGATAAACTAAGAAATAATGACTTCCACAAGACGTCGGTTACATATCCGTAAAACGATAGACCGATGATGTGACAGTTATTGATAAAAAATATCAATTAACCCTCAAAAACGTTTGTTACTAGGTCTATCGCCGTGAAAGGTCGTCAAGATGGGTGCGTATCGTTATATGCAAGAACTGTACCGCAAGAAGCAGAGCGATGTTATGCGTTACTTGCTTCGTATTCGCGTGTGGCAATATCGTCAATTGACAAAGTTGCACCGCTCACCAAGGCCAACTCGCCCAGATAAGGCACGTCGGTTGGGATACCGCGCAAAGCAGGGCTACGTTATCTACAGAATTCGTGTACGTCGTGGTGGTCGCAAACGCCCAGTACCAAAGGGTTGCACATACGGTAAGCCCAAGAGCCATGGTATCAACGAATTGAAGCCATACCGTGGTCTGCAATCCATCGCTGAGGTAAGTTTTAATTTAAGAAATATTCAACCATTACTTCAACTGATGAGAAAAACTAGATTGTATCAGCAAGAACCTTGGTGACCATATCTTAACCTTCCTTAGATGTCTGAAGACGTACAAAACTAAATTATTCCAACTGTTTCCGACCGGGTTATTAATGGCTTCCTTTTTATTTACAGGAACGTGTTGGTCGTAGACTAGGAGGTTTGAGGGTACTTAACTCTTACTGGGTTGCTCAGGATGCTTCTTACAAATACTTCGAAGTCATTCTCATCGACATCCACCACAACGCTGTACGACGTGATCCAAAGATTAACTGGATCTGCAAGCACGTGCACAAGCATCGCGAGTTGCGTGGCCTCACATCCGCCGGAAAGAGCTCCCGTGGCATTGGCAAGGGCTACAGATTCTCACAAACTGTTGGAGGCTCACGCCGCGCTGCCTGGAAACGCAAGAACCGTCTACACTTGCGCAGGAAGCGATAAGCTGTATGATACCGATGTTTTCTATTTTTACCATTTGATCGTGGTAGTAATAAAAATAAAATTTTAAGAAAAGAAATGCTTGTTTTTGTTTTATCTAAAATGGTAGAAAGTGCGCACTTTGCGCGTCATTTTCTTTGAAGGGTTATGGCTGAGAACTGAGAATGTTCGTGTTTCTAGGTTAAGTTCACATCAAACAAACGTGGAGTAGCCTACAGGTGTCGTTAAACTCGGCGGGTGATACCGCGTCAAAAATGTGCTTACAAATTTAAACGAATCGAGTTAGGCGCAACTCGAGAGAATTGAAGGGATTAAAATTATGATGAAGATGGACAATTCAGCTGTGGCAGAAAACGCCGGATAAAAGGTTTTGATGACTGCCCCTTGCAGGCGTTTTTAGGGAGGCAAACGCAGTTGTCGAGCAATTACGCTAGCACAGAACAAGAGCAATCGGACAACATAGTTTGTTCGATTTGATTAAATTATTTAAAGGATTTTTCTAATTAACAAACTGGCCAATAAGGTAAGGTGGGTAATTTCTTGACTACAACTAACGGGCAATTCCATTCGTAGTGAGTACATATGAATGTCGTTCATAGCGAATGACAGTCAGAGGTTCCTTTGCAGGACACTACCGCTAACGCTGTCCTTCTTTGTGGGTAAGAATCATCATGAGAATTTCTGAAATGTAACACATATGTACATACATAGCCTAATATTGAAAATAAACAAGATTTCACAATGGCATTATATACATACATGCTAGAGAGAAAGAGCAGCGTGCAGTAATCGATATAAGCAATTATTTATTCTTGAAATATCTAAAAACCATCAAGTAAAACGTTTCGTGTTTTGTTTCACTGTCAAACATCTTCAGTTTGGTCTATAATTTAACCATGAATCGTCTTACAAACGAACAACGCTTGCAAATTATTGAATTTTATTATCAAAATGCGTGCTCTGTTAAGAAAGTTCATCGCGCGCTTCTTCCATTAAAATTGTGTTCAGCGACGAAGCTCATTTTTGGCTCAATGGGTACGTAAATAAGCAGAATTGTCGATTTTGGAGTGAATATCAGCCAGAAGCATTGCAAGAGCTACCAATGCATCCAGAAAAAGTCACAGTTTGGTGCGGTTTATGGGCTGGTGGCATCATTGGACCGTACTTCTTCAAAGATGATGCGAATCGTAACGTAACTGTGAATGGTGAGCGCTACCGTGAGATGATATCCAACTTTTTTTTGCCCAAAATACAAGAGCTTGACTTGCATGACATGTGGTTCAACAGGAAGGTGCCACATGCCACACAGCAAGCGCAACAATGGACTTATTGAGGGGCGAGTTCGGTGACAACATTTTATTTCACGTTCGGGACCGGTCAATTGGCCGCCTAGATCGTGCGATTTAACGCCTTTAGACTATTTTTTGAGGGGCTATGTTAAAGCTCATATCTATACAGACAAGCCCACTTCAATTGACGCATTGGAAGACAACATTGAAGCATTTATTCGTGAGATACCGGCCGAAATGTTGGAAAGAGTATGCCAAAATTGGACTAAGCGGATGGACCATTTGTGGCGCAGTCAAGGTCAACATTTGCATGAAATAATCTTCAAACATTAAATTATATGGACCGTACTATCAATTCAAATAAAGATTTCATGCATTTTTCTGAATTTTATGTGTTTTTTTTTTTTGAAAAACTTTCCTATAGCTTTTAAAAAATCACCCTTTACATTGATTGTTCTAATAGAATATTTAATTACAATTAAACTGTATAGGTACATCGCACTTATCCTATTCTTATTTTTATTCGTATTGTTATTCCGGAAACAATTGAATTATATTGTTCCATTAACACCCACGATTACAATCGAGTTTTTAGTTAACTGGTCAGTTCATTCGAACTTATGTGTTTACTGTGAGGGTGCTCATAGAATCAGTAACGAAAGTATATTCAAACCAGTGAAGTTGTATTGTTTAGTGCACTTCTCGCACTGTAGGTTATTGATAATATGATAAGATACAACAGAAGGGCGTCATGAACTTATGTTGGATTTAATAAAGTTCTTTAATATTGACTAAAGGCTGGAGCTAAATTGTAGGTGCACAGCGGTCTTTAATGTGCAATGTATATGCATTCAAGTTTAAGGGAAGTCTATGTTCGTGTGTTACGGCAAGAAACTTAACTATGCGTTTAAAAGTAGGCTTGAAGGTGAACAGATGAGCATTCCTAACGAGACGAGTATTGCTGGTGAATTCATGGAGAAGAGGAATGGAATTAGCTGAGCTGAGCGAAGTTTGTTATATTGCGGTCGCTTTTCGATTCTTTCTGGAAGGTGCAATGATGTCGTAAGATCAGGCAATAGCATTAAACTCATGATTATAACACATATAGGCTTTATAAATTGAAGTCAAATTAGAATAAAGTAAAATATTTCAAGCTTCATTTGAGGACATCTAGACATTTCTCAGCAACTTTGGGACAACGGAGTAATTGATTAACGTGATCACCTGACATTAGCTTTATATCACGAGTTATTTTACTCCTAGGACCATTTAACGACGCTGGGACCAGACGCCTTAACTAGGAATCTCCAAGTTCCAAATTTAGAAATAAGCTTATAGACTGCTAATCTTTGGGTCGTAGCACCCGGTTGTGTTTTGCAGCTCCACACAGATTTGGATCATATTCATTTCACGTCTCGGAGTTACCTGGCATCTTCAGGTTAACTCTCAGACATGTAGATATAATCTCCAGCTCTCCCCGCGACTTTGGGTTTTAAACCACAGCCACCACGACACTTCCACTTAAGAGCCAACTTCAATTGATCAGGCTGAAACTTATGCTGGTCTCAGGTCTTTCCTGATCTCCCGTGGCACCAGACTATAGCCTCTGGTCAAGCTACCCGTAGGATGCCATAACATCCCCAGACTGGCCGCCAATATTCAAAAAAGTCGTAGGCTTGTCAGCACCAATTTATGATTGAGATTGGCGCGTCCTTCTTTTTCCATTAATTTCTTTGCGAGCTTGCAACCATCATATTCGAAGGGAATAGGAACTTATCCTAACCCAGTTGCTCTCAGCTCATGGATTTTAGTCGCCTCTTACGACAGACATGCCTTACCTGGGGTACATTCTAACCCCTACCCGAAGGGGGACAATTTTGGAACTTGTCCAGATCAAAACAAAAACTGTGAAAACCCTGAAAGGTCTTTAATTTGGTGTGGAACGGATAAAAGTTATCGCCAGCACCATATATTCCATTTAGACTGAACATTCAGATGTATGAAGTGTCCTTATACTCGTCACAATTTGCAGTGTGGGTGAAATAACTACGACAATAAAGAACTGAAGAACAACAAGACGGTAGATCATGTCGAACACACATAAATCTGGAGCAAATCAAACACTCTTCGACTACGCACTGAATGTATCAACAGTGAATCTTTTTCTAGGCCAAGGACTTCTTCGTCCCCTAAAAAAAACCTTCAAGAGAAAGCTGTTTTACCTAATTGCCTCTTGAGCTCAAAGAAACAGCGGTTGGCAAGCGTTATTCTGCGCATGGATGAGACAGCTTTTCAGAAGATCATTTGTTGGCCTTAGGGTTTTGCCCGATCTTCTGAAGAACTATATTAAAGAATTCACGTGATAACGCGTCGCCTTTTTACATTGAAGGTGTGACGAGTTTGGTAAAACTAGATATGACGGTGTAGAGCTCGTGTTTATGCAAACTGTTTGCGGTAAGTGACGATTTGCACTTCTTGAGTCTTTTTCAGGATCTGCCGCACTGTGAAAGCTTTTTGTGGACATTCCTGTCTGGACACACATTGATGAGGACCTATCTGATACACAAACTCCTGCAGACGATCACACAAAACGGCGGAAAAAATTAGTTAGTCAATGTTGTCGGGCAAACGAAACTGCAGCTGGTGCATCAGGCCAACATAATAATCTGTAGCTGCCTTAAAAAAGATTTAATGGAATATTCTGTCTGACAGAGGTATTTTGGTCCTCATTGTCGCTGAACAGTCTGTACGGAGGAATCCGCAGAGCTCGCGGACAGTTCTTGTTGTTCGTTTCTCTCTGCTTTGCTGCATCTGCTTGCGTGTACTCTTTGTCAACCTATGGGATTCCTATTGGATTTTGCGCTCGATGAAAATACGCTTCTTTTTGAAATCCGACCAGGAGAAGTGAAGTTAGGTAGGAAAACGTGTAGGCAAAGGTCCTTAAAAAAGCTCCTTAGCAAAAGCACATATTTTAGAAAATCGGGCATATCTCGATAACGGTGCGTCCGGGGTCGAAGATCTCGATAGAGGTTAAAAAGGCTAACCCCACCAGGAGCTGAGAAAAGTAGCCGAGAAGATCCATCAAAATGGAAAATCGCGAATATCTCGAAAACTATGCGTTTTTCGGTGACGCAAATCATCTCTATTGCGGATTTTGCCCTAAATCCCCGCTGAAAAGACGCTTCTTTTGAAATTTTTAAAATCTGACCAATAGAAGTAGGATGTAGGCAAAGGTCCTTTTATCTCTTTTCGATTTTTGAATTGCTTTATTCTTGCCTTCTCAGTGTTGGGTATTGGAAGCATGCAATGCATATGTAATGCTCACATGTGTAAAAGGATGGGAAGCGGACAAATTGAGCAGGAATTGCAACTGGGTTATTTCTACGTGGAAAAGTGGCTTGCGACAAAAGGGAATTGCAGAAAATCGTATCGTCAGTAAAAAGTTGCGTGTGTAAAGCGGGATTTGGTCTTTTTCTTTTTTTGGTCTTATTTCGTAATATTTCAGAGTAGCTCTAAAAACTGGAGCTCTGGAATCCGCCGTTTGCCAATCAATTGATCAGCTTCATAACATGCTCTTGAAACGGTTGCACCCATCAGGCTCAGTTCGTACTATTTACTACAAAATGCGATGCTGGAACTAAACAACTCTCATTACATACTAACAAATTATACACCAAACCATACGATTTCGAATTTTTCGTTTCTGCTTCCACACTCCTGCAATTATTTTTCAGGTCTTCCTTGTCTAGAAGTTGTTGGCATATGTAGGTACTTCAGGCAATGGAATTTGGAAATCTTCGCGAAACCACCACTCTTCAGCTTTTAAAAATCGTTCTAGTGATATTTTCTCCCCTTTGTACTTTTTGTAAAGGCGTGATACAAACATTTTGCTATACTCGAAGCATTTTTTATGATCAGCTTCATCAAGAACAGATATTAAATTTTTTGACTTCACGTGCTGTAAAACAGCTCCGAATAAATGATGCGCTGAGTGTCGGCACTTAAGTTTTACGTTATTTAAAGGTAATAATACAACCTTCAAATTACATAGTAAAGTTTTCAGGTTGTACTTATTTTTTATGGACCAACAAATAAAAAAAAGTTAGCTTGTCTTTTGTAAAAAAAGTACCACCGCATTTAGTTCATAGCGACTAAATCGTCCCTACTTTATTAATAGAAATACCCTCAATTTAAAAGTACTTACCAATAGCATATTCTTGCATATTTGCTTCAAATATATACCTCACTTTTATTTCACTATACCAATTTAAGAAAAACTCCTTATCCGCGAAAGGCAAACTTCAGAGTAAGAAAGGATTTGTACATTGAATTGGAAAGCTTCCCATTGATAAAGTTTCAATTGTTTTATTTTGTTCACTAATGGGATGCGAGTATTCTGACTGCCCCCTTTTTTTACCAAAATTAATACCATAAAAATCGCGTGAACTAGAATGAAACAAATCAGCTTCTTAATGTAAGGCGTTAAATGCTCTTTATTTAAATAATAGTCAAAAGTCGCTCGTTATAAATTTATTCATGAGACAATCCATAGTTTACATCATATCAAAAACAATTTGATGCTCAATCACACCACTACTTAATTGTAGGTCATATACCTAGGAGTTGCACTGAATTTGGCATAGCTCTTGATGACCTTATTCACAGCTTCTAGGAAATCCTTCTCTGTAGCGACCTTCCTACGGGCACGAATTGCAAACATCCCCGCTTCGGTACAAACGGACCTGATTTCAGCTCCTGTTGAGTTTGGACACAGGCGAGCGAGTAGCTCAAAACGAATGTCTCGTTCCACTGACATCGATCGAGCATGAATTCTAAATATATGCGTCCGACCTTCCAAATCAGGTAGTCCAAACTCCACCTTACGATCTAAACGTCCAGGACGCATGAGAGCGGGGTCCAAAGTGTCTGGCCGATTGGTTGCCATTAGTACTTTGATGTTTCCTCTGGGATCGAAACCATCCAGTTGATTGATCAGTTCCAACATAGTTCGCTGCACTTCATTATCACCTCCTGCTCCATCGTCGAAACGCGCTCCACCAATTGCATCGATTTCATCGAAAAAGATAAGACACGCTTTCTTTGACCTGGCCATCTCGAAAAGCTCACGCACCATACGAGCACCTTCACCAACGTACTTCTGGACAAGCTCTGATCCTATGACGCGAATAAAGCATGCATCTGTGCGGTTTGCTACAGCACGAGCGCATAGTGTTTTGCCTGTTCCTGGAGGACCGAACAACAACACACCCTTCGGGGGCTCAATGCCGAGATTCACAAACTTTTCCGGATGCAACAGCGGGGTCTCGACAACTTCCCTAAGTTTCTCAATTTGCTCCTTGCATCCACCAACGTCACTGTAGGTAACATCAGGCTTGTCCTCGACCTGCATCATGGTGACAGTTGGATCAATTTTTGGTGGAAGTGGTATGTGAATCTGATATTTATTTCTATCGACACCAACTCGCATTCCTTCTTCAATATCGGTGGGGGCTACAGAATCCGCCAAATCGACTACAAACTTCGCAAACTGCTTCACATTGATGATGTACTTGGGATCATCTGAGTCAGCGTTAATGATTTTGGTACATCTTGCCACTTGAAGAGGTTGTTCATTTTGCAGGGTTTGCTTATCAGCTGCTAGGTCCCAGAGTGCCGGTGGAGCTAATCCAGTATCACTTTCCTTTATTCCAGTTAGCTCATTGACCTGTTTGATGGCTTTGTGGATGTCTTCCTCAATAACTTTGATCGCCTTATGATACTGACTTTGACCATACGTTTTTAGCAATTCAATATCCCCTTCGTCCAGAGATTTGATCTCTTTCTCTTCTTTATTATCATCTTTAACACGTCTCTGATCGGTTCCTAGATAATCGGGCATTGTGAGTTATAAATAATTAGCAAAAACGAAACAAGTAACTTTTATTAAATTCGTATTGACTCTATTTTTTTTTTACACAAAGCCGAAAATGCAATGTCAGAATTATGTAGTATGAAGTGAGGTGCATTTGAGGTTGGAATGTACATAGCTCAGCAATGGAAGAAACTAAGGAAATTAATTAATGGAATTCATTGTTTGTTGGATGAATTATGTGTGGTTTATTTAAAATGATGCCTGAAAATAGCAAAACTATTCGTGAATATGAGAGTAACAGCTAATAAATTATGTGTTGTAAAATAGTTTAGAACAGACAGAAGGTACAGAAGTGCAAATATCTCCCTGAACGTTTTCAGCCTGACGTGTAATCATCTGTCACATTTGATCTGTCATAAAACAATTTTCTTTTCTCAGGCCAATTTTCAGTTTTCCACTCACAAAGATTAATCAATTTCTAAAAAAACCTGTAATGATATGCAATTAATCGAAATTTTTCAATAACTGATTTGCTTTGTGTATTTTTTAAGCGGTAGTATAGATAGTATTCCAATTAATCTATTTACGCAGCAGCTTTTTAGTGGTATGAATTTCGATCACGATTTCATATTTAAACAGATATACTTTACTTTATACGTAAATTAGAGAAATGGTAAATTTTGTTTAAATAATTTAGGTAATCGTCAAAATGGAAGGCAATAAGGATGAGGCGGATCGGTGCATTGAAATTGCCGTGATTGCCATTAAGGAAGGAAAACACGAAAAAGCTGAAAAATTTCTGCTTAAAGCAGAAAAACTCTTTCCTACTCAACGAGCAAAAGGTAAGTAATACGCACAGGACGGTGGATAAAGCAATTATATTTTATTAATTTATTTTTCAAAGATATGCTCGCTGACATAAAAACAGATAGGGAACCGGACTACACCAATGACCAGTTGGAAGCAGTGAAAAAAATTAAAAAGTATGTTCTGATTGTTTTCAAATGACCTTAACACTTTCCATTTGTAAAAATTGTTATGACGGTGAATCATTATTTCTCAATAGTTTCAGTTGCAAATAATGTCACGGTATGAATATTGATTTTAGTTATCGCATAGTCTACATAACAGAGAATGCAATCGTAGGACCCGCTGTGTATTAGCCTAAAACTGAACAAATAATGCGCATAATATTGATTGTGATAATATTTTGTTATCTTGTCATCTCCATCTAACGTCGGTTATCCGATTTCCATGAATGCTTCAGAAATGTACATATTCACATATGTGGCTGTTTCCGCAAAATGCCTGCTCATTTGCACGAGTGTAAATACGAAAAGTGCAAATAACACATTATTCAAAAATTAAAAAAAAAGTACTTGCGTGCCGGCTCAACTTCATGTTATTGCACGAGTACGGCATTCTGCAAGCAAAAAAAGGAAACTAAATTCAGAACCATGTAGGGCTCTTTGTTTGTGAAGCAGTGGAGGGGAATACTACGAAACATGATGCATGTTAACTAATCATGATGTAATATAGGATAGATTGATTTAAAGTGGATTATGCACCCATTAGGTACCTTATGGGGAAATTTTCTCACAGTATTCATTTTTTCTTTTAGATGGGTATGTACGAGGCCTGTTCGATACTGATTGACTTTGAAATAAAATACAGTAGAAGCTCGAAAATTAGAAAAAAAATGTTGGCGAATTCTATTTTTTAAATGTTTTCAATTGCCAAGCGCTTTTATTTAAACAGGGGAGACCACTATATCCAGCTATAAATTAAACACGATTTCTTTTTCGTTTCCCTCTATGAGGGATTTTATTTATTAAAATTAAATTGCTGACGTTACTCAGCCCGAAGTCAACTGAAAACTAACTTACTCTACTTATTCTTATCGTTCGATGTCGTTGAACGATTGCCTTGATGTTATTCGGTCCCACGGTGGATGGTGGGCGACGCTCCTACGGTGGTGTCGGATTCTCTCGCTGCGTCTGGCATGATCGGCTTAAAACGCTAAGCTAACGTCTGGGTGTTCACACACTTTGCAACTTTGGTAGCGTGTTAACTTATATTCTTTCGCCCAGAAAGAATAAATCTCGGTAAAATCTTTTTGAGGAACGACAAAATGTACATAACGGAATTGTTTATTTAAAAAAGAAAAAAAACGGATTTTGTGGGTCTGCCTATTGGTTTCCAGTCTGAACTGTACTTAACTGTAAAAAAATGTACTTGGGCAAAATGCATGCGTAATGAAATTCAGCTTGAAAATTGGAATATTTTTTCTAACTTCAAAGCTGTCTACACAAAATAAAATTGTATTCAAGTTTTCAAGCAATTCCAATTTCCACGAGTTCTAATTATCCTTGCTTGTGCTTACTTTGTTCTCAAATAATTAAAATTAATTCCCATATCACAATAGCGCGTTCGAGCGGTCTGGCTTTGTCGTTTTTAGTAGGATACACTTAAATCCATTGGATAAATCACAATACAGCGGTCGGGCGTTGAAGCTTCACAGACCGTAATATCGTAAGCTAGAGCAAAGTTCTAGGTGGAGCTACTCTCTACTCACCGGGTGATTTTTTTTATTCACTCATGACTAAATTTTTGGCGGGTTGACTAACTATTTGTGTACTTAATGACTATTTCAGTGAGCAATTAAATTTTGGTAGGGATTTTATTTGTAGTAATTGCATATATTTTTTCTAGTAAAATTTATTTCAGACCATTTGATGTGTCAAACGCCAGTGTTCTATTTCGTTATGGAAAATTGAGCCTTTATCGCTTTGACATAACATTCTCGTAAGCTCAATAAAACGCGTACTAACGCCTATGAAAACCTCGAGCGGCGCTATTGCCATTTGGCCTTAATTTATTTTTCAACGTAGTTATCTTCGTTCAGCGTTATACACTTTTCCAAATGCAATCCGTATATGTTTGGAGACCTTTTTCACGTCGTTATCAATGATAGAGTCCGTTCGGAAGCACAGTTTGGGTAGAAAATATGTCGTCAGAGTAGCGCTCCTTAAATGCCTAATTCCTTGCCTAATTTAGATTCCATATTCATGGCTGAGAATGTGGCTACAGTCTTCCCCGTTAATTTGAACCGACCATTTTGTCCGATTTTCGCGATCAATTATCCGTGTATTCAATTAACGAAAACTCGCTTAATTGCGTATCTAGTGCAATTAAACGATATTCGCTTTATTGAGCCAGTAAGTCAATTAAACAAAACAAGCTAGACAATAGTATTACTTAAAGGTACTTTTTTCCTAAAGATCTCATTTGAGCGAACCATGTTAAAGGCGTTTGGTCCAACTCTTTGCACAACCAGGTTCCTCCACGCTTGCGAGATAATTCACAATTTTGAGATATTTTTCTATTTGTTTCACATCCCGTAAAACCCTATTCATCGTACTGTGAGAGCATTTATATTTTTTACACAATTCTGCCTCGACTTTAATCTTTTGTTTGGAAGCGTCTATTATTTTTTATTTCTGTTTGATGCGCAAACTTGTGTGTATTTTATTTTTTGTTGCCACTCATCTTCGATTTTGTCCAGATGCATCTACAACGAGATGTTCAAATCGTGTTTGGGTTTTGGCTAAAAAACCCTTTGCCTATATCAGATTTTGCTATAGAGCAGCTCCAAGTTGGCATTAGATCGCTGAATTGCTGAAGTCAAGGGGCAATGGAGGTAGAAGTTGAATATCTCTTTACTGAATTATTTCTGGTTTTGTCAAAAAACCGCGCTATTCGAAAAGGGCTGATCAATTAACCGAACACTGAGTATATTCAGCTTGTTTGGTACAAAATTGTAAGACCAATTAGCGGGTAAATCAATTATGCGGGATTCAATTAACCGTGCAAATACGTGTATAGCTTATATAGGAAACATTCGAGCTCACTTTTTTCCTTCAATTAAATGGAAAAATCAATTAAGCGAGCTTCAATTAAGCGGGTATCACGTATACGGCAGGTGTTAAAAAATGGATAATATGCTTGGACACCCTGTCTGTACTAAGATTAGTCGTCAACAAAAATAATTTAGAACATGGTGCGAAAATACTTGATATCCTCGTAGTAGTGCAAAATCAAAAACTTAAAATGCATACCAAGAGCACTTCTCCGACAAATCCGTCAATATATGTAGATCGACGATCGCCAACCATCAAGTTAGACATTTCGTACAGAGTCGACTTCAGGAGAACGATTAGAACTAAAATCAGAAAACAATATTTAAATAAAACGGAATTATTGTACACACATAACGAAAACACCTTTAGTTGTCAATTGTGCTTCTAAACACCTACGAACCGATTTTTCATTTATTAGTATTCATTGGAATGTACCTTAAGATAAGAATATTTTTTAGTACTTAGTACATTAAAAATAGAAAAATGGATTTCATAAGCTTAAAACTACTATTGTATACTTGTATACTCAATCGGAGTTAAGGAGGAAGCGAAATATGTTTTGCGATGATTAATCTTCCTAAATTTGGAGAAAAGTGAGCTATCCTATAATGACAGCAACCACGAGTTATATTTGTTATATTTGGTTACGACTTGCAACAACATTCATTAAAACGCTAAATTAAAAAATAATTGTCACACTTTCAATATCACATCACTTTGTTCAAGTTCTAAATCATGAATGAATTACGGCGATGTAATATGCACCGACATCGACCATTCACTTGGTCAAATTGTTTGAGTCAGCAAAATGATACGATCGTCCTTGCAGGCACACAGTCAGCGAAAAGTATGTTCATTTAAAATACGCTCAGAGGTGGTCGTTGAACCTCCGATAATTCACACGTGACTGATATTTAATTTGTTCAAAGAGACACAGCTCCAGTCTGGGTCCGATCATCTTGTAATACTCGGCAACCATCTCGTATTAGTTTGCTCAGTCACTGTCCTTCCTAGCAAGAGTTTGCAGAACCCGAGGTGGCATTCCTATTAAGTTAAATTAAGAGTACGTAAGAAGAACTTATTTAATGCATAGTGGGCCGGATGGTCTCAGTGGCCTAGCATCCTGCCTTCCTATCAGGCCTACGACCCGTTGGAGGTCTAGGCTTGAGCAATCGTTGCATTCCCTCGCCGACGGCCCTGGACACGCAAGTTTAAGACCAAGCTGTCCGCGATGACTTGGTCTTTATACCGGAGATTCGGTCGCTCTCTCCTTCTCGAATCCGGAGGCTCGTATTCGAAGACCCTCTTTGCTGGAGCATTTGTGTTCACGCGTTCGATGTAGTCGTTCCAGTGTAGTCTACTGATTTTTGCCTTCCAGACTACGTCCACATCTCGGTGCTCGTAGAGCTCGCGTTTATGTCTTCTCCTCCATTCACCTTCCGACGTAGAACATTTTTTCGAATCAACCCCAAGAATCAGCTGTGCTGTTTTGATAACTATAGCTAATCCACTTGTCCTTGTTCTGTTTTTCTTTTCTTTCTTAATGCAGATGCAAGGATTTTTATCAAGTCTTGGGTATAACAAAAGAAGCAACCGATTCAGAAATAAAGAAAGCTTACAAGAAACTAGCTTTACAATTACATCCAGACAAAAATAAGGCTCCCGGAGCAGTGGAAGCATTTAAAGCGGTGGGGAATGCGGCAGCTATCTTAACAGATCCGGAAAAGCGAAAAACTTACGATCTTCATGGAATAAATGAACCATTTAATCCATCTGGTGGCGGCGGTGGTGGTAATACTGGTGGCGGTATGGGACGAACTTATTACGCAAATGATTTTGGTTACGCACGCGGTTTTCAAGGCGATGTTACGGCTGAGGATCTGTTTAATATGTTCTTTGGCGGTGGTATTCCACAACAGAATATGCATAGACAAAGACGTCCACGTACCGAAGCGCAACGAGGCGAAAGAGAGGTAAGTTTTCCAAATAAGTAACATTGTTTCCATGTAATTTGTAAATTGAACAATTCGCGTTAGGGCATAGCTGAAGTTTGTTTTTTTTTTACGTCATAAAGAATGTTTTAATGCACTTGATTACGCCTTAGGTCACTGGTCAAGTGACAGGTGCCACTAGTGCTAAAATTAGACAATCACAAAGTTAGAAGCTTTAGTTGCTGGGACCTGGTGTTGTTCGTACACCCTGTGATGTCCGAATGATATCAGATCCTGCCCATGAGTAGTTGCTCGTAAGTTGAGTAGTCCAAACGCAACGGCGAAGCAGTTTCGGATATCTGAGATTGTCGCTGTTCTTGTTTACGTTTATCATGGACAAGCTATAAGAATAAATTTCTCGCACAATTTTGGCTTGTTTTGGTTTTTCCACTGGGAAAATATATGCATATTCTGGAAGTACTCCTGCGCTAAATATGAGAACCTGGTGTCTGCGTTGATTTTGGACCCGTTTGTAAAGTACAAACATCAACTATTCGCTTTGATGGATGGTTTCTTCGAATTGTTGGGGTTTGGTGTAGTGGTGATTTGGTGTAGCACAAAAATGTATTCGGTCTACGTTTAATGTGTCCCCCTAGTGTAGGGCACACAAAAGCTTCAAAGAAAGAACAATAACGATTTGCACAACGAAAACTTCCTTATCACTTAATGTGTTCTTTCTTTCTTCACTGCTTGCTAATGTCAGTGTTTTTACACAATTATTACATAAAAGGTAGATATCAGGTCGTTAACCCGATCGAAATGTCAGCGCTTTTAAAATGCTAGATCAGCTGACAAACGGCACTGTACATTATGCAATTTTACACTGTGTTGTTCAAGATTAATACTGCATAATACTTATGCTTCTACACTAGCAACAATGAGAGCGTTTGCTATTGCTGACTGGACTCATGTCAACTTTTGCTCTAACACATAGAACTTCAGTGAGATTTCCAATTGCATTTGTTATTATGAACTACATCTGTTTAATTTTTGATGATATCTACATTATTAATTCTTTCGTATAATATCTTGCATTATCGCTGTTGCATAACCTCTTATGACAGATGTTTTGTATTGTTTGCATTTGTCGAAAAGAGGGTTAAATCTTAAAATGCCTTCGATTAAAAAATGACAATGTGGGCGTTCGTTTAGCGAAAACGTCATCTGCGTAAAGTAGAGGGTTAATTCGAATAATTTTGATTCAGTGTCTCGTGTATCTCAGAGAAATTGTAAGTCCTTGGCTATACGGTCCCTCTCCCACTCATTTAGTGCACACATCGATGATTCAAGATGTAATCGGCGCATTTGTGATTTCAATTTATTCAGCCTTATAGAATATATGGAATAAATAGGATTCCTCGACATTCGATTTCGATACTACTTAATGAGAGATTAGGAATTAGAAAGTGAAACTGCAATACGTGGGACATGATTCCCAATTAACTTTGTTCACAGTGTGGCACACTATAAATTGGTGCACTGACTAGCCCGACACAAGTGTGCTGTGTATAAGCTGCTTAAGAGATGGAAGGCTTGTAGGATGCCGTGACATTGTTCGAAATGGAAGAATTTGGTATAATAACGCTATTGAAAGTGTCATTAGGCCGAATTTTTCCATAATTTTCCATAAATGTTCCAAGTGCTATAGAGCAGTTTGGCATTACGTCACTTTTGGTTTTAAAATGTGTATTACCGTTATGTCATATTTTCGAGCTACTGACAATGCTCAAAGAGTATAACTGTCTAGAAAAAGCTTCTCAAAACTTGGCCGTTCGGAGTCGGCATAAATCTGTAGGTCCCTTCCACTCGTGATAGAACAATAGCACGCACAACACGCGTGGTTGCTGAGAAGCTAGGCCTGGGTCCACCCATATTATTATTATGTCCTTAAGGGACGAATAGATAATGGAATATGTATGGGGAGAATGTTGCACCCTGGATTTGGAGAAAGTGCGAGGTTCTGTGATTAGACTTTGGGAAAGTCTATGGAAAACATGTAGAAAAAGAAACTTTGAATGCACAAAACCTCGGATCTACGTCAAAACCTAAAGTAACTCAGGCAGTAGTAACCCCCACCCATTCCACTGTTTATCCACCCCCATACCAGCTACACTGTTGCCTAATCATGGTTTTAAATTTAACATAATGTCGCACATTAACGCACAATGACGCTTTTGAAAGCGATTTATCTTTTTTATTCAATTTGGCACAATGTCACGTCACCGCTTGTGGGGGAAAGACTGCAATGGCTATCAAAGCATGCCCAATACAGCTCTGCAATGAATGTCTTGAAATCATTTCTTACTTACTTACTTAAGGTGGCGCTGAAGTCCGAGGTGGATCTGGGCCTTAACCAACAAGCGTCTCCAGCCAGCTCGATCTTTAGCTAGCTGTCTCCAGTTTCGCACGCATAGTTGGTTGAGGTCCCTTTCCACTTGCGTGCGTCACCTGAGTCGCGGTCTTCCTCTACTGCGCCGTCCCTCGGGGGTGGATTCGAAGACTTTTCGGGCCGGAGCATTGGTTTCCATCCGCTCTACATGACCTGGCCATCTCAATCGTTGGATCTTCACTCTTCTGGCTGATGTCGCTAAACAGCCCGTACAGTTCGTCATTATATCTCCTCCTCCACTGACCATCTATGCAGACGGGACCGAAAATCACACGAAGAATTTTCCTCTCGAAGCAACCAAGAACAGCTTCATCCGCTTTTGACGAAGTCCATGCCTCCGCGCCATATAGCAGGACTGGGACGTTTAAGGTCTTGTAAAGCGTTACCTTGGTTGTTCGAGAGAGGGCTTTGTTTACCAATTGCTTTCTTAGCCTAAAGAAGCAGCGATTGACAAGAGTTATTCTTCGTTTGATTTCAGCGCTGGTGTCATTGGCTGAATTGATACCGGTGCCTGACCGAGACATCGGTGTTGGGTGTCCTTTCTCGTTGAATGCATATACTTGGTCTTAGCCTCGTTTACCGCTAAACTCATCTTCGCGGCCTCCGTTGCAATACCCACAAAAGCGCCATTGACATCACGCTGCGTTCTTCCGATAATGTCAATATCGTCGGCATATGCGAGTAGTTGGACGGACTTCTGAAAGTTTGTTCAGAAATCAAGACATTAATTTTTGGTTTGAAAATGAATGCATTCATTGCACTCAATGTTCTCAGTGTATTTTTAATAGTGGTACATGTTTTGTTAGAATCAAGAACCCACTTGTACGAAAACAAACAGAGTATTCGACCAACAAAAAAACAAGTGTTTGTGTGAAGTGTTTCGGTGTCGAGTGCGTTCGGTCCGCTCCCTCTCGCCCCCTTCCTACACAAGCCACTGCTGCGCATTCTCGGTCGCAACTCCCGTTTGATTTCATCAAGCGGGTTGATGCTATGACTGAGAGTGCGTAGCATCTGACGTAGCGGATTTTAGAAGTGTGAATTCGTTGGTGGATCAACTCCAATCGATGTATGGGCATAACACCTACATCGTTTGTTGTTGGGAAGCTATTACGGAATTTGCACTTCTCAACTCTGCCTTACCACACGCAGTCGGAGTTTGGTAATTTTATATCTCCGTCTTGTTTTCTATGGAAAACTTTAGGGTTGATGTGTGCAATGTTCGTGGGCTAAGAGTGAATCTCTTCGCTGTGTATGTCCACTTGTTTTTATATAAACCAGCTGTCTTGGCACTAAGCGAAACACAGGTAGGTGAGAATACCGAATTATCGGATTTGACCCTGCCCGGATATAGCTTGGTGCCTCTTTTCTTTTTTCACCGCGGTCTCGCCATCTACGTGCGTAGTGATGTAGCTTACCAAATTCAACCACAATATGGCCACTGCTCCAATCCGGAATTTAATTTTCTGTGGTTAAAAATCCATGTCCGTAAGCATTTAATCCACTACTGTTTTATTTACAGAAGTCCAAACTTGGATAGCAATTCAACTTTTAACGAATTTGATGCGCTATCCGATTCCATCTCAAGAATTGTATCCCTGTATCCTCGCACTGAAATTGCCATTGCGGGCGATTTCAATGTACACAATTCTAATTGGCTTCGACATTCAGGCCAGACAACACCCGAAGGAAGGTATGTCGAAATCTTTGCTGAGCTAAACAATCTGACTCAGCTAGTAAATGAGCCCACACGAATACCTGACATCGCAGATCATTCCGCCAACACCCTGGACCTGTTTCTCACCTCTCACCCTGATAAATATTCTGTTGACATACTGTCGCCTCTAGGCTCGTCTGACCATTGTGTCATATCAGCTAATTTCTCGTTATCACCACACACAGTTAGAGAACAAATTCCTAAAAGAACAGTATGGCTGTACGAGAAAGCCGATTGGAGCGGACTCAACAATTTCTTTCGGAATTTTAACTGGTCATTATGCTTCCTCGATAGTGACGTGGATGCCGCTGCTGATATGATCACAAACATTCTTCTGCTGGGCATGAGATCCTTCATTCCGCATAGAGTGAAAAGTATCAAGCCCAAAGAAAATGCATGGTATGACTCGAGCTGTAAAGAGGCTATCAGGTTGAGAGAGTTGAATTTCCGGGCATACAAAGCCAACCCTACTGAGGAAAACCGGAATAAGTTTAAACGGGCCAGAAATGACTGCAATGCAACTATCAGACGTGTGAAATTCTCCTATGATCAAAAGTTGAGGCAAAAACTGCTTCAATGTCCCAAAGGTAGCAAAAACTTTTGGTCATTTGTAAAAAACATAAAGAATTCCACCTCGTCTTCAATTCCCACGCTCATTTACAATGACATTCCAGCTGTCAGCTCTTTAGACAAAGCCAATCTGCTTGCGGCGCATTTTGCAGCCAGCTCAACATTGCCAGATTCCAATATGTCTCCACCTGTACTTGAGAGCGTTGATTTCACCATGGGAAAAATCCATTTCCGCACTCGTACAGTTGCAAGAGTACTTAAAGATCTCGACGTGCACAAATCCGCTGGCCCGGATAGTATTCCCCCTATACTTCTGAAGAGGTGTTCTTCTGCGCTGGCAAAACCATTGCGTAAGCTTTTTCATCTATCCTACTCTTTAGGTCTCTTTCCGAGCAGATGGAAAACAGCATTTGTCCAGCCCGTCCCTAAAAAGGGCGAATCTTCGTCACCCACCTCGTACCGACCCATAGCACTTACGTCCCTTCTTTCTAAGGTCATGGAAACGCTGATAAATCGTCAGCTTATGAAATATCTTGAATCGCGGAAGCTTCTTAATGACCGGCAGTACGGTTTCCGTAGTAACAGGTCCACTGGTGATTTGATAGCTTATCTCACCGAAAAGTGGAACACATCTTTGCATAATGCAGGTGAAAACAAGATCGTTGCACTTGATATTTCTAAGGCATTTGACAGAGTTTGGCATCAAGCTCTTTTGTCGAAAATGCGTGCATATGGTATCGATGAATCTCTTCTTCTATGGATTAGAAATTACCTTTCGAACCGTTCAATTCAAGTTGTTTTGGATGGGTTCAAGTCTGATATCCACCAAATAAATGCTGGTGTACCCCAGGGCTCTGTTCTGTCTCCGACACTCTTTCTCATTTTTATTAATGATCTCTTGTCTGCTACTTCTAATCCAATCCATTCCTTCGCTGATGACAGCACCCTCAGCTTTTCATATTCGTTCCGAGACTCACGACCCTGCCCTTCGGCCGTAGAATTGGAACGGCAGCGTATGTTAAGCTCATTGAATTCCGATCTTGACAGCATAATTAACTGGGGAAACAACAACAGAGTGGAATTCAATGCTTCTAAAACTCAATGCTGTCTGCTGTCACTCAAGCGAACCCTTGTTAATCAGCCATTATCCATGAATGGTGCTTGTGTCGATGAAACCGGAAAGCTTTCCATCCTTGGTATGTGTATCAACAGAACACTTAGTTGGAACGATCACATATTTGAGGTCGCCAAAAATGCTGCGAAATGTTTAGGTTTCCTTAATCGATGCAAGAAATATTTCACCCCCTCTGATTTGGCTTTCATTTATAAGGCGTATATCCGCCCCAAGCTTGAGTACAACGCTCATATCTGGTCTGGTGCCCCAAAGACCACCCTGCACCTACTAGATAGAATCCAAAAGCGAGCGATAAAACTTATAGGAGACAACAATGTCGCAAAGTCATTAGACTCGCTCGAACATCGACGTACCGTTTCTTCTTTGTCTGTATTTTATCGCTATTTCAACAAACGATGCTCAAGTGAGCTAGCCAACTGCATTCCTCCTCTCCATGAATTCACCCGCAATACTCGTCTCGCCAGGAATGCTCATCAGTTTACCCTTAAGCCTACTTTCGGACGCACAGTTAAATTTAGAGACTCGTTCTTCAGCCGTACTACGCGAATTTGGAATACTCTTCCCAGCCCTATATTTCCCACAGACTACAATCCGCAGATATTTAAGACCAATGTGCACAGGTACCTCCTCTCCCTTTCTCTCTCTATACCTTCGGCCCGTGCTGTGTCTTGACCCCAGACACTTAATGGTATTAGCAATCCCTTGAGCGCGCGCAAATTATAAAAAAAAAAAAAAAAAAAAAAATTCATTTTGATATCATGTGATCGAATGGTGTACAGTGATTGGCTTTTTGAATGCGATACTTATTTGTAAAGTATTCTTACTCATATGATTGTCATAAATAGAGTACACTGAAGTACTGTACATGTTTAGAGAAATAAATTAATCCATTCGTGCAGACCCCTAAAGCAGCCCATACACAATTCAATTCGATTGTAAACTGAGTTGTCAACCAAAATTGATACTTGGCCACACACTACATCAACTGAATTGAAAGACTGCTTCTACTGTCAAAAATATTATTATAATTTTCTGAAGTGGTACGATGCGGCGTGCATTTTTAGAAATGAACGAGAAAGGAAAAGTATTAGCATTAATGATAATTGTGAATTTTTAGTGGTTGCTGTTAAGAAGAATGGATGAATTTTCGATGGCTGAGTTTCTGGACACACAACAATTGTTCGAATGTTGGGGAATAATTCGATTAATATTCAAAATGCAGAAGAACTCATTGTATTCGGCGAAAAGCAGCTATATGTTTTTGTAGCGGATGACGCTTTTCCACTGAAGGAGTACATAATAAAGCCATATTCAGGCACCGAAATATCTCCACAGGAGTTAAAATTCAACAAGTGCTTGAGTTCTGCTATCAGCAGATCAAATAACTCTATCCACAACTGCATGTTTGCACTTAGCTGGTCAATCGACTTGTCCACACTTCTTCTTCTTATTTGTTTGGCGCTACAGTCCGGGTGGACCTGGGCCTCAACCAGCAAGCCTCTCCTGCCAGCGCGATCTTTCCCCAGCTGCCTCCCGTTGTGCACACCAAGTTGGTTGAGGTCCTTCTCCACTTGTGTGCGCCATCTCGTTCTAGGACGCAAAACTTTTCTCTCAAAACGACCAAGAGCTTCTTCATCCGCTCTCAATAGCGTCCATGTCTCTGCGCCATAGAGCAGGACAGAGATGATTAGAGTGTTATATAAAGTCAACTTGGTGTTTCGAGAGATGGCTCTGTTACTCAACTGCCTCTTGAACCCAAAGAAACAGCGATTGGCAAGAGTAATTCTGCGCTTGATCTCGGCACTGGTGTTATTGTCCCTGTTTACTGCAGAGCCGAGGTAGACGAAGTCCCTGACTACCTCAAAGTTTCTGCTGCCCATTATGACGCTCTGACACGTCGATGTTGTGCGTCCTTTCGTGATGACAGCATGTACTTGGTTTTGCCCTGATTCACTGCCAAACCCATTTTAGCCGCTTCCGCTTCAATGCCAGCAAAAGCCTCATTGA
Organism: Eristalis pertinax; assembly: GCA_907269125.1. NCBI lineage: Eukaryota > Metazoa > Arthropoda > Insecta > Diptera > Syrphidae > Eristalis > Eristalis pertinax. The sequence continues at coordinate 56,339,511 of OU026145.1, forward strand.
CAGCTCGCTGTGTTCGTCCAATCACGTCAATGTCGTCCGCGTATGCTAGCAATTGTACGGACTTCTGGAAGATCGTGCCTCTAGTGTTGGCGTTTGAGTTTCGCACGATTTTCTCCAGGATGATTTTAAAGAAGTCACATGACAGCGCGTCGCCTTGTCTAAAACCTTTTTTGACATTGAAGGTCTCGGTGAGTTCGTTACCGACCTTGTTGGGGCAGCGAGAGTTCTCACTCGTCTTCTTGCACAATCTGACGAGTTTGGCAGGAATGTCAAAACTAGACATGGCGTTGTATAGTTCGTCTCTATGCACGCTGTCATCGACGAATAGGTGGTGGGTGTCGATTTGCATCACTTGGGTTTTTTCCAGGATCTGCCGTAGTACGAAAATTTGGTCGATGGTGGACTTTCCCGGCCTGAAACCGCACTGATAAGGACCTGTCAGATTATTGACGAATGGTTTCAGGCGTTCACACAAGACGGCAGAGAGGACAGAGAGGATCGAGAAGGAGGGACGATTCAATTAAGTTAAAAGACTTGCTAGTCAACTTCAAAAAATCAAAAACGTTTGATTTTTCATCAACCAAATCGTCAACCGTCAAATCGATCAAATGACAAGGCCACACACAAGTTGATTTGGAGAAAAAACCGACTGAGTTGACAACTGAGTTGAATCGTGTATGGAGTGCTTAATGCCCAACTGGCTCTATAACAGCTGGATGGCGCCGTTGGTCGAGTGCCTGCCCCTGGTTAGACGGGTCATCGGTTCGAATCCCAGTGAAAGCAAAGTTAAAACGCTTTTATCGGGTTGTCAAATCTGGTCCAGTCACCATTTGCCGTTGGAATCAAATTAACGGCACTATCACTGTAGTTGTCGATCAGTGGTAGTAGTCTGACTATGGGTATCACAATGGACCAACATGGTCTAAGTGTGCTGGCTATTTCGCTGGCAGCCCAACTACCTAACCTAACCTAACTGGCTCTATCCCTTGACAAGCTGCAAATGAATATCAACGATTTCCATCCCCCACACCAGAGAGAAAAAATTGAGAATATGGTAGCTTGCCGATTTACAATCTGTATCGGTATTAAATATATTTTGATCTCGGCTTTCGAAACTAACATTTCTATGTACCAAATAATTTTCTAATGTGTCCTATTTTGACTTTCTTTCACAGAGTCAGTCTAGTTCATCAGCACTGATCAACCTTCTACCCATTTTGCTTTTAATCGGCCTCAGCATGATGTCATCATTCTTCATCTCGGATCCTATTTATAGTTTACAGCCTTCACAGTAAGTTCGTAGAGGATTTATATATCATTGATTATACTTACAAAATGCTATTATTTCTACAGCAAATACTCAGTAAAACGCGAAACGAATGCCTTAAAAATACCATATTACGTTAAAGACAATTTCTACTCGGAGTATCAAGGCTCGGTGGGACGACTGGAGGCCTCGGTGGAAGAAGATTTTCTCAATCATCTAAAACATTCGTGTGTTAGAGAAAGGAATTACCGTAAGTTGCATAAACTTGATTTTGTTGTTTAATATATATATATACTGGTATCCTTTCATTGTTTTTAGGAGACGGAATGTTAGCTAAAGCACGTGCATTTGGAGATCGTGATCTGTTTAGAAAGGCGCAGAACATCAACACACCATCGTGCGATAATCTGCAAAAATATTTAAACACGTAGCTTCATTGAGAATCAAAAAAGAACAAAGCAACAAGAACATTAAAGTTATACTTGTATTCGCATGTATCTGTTTCTTAAATCCTCAACCGACTAGTAAATTAAAAGAATTGTATTCAAATTTGTTATTGCAGCTGATACACGAGTATAACTAATTCTTCACTTTCTTTCATTTTCCTAATTGCTTATTATTTTGTTATTGATATACATTTGAAGTAAACATTTTTATGGATGCACATTGGCTTTGCATTTGCAAGGGCGCATTTGAAGTATTAAATTATTCTTTGTTATATACACTACCATTGTATGTCGTTTGTGGTTCTGGATGTTTCAGTGATTCGTATATTGGCCAAATAAAATGGTAGTTTATTTTAAAAGGTACTCAAACGTGTTCTTAAATCGTCTATTTGCAATGATTATGGTGTACTCTCTTATGTTTGTCAATTTGATCTCCGCTAAAAATTGCATCACTGCCAAGTAATTATCATTGCTCTAAGTCATCGGTGATGCAATAGTGTGGCTGTTTTTACATTTAAATTATATCAAAGTTCACCTTTGATGTTGTGGCCTGAAGAAAGAAGAACTCATTCTGTAGCCAAGTTGCTGAGAAGAGTGCACTCACGTTGAATGAGGACATAAATATTCGTGGGGGGATGTTTGAACTGAGCGGCCAATGCCTGCAACCCCCGTTGGTAAAACATTTTAACCCAGTTTCTCTTTCTCAAGCATGTTGGTGAACCCCGTTGACATCCTCGCATGAATGATTTTTAATGATAATAAATGCCAAACAGTTTTTCGTTTATTTTTTTCTTCCCTTTATTAAAAAAAGTGCAGGCCTCACTTTAGTTCTCGTTTGTTTGTTATCTTTTTTTTTTCGTTCTATTTTTAACAAAAACAATTATATTTGTATTTTATTTTGTAATTAGTGATTCTTTGTAATGATTCGGATTTGTTTTGAAATAAAACCAAAAAGAAAAAAATAATAAAATAAAAATTGAAATTCAAATTAAGACAAATGTTCATATTTCTTATAATTTACATATACACAGAAACAACAAATTGCATTCACTGATTAATATTAACAAGTTTGTGTTAGTTGGTTGGGGGGAGGGGGGGGGGGCTTATGTGACGGATGAATAAACATAAACAAAGCGCGTGTAAGAGTGACGTCTGAGTGGAGGCGATGCTGTGTGGAATCACTTACAAAGTGTTTTGTGTAGCAAACAAGTGAATGTATGTAGTGTCGGCCCTGTTGAGACGATGATGAGTAACCGTATAATTGTGTTTTGTAGAGCAAAATAAGATCAATAGAAATTAATTAAAAACTAGAGACAAAATACAATTACTCTGTGTATAATTAAATTTAATTAGATTTATGTTTAGGGCGTTTTATTTGAGGACTTTTCGTTTTTTTTTTATCTATCATCACTTCAATTGTTTCCTTTGTTATTGTGATAGTTTGTTGCCTTTCTCACTCTATAATTGCTTTCTTCTACTTGCGAGTTCTTTTGCCTTTAACTACAACCGGTCGGTTCTTGATGTAACCTTTCCTTCTCTTTGAATTCTGAAAAAAGTAACGAATTTCGATTGTAATTTAAGCTTCGATTGAATTGAATTTAACGTACTTTTCGAGAGACATAGCTGCCAGACGTGACAGTTCTTTCGTTTGTCTTAAGTGCTGGACGATTGAATTCATGTGGTTTCTTCACTCGATAGATACGCACCAGCCAATGTTCTGATGTATATGCCTCTTCTAAATAAGTGAGATCAAAGTCTTTGTTACCAATCACAGCATTTCGAGTTCTATCGTAGCCAGCTGGACCTCTATTAGACAAAAGAGAAAACAATCCCAAATATACCAATCAACATCAGAGAGATTTCATGAAAAAAAAAAAACATACCTATAATCTAGTTTCAATTCACCGAAACGATAGTAACTGAGTTTGTACATGAGGCAGTTCAACAATGCTGGGGCACCCTCAGCATCCACACGGAACTCACCGCGATCGGTGAAATAATCGCTCTCGCGGATATCTTTTGGATGTTCGCCTTCGGCAATACGTACCATCCATAAGAATTTGTTAATATCATCTCCGGAATAGCCGATAACACCACCAAATATAACGAGCACATAATCCACATCTAGTGATGTCATAATTTCATAAGATTTCTCTTCGGTCGAAGACATTGCTTTGCCGACAAGTGCTATGTGACTGTTGTTCCAAGTGTTATTATCCACTAGCGTTGTCCGATTTGCCATTCCTGCTATCTGATAGCCATAATCCCACCAGGACATAATACGTGCATCATCGGCGGTATTTTGTGAAAGCCAGTAATACGCTTCGCGGAAATCATCTAAAATGTTGCGGGATCTGAAAAAGTGAATTGATAATAAGTTAAGTAGTGCACAATGCGGACACATATGATAATGAAGAGAAAATGATTAGACAACATTGTTGGATGGCAAAAGGTCAATTGAACTGTTTTGCATTCTGACGTGGTGCTTTGTTGCTCACGTATTCGCATAGAAACTGAGTGTGGAATATGATGAAACTATGATGAAATAAGAGCTTTCTTATAGCCACCAAGGAAGTCCTATCTTGTGTCAAGAGGAAAGCGATATCGTCACCTGTTCTGATAGCCAGGCTACCATGAAGTTCGTGGATGAAGTCACTTTGATGAGATGTCCAAATAGTTTGTTAACTTGGGACATTCCAGAAAATTTCGACGCCGACGTGCTCGGTAGACAATCATGTGAGGAAAGCCAAAAAACGGCCATCTACTGAGATTTGTACAAAAGGTCTTACTTGTTGTTCTGCAATCGAAAAGCTTTTCGTCCATCAAACTGGAGTGTATATGCAAGAAAGTTCTCAATCGCAAGTGCGGACTTAATCCAAGTGTGGTTCACTGAATGTTTGCGGCAATTATCAGACTTGGAGGATTTTGAAATAAACTTTTACATCTCAGCTGAACAGTGAACAACCCCGCTAGTGTGGAAGTTATCACAGACGGATCTAAGATGGACGAAGGCATTGGAGTTTTCCCCCCATGATCTGTCTGCGTCTTCGTTGAACTAACTATTGTAGTATATTTCAGGAGGAAGTCAAACCAATTCAAGAGACTGCACGTTTACTGTGAATGGGTTCGATTTAAATAATTCTGTACACTAGAAGTGAGACTGCCATAACGGCTCTGTCCTCAACATCGAATAAATTCAAGATGTTATTCCTAAGACATTGCAGTACTATATCTCAACATAAGACATCGGTTAGATGGAAGTTTTCACCGTATGCTGCATTCCTGGGCACTCCAGGCGGAGGGCGCGACCGTCTTAATTAGGAGACCCCGTATATTTGGCCCGAAAAGAACGAAAACTCTTCAATCAGATAATAGGAAAGACATCAGCGAGGTCTAAACACGCTTAGTAGGCAAACACGCAACGCAATCTGTATAGAATGTACGAGGTCCCTAGTAGGGACGAAGAGGAGGACGCATTTATTCACTAACTTGGAACCTGTCCACCACTCGCTGTGTAAAAAGGAAGCCAATTACACATCCATATGTATAATAGCCGTGTACTAGAGGATCTATTGGATTCAAAAGAACATTATTTACTTAAATATTTAATTAAACCACTGCGCACTTGATCCAACACTTTGCGATGTTTTCCCTTTCACAGTTTGGTGCCGGTTTATCTGATTATTTGTTACCGGTTAGGGTTTCTCACAATCGAGTTTGATGACCTCGCAAGGGAGTCGTGGCAACCACACGTACTGCTATGTCGGTTTGAAACGGGGATTTTGAAATAGCCACACATCATCGTTTCCCATTCATTCATTTTACCAAAATGTATGAAACCAATCAACAAGCACCCTTTTAAAAATAATCAATAGCAGTGAACACAGGCAAAGCCTTATCTTGGACGATAGCGCACGTTCGCCTAGTAATAAAATGCGACCACCGGACCAATAAGGTGTTTCTCCAGTTGTCATAAACTTTTCTGATAAGAAAACAACACTGCGTTTGTTCAGCTACAATTGTAGGAGGTATATGTGCTCAATTAATTGAAGTGTTGGATTTTCTAGGTACTAAACCGACACCATGACAATTTGAATGCATTTTTCAGAATAAATACACATTAAATACATGTAATTAAACTGGCATAGTCTGTTGGCGTTTCTGTATATATGTGTAACCGCTCGAGCTAAGGGCTTGGTAGTTTATTTTCCAACCACACCTTTTTACCAGACAATGCACGAATAAAACACATTTTCCTAATGTTTGAACAATTGCTTATTCTCATGAGAACTCACCCATCTTGGCTGTTGTGAAATGCTAATACAATAGACGGACTGGAGTATGCATTGCTCGTCACCCAGGTGCAGTGCACAGCAAACATCATCAGGAGCATAAGAATAACGAGGATAACGACACTCTTGAGGTTTGCCCCAATGCCAGAGGCGCCCTCATGCGCGGAATCATGCTTTGGTCGATGTTTCAGTTTTCCAGCCTAGAAACAGAAAAAGGATGTATTTCCATTTGTGAAAAGTAAAATAATTTCAAAGTCTTACCTTATCGTACATATTTTTCTTCTCGACAGAAGTTTCTTCTGTTTCCTCTGTTGGCTTGTTGGGAGTGCTATCCTCCTTAAGGAACACTTCCAGGAGGCAGGAGAATGCAATGCCAGCTAACATACACACAACAGGAGTCAGAGTGAGCATCAGTCGCACCATGACGCCAGCAAAGTAAACGGCACTTATGGCATAAAGGACAACAAAAACACGTTCATCGTTGATTTTCTTAATGCAATACCACACGCCAACTGGGAATGCACAAATCAAAATATGCAGGTCGAAGAAGAATGAGAACCACGTTGTTGGTTGATGTTCGGAAACTGAGGCGATAATGGGGATGTGAATCTTAGCGTATCCCGTATCCCAGAGCGAGTAGAATCTTCCACTCCACGGTGCGACAACACCCATCATAGTAAGCAGGACCACAGCCAAAAAGACAACTGCAGCGGCGACTAGTGCTCCGACAATGAAGAGCCTCTTAAACTCGGTTTTTGACAGAACCGTCTGCAAGTGCTTTAGGACACCCACTGCTAAGAGCAAGACAAAGACTCCTAACGCCGCCATGTGTTCGCTGGTTCGAATGGGTTGGAATCCAACAAATGGAATTTGCATCGAAAACAGCAGTCCAAGGATGTAGAATGTTGAGTAACTGGTTAGTAGGCGTGGTGAATACCTGCCCATTATGAGCAGAACGAAGACATGAAGTGGTATTAAATTGATGATGAACACGTAGCCTCCCCATGCTGACACCATGTAGAAGTATGAAAGTGCCGTCATCGCCGACCAGAACACCGATCCAGTCTTCACCGATTTCACCCACAAGTAGTAGGTGAACTGCAGAGCGAATATAGCGATACCTTCATTGTCGTAAGATCCTGCTACAGAGCGGCTGATGTAACCCGGAACGATCGCTATAAAACTAGCCGCAAACAAACCCGCACCCGGTGACCAAAGTTCTTTGGTCAACAAATAGGTAGAAATCGATGTGAGTCCACTGAAGACGGGCGCAAGGAAAACGCAGATGTCCCTAATGTGAACGGGTATATTTAACGCGTGAAGAATATAGTGAATACCTCCGGAGGTGATCATAAGACCCGGATACACAGTACCACCGACTATCCGACCGAGTGGATACCAAGCGCGCTCGTCAAACCAATTGAGAAATTTGTAGTAGCCATGTTGCACCATATAGGCGGTAGCGCGATAATTGAACCACGGATCGAACTCATGGATAATACTTTCAAAACGGATAACAGCAAATAGACGCGATGCAAAACCGGCCAACCAAGCAATCAGCAGGACGGCGAATGTAATAAGACTACTGTAGCCAGCTGCTTTTCGATTGAGTATCTTAGCGGGACGATTCATTTTACCCTTTTCTACTGCCGGGTTGGGGACAGTAAAATGAAGTTATTGTATTATTGTACAAACTTCTGCTGGTTAAAAAGCATTCGTCCAATGGGTGTTTTCCACGTTTTTCCGTTTTTTCTTACGATGAAAAATTTTCTTAGCCACTTTGTAACTCCGCCGATTAGATGTAGAAGCAAATGACACGTCGCCCAACAAAAACACCGGCCCCATCAAGCTGGGTAACATTTAGGCGAGAAAATGTACTTTCAGTGATGCCAAGTCTTGATAATTTGATGACATTAGATAAATTGGTTTTCTCAGAAGATTTTTTTTCTTCATTTTATAGTAACTCGAATAGAAGGTGTTTTAGATGTATGTATTTAAATAATAATATTTAACACTTTGAAGTTTGATTAAATTTAGGAATTAAATAATAAGCCGATGCGAACCGATTGAGCTGTGTATGGCCTCAAGAATATAAATACATCGCGATATATATATTGTTTTTTATACGTACCTACATACGTTCACGAGCCGGTCAAAGTAACAGTGAATAATGTTCACGCATATTTTACGGTGATCTTTAGTAGGGCTTCTGTTAAATAAATTTGCCATAAAGTTGCTGGTTTAATAAAAGATTATGAAATGCTAGATGTATGTAGTTCACCTGTAAACATTTCAAACTTCAACATCTGGAGAATTTTGGGCTATAACATCATCGCACCTGATAGGTCTCTACAGCGATTGTTATATTTAAAAGTTAGCTACTTAACTATATCATAGCCTTATTGCATTGTTGTGTGAAAACAAAGAGAACCGACAGCCTCCTGTTGATTATACCCCAAATGGAGCACGTGTCTGGGTATCCCCACCCATACATCTGAAGACTGCTTTACTTTCTCTTTAAGGATGAAATGAAAAGTTCGAAACTGAAAGCTTTTTCGAATATCCAATCCTTACACGACTCAGCACAAGACTGCCCCATCATAAACACTCATTCGGACACATTGATAACGCAGGTTATCTTCCAATTTCGCAGCAGTCGCTCGCGCGTAGCTGGAGCGTTCGAATGTCCGACTTTCTTAGCTAGAAGAGATTTTACGTGAAATTTAAATTCAAATCAGTGCCGTGTGATATACGCGAAATAAAAAAATATATCAAGGACTTTCGTTACGCTGTGTCCTCTCGTTAAATTCGGTTATTGCCAGTCACTATGTCTTTTCGATCGCGTGTGTTGTATAAAACTTTAATTTGTTTACTTTTCATTTTAATGTCGTGTGCAGAATCACAGTTTGACTTGATGAGCACGACCACAGAACGGGGGTTGTCAACCGTGGTTCCAGCCATTAATTGTGGTGAAACTCAAAAAATGGTGGACACTTGCTTTAAGGATTTACCACCCCACCTAATGGAGTTTTTGAAGACAACGAAAATCGCAGTCAATGAGGAAGAAATTGTTTCTAAGTGCACGTAAGGAAGTTATTTAAATTCGGACGTAATTGATTGAACCAGTGAGGATGGTGCAGTCATTGACTGAACGAGTGATTCTGTGTGTCTGGGGATAACGTTTAAGTAAATAATAGAAGCTCTGCTGAAATGAAATTTCAAGTGGATCAGAAGTTTAACGATTTCGAATGATCAAATAGCATTCTTTAGTGAATTTCACCTGCCAAAGGAATACACAAAACGGATTATTACATCCTTCGTTTGTCTGATAAAAGCATTTTGCTTAGTCTATGTACGTCTGCTGAGGATATAGCAAATACATATTTTGAAGTGAACTGAAATTCGTCTACCTGGCTGATATTTTTGTACCTACAAACGAGATTAGGATGGATATTGAATTTTCTTGATTTATTTCATTTTGACGAGAGAATGGACGAGAGATGCATCTTTTGAGATGGATTTCGAATGAGTGTATATCAAGAGGAAATAAAAATACATACAATGTGATGAAGCCATAAAGACGAACAGAAAGTTATGATGAAGTTGTTGAGTTCCTTTCGACGCATTTAAAGTCGATGGGGAAAACTTGAAATGTTTTCAGTCTTTTTGAGATAATTGAAACGATTTAAGAGATTGAGCACAATGAGCTGTATATACCTAATATATACCTTGTCGATTCGTTGAATTTAAGTGGGTGATGGCGTTGCCGTCTGCATCCCATTGACGTGATACATACCTTCTAAGTAAACCCAATCTTGAAATTACTTGATAATTAAAGACATGACATACAATTATTTATTTAAATTGCTTTTTTCTATGCGTTCAGTTAAAGTACTGAGTAAAGGATGTCACTTAAAAGAATTTAAAGAGTGCGGACCTATTATCTTTGTGTAGAATATCTTTTGTTTGATTCATTGTTAATGATAGCTTTTCAAAGCTTAAGGGTCTTGCATATCTATATTGGACATATTGCCAAGAAATGAACTGTATCAGGTTACGTGTGCAAACCGCTGTTGTTATAAGGAGCACTGTTTAGTTTCACTATCTCATCTCTTCAGACCGTGGGCGCATATATGTAATTGGACTGTTGAACGTTGAATGTCTTTTGAGAGGTATAGTTTTTTCTATATCCATTAAAAGATGGCTTTCCAGGAACGGTTGTCCAAATAAGTTGTTATTTCAAAAATTTGTTTAACGAAACATGTGCACACGATTTCAATTGTCTTGTGGTTTTCTGTAGCTGTCTGCTGAATTATTTGATTGTAGTTTGAGAAGGTAAATGTTTTGTTTGCTTTCCTTTTTGGTCGATGAATATTGCTTATATGTTGTTTTATTGGTACACCTACATATGTATGGTTTACGTGCATCTTAGAACGTGGTATCCTATCGCGATATCTACATTTTCACTGATAGCCAATTAAATCCCTGGCATCATTCTCTATAAACTCTAAATTTTGTAATCGACTGCCGCTCAGCTCTTAACGCGACATCCGAACTGGGTACCAAGCCATAGAGACATCCCGGGAAACTGCAATGCTGATGAAGTCGCAAAACGATTAATAGCACCTCTTGTAACATAGGCACCTCTATTACTACCTTCAAGCTACAGCTTAATAATCTCTAGGCAAAGAAAGTCAACGCCTGTCGAATAGCACCTGTCGAATCTCAAAACAAATCTGGCCTAACCTTGATCCTATAAGATCAAGCGATCTTATTTCCCTAAACATATCCAAAATTAGCACTGCAGTGGGTATAATTACCGGACACTGCCTCCTAGGCCTTCACGCAAAACCACTAGGTCTATTTGCCAACGACTTCTACAGAAGCTGCCTAGACAAAGAAGAGGAGGAAAACACTCACCACCTGTCCTGCTCTTGCCTCAATCAGGAAAGCCACCATAGACTCCTACTTCTTCGACAGTCTAAACGACATCAGCAAAACACCCGTCAAAGCGCTTGTCAAATTTGCTGAGAGTACCAAATTGCTGGTATAAACCCGTGGCGGTACATTGGCCCTACTGTGGCCTAAGTACATTAATTCCACTTCCTACCTACCTACGTGCATCTTTGGACTAAGCATTAGTTTTGTGTAATGTGCATTTGACAAAAATGGGGATTATAATCAATAACTACAAATATTTTTGTAATTACCCATTTTGCCGGTGGATTGCAATTGATGATGGACAAACTCAATTATTCGCAAGCGAGACGCAAGATACGAGTACCGGCAATATGTCCCAGTCAAATCCAATCCACTTGTACCAAGGACGGACACATCATTTTCCGAACTAATTATAGTTATAAAACTATTTCCACGAGCTAGTCACCGCAAAGTGACTGCTAACCGATGATACGGTGAAACAGGTTCCCTCATTAATATAATATGGGTGGCGCTACAGACCGTAGAGGGCCAGGGCCTAGCTTCTCAGCAACCACTTGTATTGTGCGTGCTATTGTTCTCTCACGAGTGGAAGGGAGTGTTTTTATCCAAACGCGTTGCATTAATAATTGCACACGCTATTCATAGCGCCCTTTTTCGCACACCACTTGTAAGGAAATTAATATTGTACCAGCATGCTGTTCGGCCAAATGCTCGAAGCATGATGATACAATCACTTCTTAGCAATCTATGACCGCCAGCACAATTTCGACTTCAAAAATAATCAGATTCTTGATATTTTGTATATCCCTACAAAAAGAAAGCCAATGGCAACCAATTACACAATCATGGTGTCAAGTTCACATTACCAAAAGGCGGAATAAGTCGTCCACAGGAAAACGTTTTTGCAATACAGCTAAAAACCAATCGTGTTATGTAGGAAGTGGCAGCATCTTGTTGCAACCGCAATTCTTCCACATCTTCGATTTCAGGACACAAAATGGTTAACATTTGGTTACAACGATGAGGTTACGCTTTCTACATTTTATGCGAAGTGTGCACCAAAGACACAATCAAATACTTGTGGTTGTAATGAACATTCGCCAGTTAAAAAGATGTTAAAATATGAAACGATTATGTGTTTAAATATTGAGAGAACATTGATTTATTCTTAAGTTTCTTTTATGTTTATGTTAAATGAAATGATTCTGATTGCTGCTCCATTCCTACTGGTGACAAGTTACTTCGCACATGGTCTTATAAGGGTGTTCCCATCGTTAGCCAGGACGGTATCGTAACTCGAGTCTGTCGTGACATGTGTCTCAGTCAAATATGCTCACTTAGTAATTTTAGTCATAATGGTATGAACAACCTCAGGCTGGTAATGTACTGATTGGTGCAGCTTATGGTCCGGCGACAACAGGGATTTCGCGACCTGAATCTGGTACACTTATTGTTCCAGAGAGACAGCGCCATTTGAGAAATGTGAATGCAATTTATGTGGACCGCAAGTCTAAATCGTGCGACTATTTTATATGTAAAATTTCTCGTCAATGCCAATAAGTCTGCGTCCCAGGAAGACAACATTACACGTGTTATTAGCGAGCTTCCAGCCACTTTCGACATTATCACTGGGTACTGGCATACCCGGCCTCAGAATGTGACTGCCCGGCCCAATAGTATGTAACTTCTATCGGATTTGTAGAGATGAAGAGGAGGAAATTATCGTGCGCCTTCTGTGGTCCAACAGCGCCTTCTCCTCCCGAAAAAATGCACCTAGGGGCTTTCTTCTTCGAATAAAGCAGCATTAGTGCCGGTAAAAGCAACAACTGGTTTACGAGCATAACCGTGTGGTGACACAATGGACTTTTACTGCGTTAAGTGTGACTACCCTATGCATCCAGCCACCTAACCTAACCCAACCTATTTGCACTCGAAATTAACGACTTTAACAATATACTATGATTTTAAATCTTTATATATAAACAAACTCAATATTCTGTGTCATGACTGTTCTCGAAAACTGTTCATTCTTTCGGGAAAATTCTTTTTTGATTGATAGTAGAAGTCAATACGATGGTTTATAGCTATGTACCATATTTGTATGTGTATTAGTTTCAGTTTTGGAGCTCGTAAAAATAACTATTGGAAGAAATGTGAGCGATTTCCACATATGTGTATGAAGCGCTCCAGAACGATGACCAATATACAAGTAAACATATATGAAACAACTGTGCGTGTAGTTAATGATGTAACTACAGCTGAATTTTACTTTTTGGATGCTCCAACTTTTTTGATATTACTGCTTTTAGCAACAATACGTACTATATACAGAATTGCACTAGCTGGTATTGCAACTAAATTGTTAGAAGGTGGTTCCAACCGCACATTGTGTACTGAAGCTGACGTTGAATATGCAAATCAATGAAACATCAGCATGTTACATATATTGGATGGTCAAAATTTTGCAGCGTGCTGCTCATTTTGAGTAGGATGATGCTACCATAGCTCATAAAAATTTAGTTCAAGCTTTGGAAATAACGCTGAAAGACTTACGGGATGATTCCGATTTGTTTGGTGATGCCTTGATGTTGTTGTCAGGAAATTTTCCACAAACTTTGCCTGTTATACCAAGATCATAATTCCGCAGATGAAATTAATGCTTTCTTGACACATTCCCATGATACAATCCAATTTGCGCAATGCCAGTCGTTGGGGATTTGTGGGATACATTACATTACAATAGCATTAGCCAGCATTTTCTCACGGATAATTGTACGTATCGCGTAAGGCGACAATCGTCCCTCGCTAGCGTGTCGACGATAGTTTCGCTTCATGTAAGCATACAAAAACGATAGCTCCTGAAAGATATAGTTTTGCTTGCTACACTTAAACTGAAAACTGTTAGTTACTATCGTCTCGGCGACTGCTATTTCAGTATCATAGAAAATAAGATTAATTATGTATCTTCACTTTTGTGACGATTTTAGAGTGATAGGACGCATATGCATTAGTTTTGGGCACAAGCTGAAATCAGAATGTGTTGGTGAAATTTGAGAGGAATGGGAGCACAGATGTCATTTTTACGTGAGAGACATTGTTCTTAAAGCCCTCAAACTGTGTTCAAAATAAGCGTCAGGCGAGACGATAATGGTGGTCTTACATGAAGCAAATCATCGACGATATCTTTGAAGAGAATCGGGTGGACGATAGTCGGTTGAAAAATGACGCGATTAGAGCCCTGTTCACTTGTTGGCAAGCCACCAGTAAAAAAAGTAATTTATCGTAGAGTAATATAATAAATATATATGTGGATTTAAACTGTTATGTCTTATATTTTTTATTTGGCACAGTGAAACGTGTAGAAATGGGTTTATGTTTATGACAACTGCATAAACATAAACCCATTTCCATTCCGTCAATACGACTTTCATCATCAATGGGTGTTGAACATATATGTATACAAAATAACAACGACCGAATTATATTTGGTTTTAGCCCTGCGAATAAAAAAAAAAGCAGTCAATTCGTATGAATGAAATAAAACTCCATAGAAACAACTCACAATAGACCTTCAACACATAAAACCGATTGGCCGAGAAATACCACTTACCCTTTCAGAGTTATTTTGATTTGTTCCGCAAATCCTTCTCTTTCATTGTTCCCTTGTTTACTGACAAGTTCTTTCCCTTTTCACTTAATTCTATTCATTCATTCTTTGGTCCACTTACGACGTATTGAAATAAAGTTGATTTAAATTGAAAAAGTTCGAGAATATTGCGGAAAGAAAGTTTTGTTTGTTTGTAAATGTTGCGTGTACTCTTGACATCGAAATCTCTTGTTAAATTATTTGCTGTTCATACTGAATTTGGTTTAAGCCAAGTAATTATTCTTTCTTTAACTAGTGTTGGATATTGCTTCGTTGATTGGAAGGACGAATACGGTCCTTATCTGTGGCTGTGTATTGTTGAATGAAGTTTAGTGGTTCAGTCGTCGACATGAGCGCAACTCGGATCAGAGTAAAGACGGTCCACCTTTCACGAGACATTTACAATGACTATCTTCTCAAACTTCGCCCTTCAGAGTCGGCATAAAACAGAAGATCTACTCCACTTTTGAGAGAACAATGAATTAGGCTACGTCATGTAGCACCTCCCATATTATTATTGGCAAGAAATGGAGCATAGTACCACACCGTGTGTCCACTGGCTCCAAGCTCCCATTGTTTGGAGACATTACGTAATGTAGAACTTATGTATATGTCTGGTATGTGCACAATTATTATATTTAATACTCCTTTCTCGTGAGTCACTTCAGCCGACAAATGGCATCGAGCATCGCTATGCATCTTCACCACCTCTCAAAGAAGACCAGCATTCCATTCTGGGATTTCTATAATTTAACAAAAATGTGTACTCTTTGTAATCGAAAGCTTCAACTCTACCCCCTCCAGACTGATTCTTCGGTAACGATTTCGGAAGCTGAATTTCAACAAGAAATTTCTAGGAATGTTGTAAACTATCCGTCAAGGAATCTATACGTGGTACCCTGGCAGAGGGAGTTCCAATTACCTGTATTTTACTTCTGCCTTCCTGATCATTGCATTGTCTTTCAGGCAGGGACATTTGCGCGACTCTTCAGGGTAAAGTGGAATGAGGAATTCAATTCCGACGAATTTCCGACAATTGTCAGACAAACATTGAATCCTTGGAATTAATTTCTAGAAAATCTAAGACCGACTATTCATTTCGAGATGGAGTAGTTATCCATTAGCGTGTCCTGACTGCTAAAGTATGGAGACATTCCATGAAAATGTCAGGTACGCCATACATGGATGAGGTAGGTAGGATGAGGTCCTAAGGGTTGGACTTAGACCTGGTCCATTGTGCTGCTACGCGGATTAAATTCATGAAAGTCGCTTAATTCGTCGAGTATGTGAGCTTCCAGGAATTTGAAACTACATATAGTCAATTGCGAGGAGGATTGAAGTCGTAAAGTGGTGTTACCAGCTAGTCGTCGTCAACACGTTAAGCGGGACTACCATTCCATTCAAACTGGTCAGGGTCAGTAAGATTGTCATCAAGCGAATCTGGAGGAGTGCTTCTAAGTGTAGGGCCTTGTAGTGACTGGGTTTGCCTAGTAAGGAGTGGTTTTAAGCGTTTGGTTTTGTATACAATTCTATATGAGTTAGTAAATCAATGATGTTCATTCACCTTTTAAATGTTGTTTTATGTAAATACTGACCAAAATGTTACGTTGCAAGTGGTCTATATGGAGAGTAAAATATTGTGTAACTTTTTCTATACTATTAGCTGTCACCTCGCTAATAACACGTGTAAAAAATACGTACAAAACACATCTTCAAAAGCTGCAAATTGACACTGCCTTATCCGCATAGACGACTGAACTCGCTTCTCATTTGGTCTACAGATTTTCGTGCTGTGTGGGATGTCACTCAATTTCATACCGACCAGGTTCAGCTCGTGCATTTTAGGTTTATTAAACGATAGCGAGTACCATTGACGCAGTTCTCAGAGGACCACAAACCGCAAAAAATCGTGAATTGGCTATTCTTGTATTGTCTGAGGCTATCCATCCAACCAATTATGGCAGTTTTGTTTATCAATATACCTACTTATCCTACTTAAGTCGCTTGTCCAGTGTGTTCCATTAAGTTTCCCAACTAATTATGTACATATTTATATCTGTAGATGCAACCGATTTCTCGAATTTTGTACCTTATTTAGAAAGGAATGATTTCTGTTTTCTCTGCTAAAACCAAGGTTGTTGTGGGGACATATGTATATGCACACATTGACCTCGTTGTTCCACTATCACCGTGTTCTGGTAACAGTTATCTGCTGACATGCATAGACCGGACTGCATGCTGGCCGGAAGCCACCCGAATAGAGGAAGTGACGGCAACCACAGTAGCTGATGCATTTTACCATTAATGGGTCACAGGAGTGGGACCAGGACCGGCAGGATTTACCCTCCATCACTTTAGGTGTAGTGGAGCGATGGCACAGAATGTTGAAGGCAAAACAACTAGCAACCGTGTTACGTGGACTTTGTTTTGGGGTTTATTGCGCTGAGTTTCAACATTCAGGAGACTTTCTAGTGGAACCAGAAAATTGCAAGAGCCCGTCGCTATTCCTCATGATTTCAGGGACTCTCCATATAAACTACTTAAAACGTACTTATCTAATGCACATACATTGCCTAAGGTTCAATTGAGTATCATAGGCAAGAATACAAAAAAAAATATCTCTGGCCGGTGTGATGTAGTGGCTACGCGGAGCTTTGCGTCTCCGACAAGAGCTACTTTCATAAATCACACCGTATCATTTGAAATTGCTACAATCTTAGATATCTCGAGAACCTTTACTCACTTATCATCGAACAAAATGTCGTGGATTTTCAAAACCATTTCTTCCGTGATGACATTATTAGAATGTCCTGGGTGCTCAGCATCTCTGGTCCTTGTGAACTACTTTTCATAAGAGAGAGCAGAGTCTCCAGAATATATTTGTTTGGACTTGTCCTATTATAGTTTTTTATTAAAAATTTCTGGTTTTATCCGAAATTTTTTTGAAAAATTTACATTAATTGTTGCTGTTGTAATTGCCATTTCTTCAATTCGTGAGGCAAGATCCTAGGGCTAGTGCGGAGATGTTCCTACATACTTGCTTCTCTGGCTGATGATCCATTGTTTTTGCTTTCGGCGCTATCGAGACCAATTTGTTTTCAACTGTTATGATTTGGTCTTTATACCGAGAATTCGGTTCAACTCGTCCCTCTCACTGAAATTCGAGGAACATCTTAGTTGGTGCTTGGACCATCCGCGTTGTCTTTTCCTTCATTCAACTTCTTCGCAGTCAAGACGATATATGCTGGCGAAATAAGAGCTTTGTGTTTTTTTAAATATTTGTTTGGTCCTTCCAGTCAGCTTAGAGCCTAGTGGTGCTCATAGCGCTACGGTCTAATTGCATCTACGGTGAGAGCACTAGCATTCAGTGCTTGAAATAAGGGTTTCCATTACCCGAGTAGTTGGTATTCTGATAATCAACTAAGTCGAGAACTGGTTGAGCACTGGCGGTTGGTAATACCTAATAAATTATTATTCTTGAGACTGTCAAATGCTATTCAAGCTGAAATATTAGTAATTTTCACTTTTCTATGGAAGTATTTGATAAAAGTGGAGTTGTGCTTCTAAAAACTACTATGCAATCACTTCATGGAGTTGTGCAGATCCAATGCATTCACATTCGCAATTAAGTCATAATTCATTCAATGTTTCTAATTAGTAGCCTAATTGGCATGCTTTTATTCAAAATATTTGCCGCTAAGCGTGGGCTGGAACTTGTGATGCAACTTTGGGTAAAATAAATATTCAAAACGCGCAGTAACACGCAAAAATAGGATAAACAGAGCGAATCTAATTATTTTGATGTGTTAAGGTTGCTTGGATTATAAGCAAGGGGGCTTAAAATGTTTTATTGCTCTTGCTCCTACTGGAATTGCATGCATTAGAGTTAGTCAGAGGTGGGTGTAGGGCGTAGTACGATGAAGTTGCAACATTATGTCATTTCAATTTGGTGGGGTGGAGAATTTTGGCTTGTAAATGGTATTTTAAGGATATTGATAAATCAATGTTTGTCATTTAAATATAGGTTCCATAAACGAGACATATAAAACTCAAAGCAAAGTATTGACTCCATCGAAATTGGGGTGGCAACCCTACTGAGGCAATTTGGAACAAGTTTAAACGGGCAGGAATTGACTGCAATGCAATAATCAGGCGTGTAAAATTCTATTATAAGCAAAAGTTGAAACAAAACATGATACAACGTCTTTTCGTCATTTGTATTCAAGTCTTCAAGTCTTCAAGTCTTCAAGTCTTCAAGTCTTCAAGTCTTCAAGTCTTCAAGTCTTCAAGTCTTCAAGTCTTCAAGTCTTCAAGTCTTCAAGTCTTCAAGTCTTCAAGTCTTCAAGTCTTCAAGTATTCAAGTCCTTCGCTCATTTACAATTACATCCCACATGTCCGTTCTTTAGGCAAAGGCAAGCTGCTGTGTAATTCACAACCTGCTCTACGCCGCTAGATGTAACTCTGTTTCCAGCTGGGTTGACTCTACCAAGACACAATGTACATCCAGTATGCAAAAATAGTGAAGTTCTTAATTTTAAAGAATTCAATCATTGGACTGCTAAAGCTTTTCCATCTATCATTCTTTTTAGATCTCTTTCCAAGTGGATTGGAAACAGGATTTGTCCACCCCATGTCCATGAATAATGCAAATCTTCGTCCGCCAACGCAACGTCTGCGAGATACACACGCCGTACGAGTTATAATAATCTCTAATTTCGCACTCTAATAATAATATGGGTGGCGCTACAGCCCGTAGAAGGCCAGGGCCTAGCTTCTCAGCAACCACTCGTGTTGTGCGTGCTATTGTTCTATCACGAGTGGAAGGGACCTACAGTTTTACGCCGACTAGAACTTCCAAGTTTTGCGAAGCTTTTTCTAGACAGTTATACTCTTTGAGCATTGTCAATGACTCGAAAGAGGTGGGGCTGTGAAAAGTATTTCCTTTTTTGTAGCAGGAATCGAACCTAGACAGGTAGGTCCAAGTGAGTAGGAGTCGACGCACATACCCACAACGCCACGGGCCATCATCACATCGCAGTCGAATGCCTTACTGTAATTTAGAATCGAAAATACCAAAATAAAGTATTTTTAAAAGATTTGAAGAGGAGACATGCAAATAAAAAACGTTTCTGAGAATGAAACAAAAATATTGTCTCATAGCATTCGTAAACGACATTTTTGAGTCAATGACTAGTCTCAAATATTTTAACTGTTGTCGTGGAACTGGAAGCTGCAGAAGTTGCAAAGAGGAAAACTGGAATTACAAGAGCAGCTTGAGAAATTGAACCTCTGACAGTCAGTTGCATTATAAGCACAGCAATGAAATTAAGATAAAAACCAAGAACAGTATGGGTCCTGAACAGAGAATTGTGCCTCTTCGGCTCCGCTCCTTAACACATCAATCTCTTTAATCTTTTGTGAACAAGTAAGAACGGAATACAAAGTCGCAACCTCCAATAATCCATCAAGTCAGTAATGAAAATTTAAACTTAAAAACACTCAGTTCAGCACTCGAATGTAATGAGCATGTCTCACCCATAAAATTGCATTTTTTTAATTATACGGTCATTTTCATAACATAAGACGAAAATGCAATAATTTTGTAGGATCCAGTCAATGCTTTGTGACGTAATGATAAATTGTTGAAAAGTTGAGCTTAATAATTCATAATCAATTTGTTGTGACCACACAGTTTACGGTTGTCAATTGCCAACTGACAAATGCCATCCAATAAAGGTCCCTTATTCCACGATGACGGATTACGGATAATCTTCATTATCATTAGCGTTTGTAATTTCCTTTCCAGAACATGGTTCCCAACGTCCGTCGCGCTGAGGTTTATTTAGCCGTCGTAAGTCAGTCATGGCATTTATTGAAATAATTTACAATGTTGTCGGTTTTCAGTGGTGTTCCCATTTCCATTTCAGGATATGCTAAAACGTCGGCATTGGAGAAATGCGTACAGTAAACATTAAAGACAGGAAACACAATTCAACTCTCCTGAGCATTAGCATTCCATCCCTTTGTCTTTCTTTGAACGGAATATCCTCGGGTGAAATTCTGGTTTCTAGATATTCGTCATTACATGGTCTTTGTCACAAATGTATGTACCTCCGGATATCCGCGATAAAACGTGTGGCATCAAAACGACACCGCACTTGGGGCTATCCTTGTAGATCAAAGGATTCGGTGATACTCATGTTCTGCTCTAGGGATTGTTTAAACACAGGAATATGTCGGGGCTTCTTTTTTGCACTATTTGTTTAAGAATATTGATGTCTCAGCTGTAGCAGTCTTTTTTGAGGCAGTCCCCAAAGGTGTGGGTAGCACTCAAACATTTTGCCTTCTTAGAGACTCTTCGCCAATTTTGCTTCTGGTTTATGTCCTTGTGCAGCAGCCAATTCCCACGGCCTTGGTAGGCGCCTACATTCGTTACTATTATGTCCATGTGCAGATTAATATGTGCAGAATTGTATCGTTGGACTACATACAAGTATGCACATATGCATGTATAACTGCGTAACTTTTATTAGCAAAGAATCCCAGCAGCACGGTCATTCTTCTTAATATATTCACGTTTATCCTTGATGTTGTCTTACTTATTTTATAGCTGTTGGTTTTGCCTTCCGGGTTAAGGAAGGGTTCACGTTTATGGCTAATGTTAATGTGAGTGACAGAAAGGTCTTTCTTGTGGAATTTTCACCCTGAGGCTGGTGGTACACACTTTCTAAGCTTTATTTCAATTCTAAATCTACTAACAGCACGTCGTCCAGATTTTACTTATCAACCCAAACTGAAATTAAGTTCCCTTTTGAAAGGATGTCCTAATATTTTTCAAACGACACATCCTTGGGATGGACTCGGTGTGGGCTGGTTGATTTTTTTTTTAAGAAATGTTATGCATGACTGCCTGCGATGGATGCGAGGTAAGCTGATTTAGAAAAAAAAAAGATTAGGGACACAGAATAACATCTTCATACAACACGTTAATCCCTGAGAGCTTAGATGGGAAAAAAGGAAAATATGTATGTATTGTACGTACCGTCGCAAACACAAACGTCTGTGTTGGGGGTAAAGGGCGCTCAGAAGCCCATTTGTTAGGGGAAATAATTAAAATTGAACACATTGCTCTGTTGAACCATAACATACGTTATGCGAAGAGACTAATTGGATAAATTCGTTTATTTATAAGCATTTGCCGCTGATATGGCGCTTATTAAATGAATTAGCCTTATTTGTGGTTCCGCAAAACTATGATTTGCTTATGCGCTTAATGAGCATCCTCCGTATATTTTATTAATCACGATAATTAGGAGATTACATGTGCTTAGAAATGCTTTGGCAATTATAATGATTCTCAATTTGTTTCTTTTTTGGATGATTAGCGTGTAGATTGTGTTGATTGGTCATATGGTCCTTCCGCAGGCGTTTGAGACAGTTCAGGTACACAACTATTCGAAGCTTTACTCATCATCTTGAAATTAAAGAATTGGTTTGGGGCTTGTGATTCTAGGACAACCTACTCAGAAACCAACAGCGGTAGCACATGTTGGCACAGCGGGCATGCATTGCTTTGCAAGAGGGCCACAAAAAAAAGTTTCTCAACATCCTAGACATGCTGTTAGAAGCATAACAGGACAAATGCATGCACATCAATGTCAAATATTGAACCATATACATTTGAAAAACGTTGCACCTATTCAGTTGAAGCGGAGTGTATACCCAGTCATTAGTATTAATTTATTGCAATAATACTCCGCAGTTATTTTGAAACGTAGTAATACCATATATGTACATATGTATGTACATATTTATGGTTTAGATTTGAAATCCCCGTTTCAATCACATACGTCAAACTGACACTTATTGGATCGAAAGGTCAGTGATTTTGAAATGAAATACTTGTTTTTCGATTTGATTGATTGAAATTGTATTTATTTTTCATCGCAGTTGAGCACGTGCGCCTGCAAAAGTCCACTGTATCGATTATTAATTAGGTTTCATGTGCGGTGGTGTATCCAGTATTTATTAACTGTGTGGAATTCCACTTGAACTTGAATTCTGTTTTGAAATCTTTCCCCCCAAATCAATTTTTGGTCCATCGTCATTAATCCAATAGCCATGATGGATTCGAACGGTAGAATCTGAAATTGCTGCGATCTTAGGTGACTTGTGCTCCTGGGCTTTCTTGACCATTTCGTCCGTTGTGACGTCATTTGGACGTACACAATTGTGTGATGTCCACCTGTGCACCATTCCATGTGAGGGAGCAGTGCCTCCATAATTTACTTAAGTGTGTCTCCAGTCTCTAAAGGTTTTACCGCGTAGTAGCGCGTTATTAAAACCCAAAAATCTGTTCTTGGTCAAATCTCATAACCCAGTGTGTTGTTTCATACTATTGACAGCTTAACAGATTTATTTGATTTCGTTTTCTCTATACGCAGTATTATGTTAGAAAAATTCCGCTATGTAATCCGAGCGTCATCATGCATCAAGGAAACTGACTAACCGAACAGCAATCGTATATTTAGTTTACCATCTTACAATATACAAATCTGTTGTAGATACGCTTACCCCATTATTGGACGTGGCGTAGTTTTACGTCTACGCACCTATCTGTGGTAATGCCCAAATAATTTAGCTGTCTAGATAAAGATTCTCAAATTTAGGGTTGGTTATAAACCTGCGGGGTCCTTCCACTCCTGAGACAACAATAGCACGCACAACACGAGTGGTTATTGTAGAAGGTAGGCCGTAGAACCAAACCACGGAAAAAAGAAAACCTTCTCTGTTGCATTGCCTCACGGGTTCGTAGTCGAAGACAGCCGAAACCAAAACCCAACTAACTTAGGCAATGGATCTATTGACTCCTGTTTAGAATCAATCACATACAGTTCGTTGGTGAAATTTCTCCTCCAGATGTCATCAACGCAAAAAGGACCAAAGGTCGAACGCAGAACGTTTCTTTCGAAGATTGCACTTGTCGCTGGGCCGTACAGCAGGACAGGGATGATCAATGGCCTATATAAAGTCAGCTTGATCCTTCGAGAAACAGCTCTATTGCTTCTTGGGTCCAAAAAAACCGTGGTCAGTAAGAGTTATAGATTTGATCTGGTTACTGTATTAATGTTTTTTCTACTCTTTGTGTAGCCGAGGCAGATGAAGTTCCTGACTACTTCGAAGTTATATCTGCTCATTGTGACACTCTGTCCAAGACGTCATTCATTTATTAATTACAGCATATCTCATCTTAGCCATCGCTTCGGCACCTAGTCGGTTTGTGGTCACATTCCGAGATGGACCTGGGAGTACCTTCGACAGAACCATTTGCCCTACCGAGTGGAGAGGACCTACGTTTCATACTGACAATAAATGTCTAAGTTTGAAAAGCTTCTTCATGAAAATTGAAGCCAGTACCCGTTCAGTACAGTGGTCAGTGTCAACCCGCATTTCTTGGATTTTTGCTAGATCTGTAGCGGCTGAATGATTGAAAACACTCTTCGATAGTTGGCCCTGCCCAAGGGGTCATTCTTCCAGTTGAAGAATTGAAAGTCACTCAAATGATTGTTTGAAAGAGAATGCATTTGTCAAAAAATATCTGGTTGGTCTCTTTCATTTTTAAACATCAGTCGATTTATTCAGAAAAGGGTTCATCCATCCATGCTTGTTTCAAGAATTCAAACTATTGATTAGAAAATGTATTCTACACACATACTGATTGGAGTAATTCTGGTGAGGTAAGGTGAGTGACATGACATGGTTGCCATTTCTTCATCAATCACTGATCGACTTCTTTGCCGCCATGTGAAACTTGTGGCATCTGACTGCTATTACGTCAATCTCCTAATACCACCTGTTTGCTGGCGTCCTCTGGGATTGACCATATTCTCTATCTAAAAAAAGAGCATCTTCTCTCACTTTTACGACAAATCAATCTTCGTTTCCACGGTCATTACCCTCCTCTTTCAAGTTTCCTTCCTTTTCTCGATTCAAATACAAATGTGACTTCATCACAAATGTGAATGAAAATATTTGTTTGGCTAAGCACCTTACAACGTCAAGGAAACAGTTTATTCGAATGCATAAAACTCAGCAACTCGTCTTTACGGTTGGCGCAAGAGGTTCATTTAATTAAATCAAGTCGTCTTTACGTGGAGTAAAATGCTCTCAAGAGTTAATTAAATCGGTGAAAATATATCATGCCAATCTGGTTGATAATATTTATAAATAAGAACCTACTCAAAAACTCATAATTTAAGAAAAATGAAGAATGAAGACTTGCGTTCTGGAACTGCTGAACTGACTGCAAAATGTTGATATCTTTTGCTTTGTTAATCTTTTCGCGTGTTTTACGAATATTCTTTCTGTCACAGCTGCGTAAGGCAGTGGCATCATTGTGAAATATTGTGCGAAGAAGGCTGTTCAAAAATGAATTTGGTTTTACGGAAAGAAATATAAAATAACGACTGCTTGCGAATGGTGCGGGAAATTCTTGAAAATAATGAACACAAATCAATAAAGTGTGCTCTTTAATATTCTTGGGGTAGATAAACCTCATCCAAAAGTGATTGTAATTCGTTAGTTTATCATGCCAAAAACGCCTCTTTTGAATGAACCTAAACCACCCACAGCAATGCGATTTAATAAGAGCATCATTACCGCAAGCATCGATAACCATTCTATTCATCTTCAGCAGTTTTCTGCAGATGATATTTTCATCTATCCGATCAGTGATTTGGAAGAAAGAACTGCACAAATATAATGACGTCCAAACTTAATTTAATGTTATGAATAAAAATATATGTATTGTATACATATATATTTGACGTTTCATCTACACTTTGAGGACACATCACCTGACCGTTATTAATGTTTTTCAAGTTAGAATATAGTAAATTTGCAGGGTACGCATTTTATGAACAATTTTCGCTTGGAGATGATCATTAAATTCCACGTCCATCCATTGATGAGACGGCGGAAATATGCACAGCATGAAATTGCGTTTTGTGTTTAAAAAATATTTATTGCTCAAGTTTCCTCTCAACGACAAGGACTGATCCTTGCTTTTGATAGGCGTTTTATATAGCGGAAAGTATCCCGAAATCATTCGCAAGCCACTATCTGTACAAGGTTTGTCTTACAATTTTACAATGCCATTTGCAATGTCATTCCAAGAAATATCTGTCAAATCTTTATAAAAGGGATTCCTTGTCACTACTACCTTCCAGGCGTTGTTTTATTCACTCTTGGGTCGATCCTCGTAAACTTTCCGTCGCATTAAATGCCAGTAAATTTCGGAAACATGTTTCCAAAGCGTTCTGTTGAGTATTAGTTTAAATTAACTCAAATATTTGGATTTGAGTGTTCTACGTTCATGCGTAAATAAATCAAAATATATTCGTTGCAAGGTTTGTGATAAATGTGAAGTGGAAGAAGGTCAACGAATATAAGTACATATTCTTTTTAATATGTTAAGCCAAAATGTAATGGTTGGGAAGGAATGTATGTTTAGCAGTGAATTTGAAAGGGGGTTTGTCTCTACAATTACTGCATTGATTAAATGTGAATTACTATGGAACTCTACCGCTAGTTTGCTCATTATTTAGATTTCTTTTTGATTCAGGATAGGCTGGGATAATATGAATGATGACTGTTCGATAAGGTCTTGATTTTAAATTGAAATACATATATAAATAATACAAATACGAAACGCCGTCAACAATTTACTGAAATTGTACTTGAAGAGTTCCAAATTCTGCTTTGCAAAAGCGAATACGTTTTTGGTCAATCTTTAGTAAGCTCTTCACCATGCTTAATGGTCAGCACGATTTGAATAGCGGTATCATTTGAAATTGGTACATTCTCACGGACCTTGATCGGACGATCGTCCAACACAATATCGGAGGTTTTGTTAAACATTTCTTCATTTGGACATCGTGAATACCTCGCATCTTTTGTTCTCTTACGTTCAGTGAAGCACTTGTGCAACATTCTATGCGAGGCAGCAAAGTCTTAATGATTCTGGCAAGCATTCAGGCATACAGGCCGTAGAGGGCCAGGGTCTAGCTCCTCAACAACCACTCGTGTTGTGCGTGCTATCACGACTCAGTTTTATGCCAACATCAGACGGTCAAGTTTGAGAAGCTTTTTCTAGGCAGTTATACTCTTTGAACATTGTCAGTGACTAAAAAGAGGTGGGGCCGTGAAAACCTTTTTCTTGTCGTACCAGAAATCGAACCTGCACAGGTAGGTCTAAGTGCGTAGGAGTCGGCGCATATACCCACGGGCAACCACGCATTTACTTAACACAAAAATACATTTTATACACTTTTAAGACGCATTTTAAACAGTAAATGATTAAAAAGTCACCCTTTTTGTGGTTCGTTTTCAGTGCGCCGACGAACATTTTAGGGAATTTGGACACTACTAAAAACCATTGATCACAGTGACCCTGGGTATAACAATCACACTTCACTCAAGAATTCCCAACAAATATAGACCAAGGTTCGAAAATGGAGACGGGTATTGCAAGTGAATTTTTCTCTCTGTACACCTCAATGTTTCAAACGAAGCGTTGAAGTAATCGTGTCTCTATACTGTTCACTGTTGGCTGAAACGTTTTGACCATAATATTTTTGAAAGATATATAGACAAATGATACTGCTGGACCGTAATGGGCACCAAACCATAACTTCTTCTAGATGTAATGGTGTGCCGAGAATGGCTTTATTTTAAGTTTCTCGACCAACAAACCATGTTTTTCTAAATAATTCCGATCCAAGGTTGCTCCGGAGTGAGTCTCTTAATGATGAATTGCCAAGCCAAATTAAACGTTGTAGAAAAACACCCTTTATTACATACCAAACCACCAAGATCGTCTTGCTGAGACTGGACCCTCAACTCCTTTAGCAGCTCCTTTCATCGAACGCCAAACATCAGCTAGCAGTGGTTAGTGTTATTGCAGGACACTGCCATTTGGAAGAATTTACACCGTGAGACGTCTAACACTAACAACTTTTGTGCTGTATTGACGTGGAGGAGGTAGACAGCCTCATCTTGTTAGGCTCTGATGTCTCTGTCTCTTTAAACTCCTGGGCGAAGAGTTTTAGTACAATTTACATCGCAGAACGAGTTGTGCGTGGATGAATTGGTCAAATTTAATTATTGTCTGGTATCCTCAAAGAAGTTTAAGCTAACGATACCTTAAAGTATTGTGTAATTATAGTACACGTAACCTATTACTTACATACACATCCGCTTGAATGAATGTTCGCTCTCCTTTCTGCTGTCAGCCATTCACGCAAGTATTAATGCTTTATGAATTGCTGACAGCAATCAGGTGATGCTCAATTATACACATAAACTGCTTTAACACTTAATATTGTTTTCATGCTCGTGCCCCTCCCTTACCGCAGTGTATAAATAGATATTAATGGATTTAAATTATGCGTATGAATCCCATCTACAGCTACGAGTACGCACATTCACTGTGCGTTCTAATTAATTTTCTCATTCTCCAACACGAACTGGCAACTTTTACGAATGAAATTACCCCCGAATTCCATTTAAGATTACCGTAATTTTGAGTTAATGACGTGCTGAAATGATGTGAGCAGTACCCGCCCTTTAGACATGTCGCTTAAAATATGCTTAACACTGACAAGGTGGTGACTTGAAGTGTTTGTTTCATTTTAGGGTTTTCAAACGCGGCCTGAGATGCTTTGATCGCTACACCGAACGCTGCCTGACACAGGATAAGGTTCAACTCTTTCAAAATAATGTGGCTGGAGCAAAGCGATTCCTCAGTAAATTTTGTGATGATCGCAAGTTTCAAGCTGGTGAGTTGTTTTTTAAATAAGATTGTTTTATTCTGAAAATACATATACAGTGGGGAGTCAACAATGTGTGTAAACGCAAGAATAAACCATGCATATCTTATGTTAATCATGTGAATCACAAGCAGTCACTTTTGTGCTTTGATTAGAAATAAGGCATCTCATTAAACTGCGAGCTTCTTTCTAAAAACCTGAGATGGACTGTTAAACGTGGTGGACGTTCAATGCTGGCAGTAGGAACAGAAAATCTTGTTTTCATTAAATCTACAACTAACAGCAAGGATTACCTAATAAAGGCGACCGGATAAGAACGATAGGGTAACGGGAAATAAGACTGATTCTGGCTTTATGTTGAATCCACATTCATGGCATTATGTATGGAAGAGCACCTCATTCAGTGGCATCACTGGCCGTGCTTTAAGCGATCGGTCCAATTTAGTGCCGTTATTCCGGCAGTGGCTTGTTGGTCCGAACCCGTCCAAAGTGATTAGCTTGTTAGCGTGAACTAAGGACTTAACGTAGCCCCAGAGAAAACAATTGAGTGGTGTTATCGTGAAGTCACATAATCGCGGCAGCTAATTGGTAACCGCCCGAGGTGAGATGACCCAGTCGGCAAACTCCTTAGTGTATGGCGCAGTCAGGGGTTGACCTGGGTCTGAACCAACATGCCTCTCCAACCAGCACGATCTCAGCTGATTGAGGTCCTTTCCAACTTGGGAACGCCATCCGGGCGTCCTCTGTTGCGTTGTCCCACAGGTTCGGAGTCGAAGACTCTTCGGGTCAGAGCTACGTTATCCATACGCTCTACATGGCCCAGCCACCTTAGGCGTTAGATCCTTTGATGCCTGGCTAGCCCATGCAGTTCATCGTTGAATCTTCTCCTCCAAATACCGGAAACGTAAATCAAAGATCGCACGCAGAACATTCCTTTCGAAGAGACCTCTGACTTTTTCATACGCTTTTGAGATTGTCCATGCTTCCTATTAGAACTACAGCTCCCGGCTAATAGCTCATTTCGAAAGAAATATGGTCCGGTGATGCGGCCATGTCATGAACCTTAAAAAACAGTCAATGTTGATTATTTACAAGTGAGCCGGAACTTCGAGTACCACTTGACCGGATTTATTGAGTTGCTGGTGGGCAGTGCTGTTTTAAATGCAAAACATCGTATGTTGCAGTTGCATCCCCTTAATTATTAAGCTCGTCTTGAGAATAATTTTAATAGCACAAAATAAAGAAAAATGTCCTTCCGCGCTTCTGATGAATGTCACGGATTTAATGATGTCACAAATGAAATAATAAAACGATGATAATTTGGTCTTTTTACACACTCCTTTAAAGTTGACGTATTAGCATCAACAAAATGCAATAAAAATGTTGTTTGATTGCGAGCAATACAAACCAGAAGGCGAAACTACAAAAGTCACTTTAATGCGTGTGTACATGGTCGCATAAAAACCAAATCCTGTTTATCCCAGCCAATCAGTGGTCAACAAAATGCCAATCCACCAGGAAGGTCAAATGGGAATAAAAATGACCACAAAATTCAGTACATGCTTTGGAATCATTAATTGGATTTAATGTTCACAGATTTGTCACAAATGGTATTTCTCCCAGAGTGTGTTGAGTACGTTGAAGCAAATAAATCGTTTGAAGTTATGCGATGTTTTGATGAACGGTCTGATGTATTTTTAAACGTATTTTATTTGCTGACAATATTTGTTGACAATAATCTCAATGAGTTCAATGAGAAACATATTTTAGCAAGGACGTCTTTTTTGGGCTGCAAATGCAGTTCCACACTAAGCTACAAGAGAGAATTTGACTGCGCAAATTATGGAGGGATCAATCTTCTCAACATAACTTGCAACATCTTTTCTGCTGTTTTGTGTGAACCTCTGAAGCTCTTTGGTACCAATTTCGATTCTTATTAGTGTGGAATCAGTTCAAGGAAGTCCAGAATGCACCAGCGACTAAGGCAATGTCCGAGCTTCTAAACGACCGAAGGAATGCGGATCGAGACTCTTTACTGAATGACATTTATTCCAGCGTTGGGTTGTGCCAGACGCGATGCTCGCTGTTTTAGCAAGCTCAGTAAAAAAAACTCACCGAGAACTTCAACGTAACTTAAATCCAAACTCGTATCCACTCGAACTTCGGCATGTGCTAGCTTATATCTGTACTTTTCTAATGCGTGTCGCTCAGCTGAATTGTCGCTGTCCTTTGGTTAGGTTATGGTAAGTGTTACGTCTCAGGTCCAGCTGGATCCATTATGACGTTACTTGGTTGAAAATATGGTCTTGTTCAGTCATCCACATGCTTTGATGAATCGGAGAAGACATATTAGAAAGATATTTGCTATTTCTTTCTCAAGGTCATGTTCAGGTAGGTAATTTTTCTCTTCATTACCAGAGCCTCCACAGTCCTATTTCCTATTCCTAATGCTTCAGTTGATCGCGGCCTGGTAATACAATCGCTAACTACCATTTGTCTCACTGAAGGGGTCTGCTACACTTTCTATTTGCTGTCTGCACTGTATTATCCATGATCACAGTATCAGTTTTCTGACACAAGAGGTGTTTTAGGATTGTATGAAATGGATCAATGTTGTTGCTGGTTTCAAGTTAATCAGCTGCTTCACCTGGAGTTCTTCGCAGCATCTGTTCATTCTTACTCCTTCTTCCCAGGACCTTCTACAGGACAACACTACAGCAGACAGGGATTGTAATGGAGTAATGCGTGTGTAGCATTTCGGAGAAATTCATCGCTCCTCTTCATGTTAATATCTGCTATATATCCGTGTATAAGTGGATGGTAGTATTATTGACTTGCCTGGATGCGAGGTGGCATTTCGGAATTCAATAAAGGGTGTGGTATAGTCACCTTCTTCATACTTAGTATTTTTGTTGTCCATCTAGGGTATCGGTATGGCCAGTCGTCGGTTTGTATAATTTCATGGCGCTTTTATCAGCAGTCTCCTGCTGGATGTAAGTTCAGTGTTGCAGTGTTGCTAATTCCACATGCGACTTCGAGATATGCAAGTCGGGATTGAATCCTGTCTTTAAATTAGTGCTTTTCATAGCAGCTTGCCACCAGACTATGTCGCCATGCGTCAAAATCGGTCTGACAAGCCCTGTATACATCCACGGGATTGTTCTGTGGCTTAGTCCCCACTTTCAACCAAATATAGGGTATGCTGAAGCAACAGACATTTTTTCTGCTTTACTAATAAAAGCTTGTAACCAACAACCCACGACTTGTGAGCATCATCCCAATAATTTTCTTTTCTATCGCAATTTGTGTGGCTTTCTATGGTCTCTTGTCTTCTTTTCATTGTTTTTTAATTAACCCCACCTTGAAAACAACCTCTTTGCAAAAATTTAAGGAGAAATTTACAACTTATTCAAACAGCAATCTAAATCATAACTTTTTTCTCAATTGAGTGCACAAATTGTTCTTTTTTTGTTTTCACTTGTACAAGGGAATGTATATCATTTTTAGAAGTACCTTTTTTCGTACCCCTATTACGCTTTTATGTGGCAAGTAGCAACATCATTCCCTAATAAAATCTTATCTGACCACCATAGTTAAGCTGCAGGGATTAGGTGTTCGGCGTGGTTCTTAAATATGAAAAAAGAGATGGTTAAGGCGAATGGTAAATTATCAATCATTTTTCTGGAGATTTAAGAACCGAGTTTCGACTGCGCCATGCAATTTGAAGCTTTTGAAAACAAAAACTTGGCTAATTTATAGTGGAATGTTTGTTTGGGTTTTCGAAGTTGTTGTTATGATGGTGATAATGATCTCTAATAACTTTATTATGAAATATGAAGTCTGACAAGGGGCATTGACGAACTCGTTGAAGAATATTTCATGTTTTTTGTTTCATGTTTCATTGTTTGAAGGGATAAGCAGACCGTACTTCTATACGAAAGCCAAACATTAAGAAAAGCACGCAGGCTCTGTGATGGTAATTCGATTTACCTCGAGACGAACGTGAATTCCACATAGGATATATTAAAGGATTAGTATTCTTCGTCGGATATATCCTCAACCGAGCTGTACAAAAATGTGGATGTAGTCCAGAAGACAAATATCCGTCGACTACACTGACAACTATGTAGACCGCAGGGGAAATTGTGATCCAGCTGAGAGAGTTTTTGAATCTGATCCTACGGGTTCGAGAAGGATAGGAAGACCGAATCCGCTGTATAAAGACTAAGTCATTGGGGACTTGCGTGGACAGGAAGCATAGTGCCCAGGAATCTGTCAACTATGAAAGGCAGCTATTGCTCACGCTCACACTCTTTCCTCGAATCCAGGCCTGATATGTAACAAACTACATAAGAGCATAAAATATTCACGTTTTAGAGTAGCTTCCACTCATTTAATGGGATTCCATGCCATTCACATGGAATCATATATTTTCGAGGAAAGTATCAAGTAACATTTCTGGCATTTGTTGCTTAATCCAAATTTGCTTTTGTTGATATCTCAATCGTAAATATGCATACTTTCTTTTACACAGTTTCATGGTGGCTTCTCAATAGCAACTGGACTGGAATGTATTTTGTTGGCATCAGATAACTGATTTGTAGCACCTTCGTAGCAATTTTGCCTAACCGATCACTACAAATTGCCACTGTTGCACTTACGAAATACCAAACCAGAATGAGACATACAAGGCTGTTCAAGGCCCCTTGCAATTCCTAGCTTAATATTTCTGATGAGCACCTGATTGCTAAATCAATTGGTCCACATAATTCGATTAGGAAATAGTTACTAAATGTGACAATCAATATTTACAGCTTCGTTCTCTGAAGTTCTCTCACAGCCATTGATACAAAGTTCATGTCTTAAATAATTTAGGAACTGCTTATCTGTCTTTATGAACAAAAATCCCTTTCTGTAGATCGATCGTAAAATTACTTTGAAGGCAACAATTCATACGTATTTAACTTCGCGTAGGCATTTCTTCATTCTTGCTGTATATCACTAAAATCATCGGCCTTGAGAGGTGGGGTCGAAGGCCGAGTACAGGCAATTTTAATCAGACGGACTATAGCGAAAGAATGGTGATTTTCACCATTATTTTCGTGCTGGGATTCGGACCTAGACGCCGAGGTTCAATTAGGCATCAGACTCAAAAACTTGTCCATTGTACTAGCAGTTAGCAACCTACATTTAATGGAATTTCATGGTATTCGGGAGAACCAGCAGGCGCCTTTGTGATGAGGAGCCTACATCATTGGCTCTCACCTCATCAGCACCAAATAACTGCCACCTGATCCGAGGAAAGGCGGGACAGTAGCAGAGGAAGTGCTCTGCAGTGTAGTCGTCTTCTCCACAGACGTTGCGGAGGGTTTCATCGCTTAGGCTAAGCACATTTAGGTGTTTGACGAAGGTATAGTGACCCGTCAGAACGCCGGTAAGTCCTCTACAGTCTTTTCTGTTAAGAGATAACAAGAATGCCGCGGATTTCTAACAGACGTTTGGGAGCGTGCACTTGGTTTGTCTACATCCTGGAAAGTCGTGCCACTTTCGGTTGTGCTCTCGAGAAGCCCAGCCATCGATGGAAGCGCTAACCGAGGACGCGGATAATCCCAACGCAGGTTCGGGTCCTAGCAGTATCTCCTCTGATCCTTGTCTAGCAAGTTCATCGGCGATCTCATTTCCTGTGATCCCGTGGTGGCCCGGGACTCGGACAAATGTTAGCGTATTGAACCTGTCGATCCAATTTAGAGAAGACTAGCATTCTTGGAAGTGGTTAAAGGGTTGTGTAGGGCCTTAAGCACAGCTTGGCTGTCGCTACAGACACAAATACTTCGCCCCTTCCATCTGTTCTTCACAATATAGTTCCTGGCCATTAGGATCGCATAAGTTTCCGCTTGGAAGACCGACGCAAATTTACCTAACGAGATGTGCAGTCTAATGTTACCGCTCTCCACGAAAGCGCCAGGACCAGATCCTTCATTGGTCTTGGAGCCATTCGTGAAGATTCGACTACATTCTTTTCTTGGCTCATATTCTGGCCGGAGCCAGTCCTGAGTGCAGGGAAAAGTTGACTTTGTATGTGGCCAACGGTCTTGCTAACACAAAATCTGAAGACCCCCTCATCATCATCATCATCTGACCCGCAGGATTCACTAAAGGGGTCGAGGGGACAACGGACGTAGAAATCTCCAGGCCATCGACTCTAACTCATCAGGAGTCAGGCGAGTTTTTGGACTTGTTCTAGCCACCTCATCTTGGGTCTGCCAAGCGGTCGAAAGGAAATGCTTCGATATTTTGGTCACGTGGCACGAATGTTCCGATCTTGATGATGGGGAAATATCGAAGCATTTCCTTAACATGGAGTTCCTCGGGTGCTGTCGTGTTGCTGACCCTATCACAGCGAATAACTCCCACAACAAAAGGAAGACACTTTATCTCGGCAGCTTGTAGCAGCAGCAAATCTTATTCTTTCTGTTATTACCCAAATTTTATGATCATAGGTGAGAGTTGGACTAAAACTGAGATAAAAACCGCTAACTTGACTTAGACAACAAGCTCGGTCTTCCTGATTGCAGATCTTCCAAGTTTCCAATTTTTCTATCCAGATTGGCCAAGCGCAGCATTAACCCTCCCGTCGGAGATACTTAACCTTCTCCACCTCCTTCCAATTGACATGAGCAGGCGTTATCGGAGCAACCATAACCTCGAATTTGTCCACGTTTACCTTCATGCCAGCATCAGCACATACGGCCACAAGCATATCTAGCGCGCGCTGGAGTTCCGTCTGGTTGGATGTGAGGATAACTAAGACATCTGCCAGAATAATATGGATTACGAGTACTCTCCCAATGTGAAACATTCCTCGCCTCGGCTGCGCTGAAACATTCAGTCCATATATAATGAAACGAAAGTGCTAATTTAGCCCACCACATATAAATAAAATACACATCAGGTCCAGTACTAGGATCTGGAATGATCCACATAAGTCCCGAAGTATAATTAACATAAATTAAACCAATAAATTGTGAATACGATATAATTAAAAACCGTTTGTGAACAATGTCACATTATATAGCTATAAGCCAGTGTGTATGCATCTGCTGCATTAACTTTGCATAATTTTAATATGCAAAGTTATTGCTTTTGTTCACTGAAATAATAAAGAGATGATATCCGACATCAGAGTGAAATGAATTTTCATCCAAAAACCTCAACGTCCTTTGCACAAAATTGTTATTTTATTAAGAAGAAAAATAAACAACACAAGAGAGTATACGCAATGCCATGCCGCTATGCTCTAGACTATCGCTGCAATTTTGAATTGGATTTCGTTTTTTTGTTCTGCTGACTTTTAAATGAAACTGCAGACACACACGTGTGGAGACACTGCCACACATATGCCCGATTACGTCACTGTGAACGTGACTAAAAAATAAATTCATTCGGGCTGGAGCAAAATCGCTGAACACAGCATACGGATTATATGACTGCTGCGAAATTGTTTCATTGCCGTTCGTGCGACGCTGAATAGGCAACACATCCTGTCCGTGTACAAAATGCATGCTGGACTTATAGTCCTATCGCCAATAGGTTGTCTCTAAACCAAATTTAATATATTCCACGAAAAAAAGTATACAAATTTAATTTAAAGTTAGAAAGTATTTTGGCAATAAAACTGTTGAGATGCTTATAAGGTTTCATACGCAACCTTTCAAGTTTCATATGTAAAACGAGGTTTACAGTAGCGTGACTACAGCAGCACACATTACCATACACGAGTCTGTGACAAATGACACACTTAGTTTTATAATTCAATTAAGTCTGTGGCGTACATGCTGTCATCGTACCATTTTATTAAGTTGCTCTTATCTTTATTTTAGATAAAATTAACACATGTTCACTCCTTTATAGGTAACAAATTCTAAAATTACAAGGTATATCTATTTACTATGTTCGCGGCAAAGGCGTGTTTAACCGCCCTGAATAATCGTTGCTTGTGGTGAGGACACAGTTTGACTGATGCGGTTGGGTGCAGTTATTCTGAATTACTTCAACGGCTAAAAATGATATTGAAGTGAATAAACTGTAATTTGTTTGAGTGCTACCATCATACAGAATGGTTAGTTTACGCAAGGTATGCTGAAAACTAAAGGGTTTTTCATTAAGCCTCCCTATCTATAAATTTAGATTATAAAATCGGATATTGTAGAAATTCCAATTTGGCGTGCGATGTGTGGCACGTAGTGCCATCTTGTTGAAACCACATGTCGTTGGTGTTCATATCATTCAATTAAGGCCAAAAGAAGTTGGTAATCATCGGCCTACAGCTCTCGCCGCTGACGGTGATGGCCTGGCGAACGTCGTTCTCATAGAAATATGGACTGATGAAGCCCATAGCCCAAAATCCACAACAAACAGTGCCTTTTTCTTGACGCATTGGAAGCTCTTGGATCTCATGTCGATTGGTATAGTTCCAAATTCGACAATTGTGTTTGTTGACAATAGGACGATTATGGCGGCCGTAAAATGGACGAAGTGCGTGGAAAGTTGACCGAGCAGAACACCCATTTAAATTAGTTGCACGTGTTGTTGAACGCTATGTCGCTCGATGCTGTTTTGGCAAAACAGAATGAATAAATAACAGCCAATTTGACAGACGTAGCTTCAACAACATGGCTGATATCAACTGTCAAAGTTCAAACAAATAATGGAAATACATTCTTCTGCGCCAAACAAATGAATACATATGTAAGTAGAATCATCGGATGTAAATGAGGACTACAGCCACGCATTGCTTATCTCAGTTTGGTGGACAGCCATAAATAAAGCTGTCAACTGTAGCACACTCAACCGGTTGTAACGACCAGAAATCATCTACAACGAGATGTCCAACTCGGGTTTGGGTCTTTATTAAAAAACCTCTCGCCTATCTCTGATTTGCTCTAAAGGCACACATACTACTTTATTTTCATGCCCACTTCTTAAAGCTTCAGAGCAACCTGCCGTATTCACAAACACTATCAGTGAACATTTTATAAAAAAAACGCTGTCCGATGAAAGCAAAAGGCAAGAGAGGTAGAAGTTGGCTATCTCTTTGCTACTTTAACTCTGGTAACGACCGACCTGCACTTGTACTAGCACTTCATCTGGTATATTTAACATCCGTCTTCCCGCTGGATATATTCGGAATACAGGTAGCTGAGAATACAAACGAGACATTTCGACTGTGGCCCGAAATCAGCATCGGCCACGAATTCAATTTCCTTTCTACGGTATCAGGCCTGCTATCTTAAGCCACCTTCGAAAAAAATGCTTCTAAAGGTTAAATTTTAAGGGCCGATGTTGAATGTAAACCATACCTAAACGTCAAGTTTTTTTCTGCATTTCATTTGACATTTCTCAACTTCAGACTAACTCAATTTGAACCAGGGAAAGATACACAATCGAGCAACGCGTTAAAGTTATTCAGGCTTATTATGAAAATGGGCGTTCAAATCAAAATTTCGGTCAATTGAATCGTCCAAATGTGCTTACAATCGGAAAAATCGTGCAAAAATTTGAGCAAACCGGGTCTGTAGGAGATGTGAGGAGTGCATGCTCGTGCAGCTCGTACTGCAGAAAATATTGCTGCTGTTCGCGATAGTGTGGCTGAAGAGCCGTCCACCTCAACTCGTCGTCGTGCCCAACAATTGCACCTCTCACGCTCGTCGTTGATGAACATTATGCATAAAGACTTGCATTTACACGCTTACAAGGTGCAATTGACTCAAGAACTAAAGCCTCTTGACCATTTCAAGCGTCGTCAATGGTCAGAATGGTGGCAAGAAATGGCAACAGTGGATGATCAATTTTCGAAGAAATTCATCTTCAGTGATGAGGCACATTTTCACCTCAGTGGATTCGTCAATAAGCAGAGTTGACGCATTTGGGCGAATGATAATCCAAGAGTGATTGTCGAAAAACCAATGCACCCACAAAGAGTGACTGTTTGGTGCGGTTTATGGGCTGGCGGCATCATCGGGCCGTATTTTTTCCAAAATGTGGCCGGTCAGGCAGTTACTGTGAATGGTGTTCGCTATCGTGAAATTATAACGAACTTTTTATGGCCCGAATTGGAAGATATGTATATATATATGATGTGGACAATTTGTTGTTTTCAACAGGACGGTGCCACTTGCCACACAGCTAGCGAAACAATGACTCTTTTGCGCAACAAATTCAATGGCCGTGTTATCTCACGTGGTTTCGATGTCAATTGACCGCCAAGATCATGTGATTTGACACCGTTGGATTTTTTTCTTTGGGGTTATTTGAAAGAAAAGGTGTATGTCGATAAGCCAGCAACAATTCGAGAGCTAAATGGATGAGATAATTCGGCACATTAACGGCATAGAACGTCAATTATGCTTCAGCGTCATCGAAAATTTGGACCATCGGATGGAGGTGTGCCGCCGAGGTCGCGGCGGCCATTTGGCCGATATTTTGTTCCATACAAATAATTTCCGAAATAATTTGTGTTTTATTCAAATTCAACATCGGCCTTTAACAACCCTTTATAAGCATTCCTTGCAGATTGGAAGTCCGACCATCAGACATCATATCGTATCGGATCTTTGATTTCATCAATAAATGCCGTTGGTTAGGTTGAAGTGACAGATAGTAGTCACATAATCCTGGATCACCTATTGGCTGGGAGAAAAGATCATCAACAGCTGTGCGTACTATTGTTCTTTTACATGATTGAAGGCGGCTTTACTCCGAACAGCGTAGCTTGTGAAGCCTTTTCTAGACAGACATACACTTTGAGCATTGGCAGTGACTCGAATGATGTGGAGCCGTAAGTTATTGATAGTTGGTTGTGTCAGGAATTAAACCCAGTAACACAGCTACTCCAGAATAAATTTGTAAAACACCAGTCACAGCGACTGACAATTTCCAACTGACAAATGTCACTCAAACCGCAATGGCGCCCAGACAAAATCGACCTGGAACATAAAATGCACCGTGTTCTTTTACACATTCGAGTAGGCTGGACTTATTTTTTGTCATACACTCCATTTGCTTGTGCAATTGGCGTGTACCATTCACGGTTTAATACATTTCTCGTGCCTACCTAATAAAACCCGTCTCTGCGCTTCGGCAGCCATCTCCCAGCGGGACTGCTGTTTCGTTGTTCTGTCGAAAGTTTGACTGCTCCATCATTGAGATATATCCTCACATTTATTACCCAGTCTGAGTGTGTTCACATGTGCCTTGAGTGGTTCCCTACGTCCTCCCGACGGGCTCAATGGAATGGAAGATACTTTTCCCAGGCTGAAAACGTTGTTGGAAGTGATCAAATTATAGAGCAGACATCATAAAAAATGCAACTCACCATCTGGGCACCGTCGCGCCACCTCGAACCCAGTGTTCCGGTAATGTCGTTGAAAAGAGAAACGTATCGCAGTGAAATGTGAATAATTTGAAGGAGTTAAGCGTGGGTATGCTGTTTCCGCAGGAAATAATACCAAACCATTGAGAACAAGCACACAGAGAGGATCTTTATCTGTTAAATTATTCTGGTACTACAAATGGCTGAGTGACTTACGTATGCAGCCACAATCATTACTGAAACCCATGATTCCCTGTATTCAGTCGACACGTGTGGTGCGTACACGTTCAACTGAACGCTTCTTTTCTTATTCAACCTCATTTGCTCGACTAATCCTTTCAATTAACTATCAGGGCAAGAATCATGTTCATAATAAGTTTTTCTCTTGCATCTCATGTTTTTGACATGTACGTACTCTTAGGTCTCTGTTCTTTGTGTCTCCCGATTAATTGATCTCACCTTGGGAGATTTCCGATGGGAAGCATACGCCATTGAGTACGAAGGATATGTGATTGCTTTGTAGGAGTCAACGAGCTGCAGACGGGCTCTCAAAACAGAAACGCCTTTCATCTTTTTAGGACTTATCATCGCCGTTCTCATTTAATCGCTGCCACTGTAATCGTGGTCGTACTCTGTTGGAGTCGAATTTGTTTTCGAACCGGGTATTGTTTGCAATGTCGAGATTCATTGTGGGTCTAGGGGTAGACATTTAACCTCAATGATTGTATGTCGATGACATTTTCTTTATCTTCACAGAATAGCCAAAAATGTGACTATTACTCTGCTTGTAATGAACACTTCGTTTTGAACACTTTAAGGTTCAGAGTGATGGGTGGGGCAGATGTGTTCAATGATACCTAAGCCAAGCAAATCTGCAGACGACAAAAAGTTGTACGGATTAATATCTCCTTAAAGGTATTCCAAGAACTTCTAACGAAGAGTACCCTAAAAAAAACTTTGCGGACAGTTTTGTGATTCATTGACTGAGTTTGTTTGAGCCAGAAATAATGTAGTAAACCGATATGCAACTTCCTCATCTATTCTCCTTTGATTTCGCGTCAAAGATCCTGTACATCTGTAAAGGTAACTTCGATATGAAAAATGCACTGTTTCGATTGTCCATTAGCTAAACATTGCACAAAGAAACCGTTTGGAACCATTTGAATTGAGCTGCATATACGACTTAACGCCAAAGAACCTCATGGAGCGATTTCCACCTGCGTATCGCTGCTGAATCGCAATCGCATCGACCCATTTTTGCAGCAGACGGTGAATGGTGATGAAAAGTGAATCACTAACGTCAAGCAAAAACGGTCGAATTGGCGCAAATGTTGGCGCAAATGTTGGCCAAGCCAGGACGGCCAGGAAGGTCTTGCTATGTGTTTGGAGGGATTAACAGGAAATAATGTACTATAAGCTGATCTCATACGGCAAAACTCTGAATTCGGACATGTATTGTCACCAATTGGACCGTCTAAGAAAGCAATCGCTCAGAAGCGCCCAGCTTTGGTCCATAGGAGAGATGCTGGGTTTCATAAGGACAACATGAGGCCACACACATTGATAGCGACTCGCGAGAAGCTCCAGGAGCTTGGTTGCGAGACCCTTATGCATCAACCTTAGAGGATATATACATAAATACAGCTTTAAATTTGTACAGACTTTTATGCGTTATGGATGGTCAAAGAAAACACGGGGAAACTTGACAGATAAATGCTTGCAGTTTAGATGAATTTTTGATTGATTACTTATGCATCTGGATCCAAAAGGAGAGATCAATTGCTGACCCAATCTCTCAATTGGTTCATTGATTCGTGTGCTCTTCGGCTCTTCTGACGCATAAGTCTATGAAGACTAGTTTTTAATAAAAAAAATATATCTTTTTCAAAGCACAATAGAAGTGTAAGTAAGCGTTGTTCAGCTTAGTCTTTCCATCATCCTTGACCCGAAACACGGGTGAGCTGTTAAAATTAGAACATTAAACAGCGAATAAATCAGTCATCATAAACAGCAATTAATTGACTTATTCAAACAATAAATTAGTACTAGTAGTTTAGTACAATTACTGGTTTAAGTTTGAAACATTAACGAACACAAGTGGCCTTTGTTAAAGTGCTCTCACACTCATAACGAAAGTATCCCATTATTCGCATTCAATTCTGCAGCATATGATGACAATCTTCAAGGACATTCATCCCGTACGCATCCGCTTCGTTGAAAGTATACATAAACAAACGAGTTCTAAATATTGATTGTTTTTATTTATTCAGAAGCAATCGGAAGAGCTTCCGAACTTAGTGTTGTCTTTAAACTTCAACAGAATATCAAAAACCAGCATACATTTATTTTCTGACAGAATTCGTGTAGGAAGATAAAGTTTGTCTTCCTCGCAGTGAAACGCAAGTTTAATGGATTGCGTAAACTTCAAGGACATTCATCAACTCGTCAATCACGAGCCAAAAAACTAAATATTCAATTGTTTAGTCTGTTCCATTTCAACATTCATTATGGGAGTCCAGTGCCTGGTTTTTGAACTAATTAAAGGAACAACTTAACTTGAAGTGTGAAAGTGTTTAGAAGTCAAATGAAAGGCAAGGAGTTTCCATTCAAGTACGTGGACAATGGATAAGTGTGAGAAAGTCGCTTACTCAGTTGTCTCAAAGGAATGAATGTAGTTGAATACTTGATGCCGGATTCGCTATTCTGCCAAATAGCAATGGGGTTACACAAGACATATTCGTGTTTGAAATTTCCTTAAATTTACCAGAGCAACAAAGGTGGTGCCCTTCCACTTCTCGTAGTTTATGTCTTCGTCGTACTAATGAATCCATTGCAAAAGTTCTGAGAGCCATTAAGATCCATCGCTCGGTGGTCTAATCCACCCCTCTGGTGACGCTTAAGGATATCATCAGGAGGCTGTATAAAGGATTGTGGTTTGAATAATTAAAATGGAGAAGAAATGCGTGGGGAAGAGTGATATTTAAATTGAATTTTTGTTAAATGCGATACGAATGTACAGTGCTGTGCGTTGCTCACTCATGCACTTTGATTTATTTTTCAGATTACCTACGGCACAAGGACTGCTTTTCACACATTCAAGAAGACTGGAAGAGGTGTACGAAAGACTTCCAACAGATCTTATCCGATGAGCTACATGGCTATACGCATCCAAAAAATATCACAAGCAAATTTATGCAGTTTTGTTGGTAAGTTGAAGGAGAGAACTGGTGACTTACTTTGTGTTCCGATAGGAAATCGCTTCGAAAGTCGGAAATCCGTATTTTTTACTTCGAAAGCGATACCAAATAAGTAAACCTAGGATTTGAGTAGCAAACATTTAACATACTTATTTTACGAGGGCAGTTAGATAAGTCGGTGGCTTTATGGATTTTCGCCAAGCAGTTTCAAATGCTTTCGCCACCACCGTTGTTTACTTTCGGCATGGAAGACGTTCCTCTTCGAGAGAAAAGTTCTGCTTGCGAAGAAGATTTACCCACGAAGTGTTCTGGACTGGGCCATGCATTGCGCAGGGAGAACTTGGCTCGGGTCCAATGAGTCTTCGACTCCGAAAAAGTGTCGAAGGACGACAACCAACATGTGCAAAATTCGTTAAGTTAGTTCTGCTGTATTGATCTCTGAGTC
The DNA here is from genome assembly GCA_907269125.1 of Eristalis pertinax. Taxonomy (NCBI): domain Eukaryota; kingdom Metazoa; phylum Arthropoda; class Insecta; order Diptera; family Syrphidae; genus Eristalis; species Eristalis pertinax. The sequence continues at coordinate 56,382,945 of OU026145.1, forward strand.
TGAGTTTCAGTTAATTTCTATTTAATGATTAGCGATGTATTTTAATAAACAAATAATTAGGAACCACTGGTATAAATTTAGAACCGTGGGCGTCGTCGGTGCCATCTTACGCGACCCTGAACAGTTGTTGATAGGCACTTCTCTAGCTCTTTGCCTTGAACTTCACCGGAATCCTGTCAGAGGAATCCGCTTAATTAATTAAAAATAAGCAACTTCATCGCATCGCTTAAATAACATCAATTCATTTTCTATTTCAGTTCCCGCCATGCCTATGAAAATTGTATTTACAACAGTGCTCGGTACAAATGCTATCAGAATTCGGCGAAATTTGCTCGCGAAACAGCAAGAATGCTTTCCGAGGAAAAACACTTCAGTAATTGCAGACAGTATGAGAACATCTTGTGCGCAGCCAGCGAAACACATGTGGGAGTTAGGCTGTTGCTTCTCCTCCTGACGTTGGTTGTGGTGACATGGAAATGCAGCCTGGTCTAAACAACAGATGCTCTCACTTGAACATAGTTAGCAGTTAGTTGGAGTTAGTCTTTATGGAAATCACATCATCATTATTTATTTTATATTTTTATCATTGTTGTATATCTTAAGTAAAATTAAATACTATCTTATATTAAATTTCATTTTTTTGTTTTTTTTTTATATCCAAATAAAGTTATTTGTGTGAAAAAAACTGTCCAGCGTCGTCTTGGATTCATATTTTTTTCATTCCATATGTGTTAAAGAGAGTTGTGGTAAAGAGTGCCAGTGGTGGAACGAACATGGAACGGTTCCACTGACATGATTTGAAGGAAGGCTGATTTATAGAAATCCGCGTTTGGAACTATATATGCAGTATGTGTTTAGTAGAAATTAGCTGCAACGAGATACTCAACTTTCCAGTTGATAATGGAGACGTGGAATGTAAAAGAAATAAAATGTGAAAAAACCTGAAGAGGTTGTAAAGTTAAAATTTTTTTTGATTGTTCTTGTAGAGCGGCTAAAATTGAGCCAGTACAAGTATTCTGGACTGCGATTGTAAGTTACTCTATGAACGAAGCGTTCGAAGTTCAAGTTTGCAACGAAGCAATATTCTGGAGCATTAAAGGAGTCGAGCACATCATCTCAAGGGAGCAGCTACTGAGTTCGACTTCGTAATTAAGAGACTCTGCATATATTGAGTTAAATACATACGGGTGTCCAGAAAGTCATTGCTGATTAGAGGGGCTAAACCGAAATGACTTTTTGCTATAATAATGAGTTATTTTTAAAACGTGACATGTCCACATTTTTCCAAAAAATGTTTTATATTTTTTCTGATTAGTCCAACTATACTAGACTATTTTTAATATAAGTGCAAAATATCCGTTTATTTTCAAAAAGTGGTATGTCCTGGACATTACACGTTTTGAAATTAAAAATGTTACAAAGTATGGTATTATGGATGTATTTGAGAAAAGTCAAAAAGCATGATTGTGCAGATGTGCCGTGGACATGTCAAGTTTTTCAAATATGTAAGTGATTCGACACGAATTTTCTGGAGTTCCGAATTTGTGGGTATAATTCGAAAGTGCAGCTGCTCCAATAGGGTATAGAAGCCGTCTTTAATAGAGTCTTCAGTCTCGTCGACAGCAACGCGTACACATATGAGGCTGATGTAGAATCTTTCTTCAATGCGGATTACAGACAAGCGATTAGTTACCGGTTTAAAGTCGATTACCTGCAACCTTAACCGTCGAAGAACGCACATAATAATTTGTGCAACCTTTTCTCATTCCATGTTCTATGCAGAGTACTTCTGTGATCGCAGGTATATCCGCCATGTACTGAATATTATTTTTAGTAAGCGAGCGGTAAAGTGTTTCAAAATTCTAAGAGCAGGCTGGCAAATAATTGTCATTTTTCCACCACCAGGCTGGACGGGATGGATATGTGGCATTTTGCCAAGGACGTTTTTATATATACCCGAATAGCCTTGTGAGGCTTAGTTGAAATAAACACATTCTAGTACAATTCTTGGTATTATATTCGATTCAAAATGTACATTTAAGAACCACTTTTTAAAACAAGAGCCTTACCACTAGGGTTAACTATATTATATACCTTTCCTGTAAGAACAGCTGCTGTAACGTTAATACTGTTATAAATGTAATTAGATTTTTTTATTTTGCCAAGGTAAATATTCGAAGTCATCATCCATGAAACTCATCGCATCACCGTACCACACATCCATCGGATGAAGGCTTTTCGCACTACTCCAATTTGGAACCTCTTGACAGACGCTGGATAACCACAACTCACTGAAAGAATCGACTTCTGGTACTTAATGCTGGTACCATACAAAATAATAAACTGCTCCAGAAGGTCACCCATTTAAAACGACTCCACAAATATCATGAAATTGAAGAAGAACCTAAGACTTCAATCAACTCTAACTTCCGCTCATACATCAGCCAATGCCATTGACATACCCATTGTCATTCAGAAATGTTATTCAATGCTCTACCCGTCTTGGCATTTGCCAAAAGTGTCCATAATTCTCAACCTCAGCAAATATTCTATCAAGTCTAGTAACGACGTTTTTAAAGCCATGTTCGAAATGGCAGAAAATTACAAGAAACAGGGATTTAACCTTGTTTACATATCAAAATCACAAGACGGCAGATAATTCGCGTTGTCGCTGAAGACTTAATAACCATTTCTGAAAGTCTTCTGTAGGGCGAATGGATCAGTGAATCCTTGTGTATTACGATTAATGAAGCCAATTGCTGAATTTGCTTTTGCTAATATATGGCCAATATGAGTATGGAATGTGAATGAGGAGTTCAACATAATACCCAAGTCTTTGACTTTATTAATGTAATTAAATTCAATTGGAGAAGCCAGTGTCGTGAAAGAAATTGAATGGCATTTATTTAAATTAAGCTTAAGTTTATTATTTTCGCACCACCCCAGGATATTGTTAATATCCGACTTAACAGAAGACAATCGTGGTGGCCCGTGGCGTTGTGGGTATGTGCGTCGACTCCTACTCTGTTGGACCAATCTGTCTAGGTTCGATTCCTGGTACGACAAGAAATACTTTTCACGACCCCACCTCTTTCGAGTCACTGACAATGCTCAAAGAGTATAACTGTCTCGAAAAAGCTTCTCAAAATTGGCCGTTCGGAGTCGGCATAAAACTGTAGGTCCCTTCCACTCGTGATAGAACAATAGCACGCACAACACGAGTGGTTGCTGGGAAGCTAGGCCCTGCCCCCCACGGGCTGTACCCCACCCATATTAATATTATATTACAGAAGACAAATATTAACATCCTGAATACTTTTGAATAATTTCATATCATCAGCATATAGCAAAGATTGAGTGTGTTTGATTGAAAAAGTAATATCATTGATGAATATAACAAATAATAGAATAGATACCTAGGTGACTGCCTTGCGGTACCCCCAAGCTACATGCAACTGGCTTTGATAAGGAGTTTCCAATTTTAACTCTTAGGGTTCCATTTAAGAGGAAAGAAGAGATCCAACTTAGGAAATGGGACACGCCCCCGTTTTGTCACTTCTGGAACGAAAACCAAACACTTAGCATAAGTTATTTTTACTCATGTAATAAAATTAAGTTAATAAGTACAGATTTATCTGAGCATACAATGTAAACAATGTATACGGGCTGATGTCAGCACTTCTAAATCATCAGAAATGAATTTTATTTAATCTTACTCTCGAATCCACAAAATGGACGAATCTCTTTATGAACCAATTTACTTTGACTGCATATGTATTTATATCCATTTGAAGATAATTCGATACTAAGCTGTTCCCTCCAATGGATGAGGCACAATTCCTTGCTGGCACAAGCCTTTTTTTTTTGCAAGCGAAAAAATCAACATCTCAATCTAATTGACCTAAGGCTAGGGTTTTTTCCTTGATTCTGTGTATCCACACTGTCCAATAAGCCATAAACTAAGAGAAGATATTGACCATGAAATGCTTACGTGTGATGTTGGGTAACATTTTTACGACCATTCACCCTCAACCTGCAGATAAAACTATCCGAAATGTCCCTTGAAGTTGTTGCTGGAAAAATGCATAATGACGGAAGTTAGTCAATAAAATTACAATAAACTTTGAAAACTTTTAAAATCACACTGGTTGTCCACACAAATACTCATACACAACATGTTTCCTTTAACAGATGACTGCACAGATTCGAGCACTGAACGTCTTCACATCCCCTCATCATTACACATTTGATAGAAAATAACAAGATTTAATCTCCTTGGGAATTTCATAATTTTGCTGACAAAGACTTAATCGTCCGAAAAGTTTCGGTTCCCTTTTGTCACCCAAGTTCGTCTGTCAAAATGTCATGAAAAGCACATGTGGTTTGTTATACGAAAATCATTTAGACTTTGGTATGTTTGTGGGTCTGGGGTATGATTGAAGTTCTTACTGGAAGATGATGTGCCGTGAAATGACAGAGATGCGTCATTAAATTCTTGATTGAGACATAATAAAACTTCAGGTGAAGTAATTTATGTGTGGCTGTGGGCTGTGCACAAGATGGATATGGCTACTATGTGGAGATACGGCGGTGGAAAGATGTGACCTGATCCGAATGACTTATAGCGAATATTCCGCATTACCTGCACGGCTTGCTTTATGATTAATCTCCACGACTTCAAATGGTGCAGCTCATGAGGATCATTATAAGTAAATTTGTTCACATATAATGAGAAGCTGATGAATTATATTTGCGTCAAGTTATCTGTTGAGTTAGTGTATCATCAGTAAATTCTAAAGCAAGCAAAGGAGGACGTAGGTACATATGTTTTTGCGTCAAAATGCAAAGTACCTGGCGGAGAGTATACTTAGCTAGTCATGTAGTAGTGGCTTCACAGTACATTTAGATAAGGTGTTGCCACCGGGATTTGGAAGTCAATCCAACATCTAATAGTTAGGGAACCATCTGGAGGTAGCAAGCGAGACAATTTATAGGCGCGGCCTTCAAATCACCGAGGCATGGCTTGAGCATACAAGGCAAAGTTGTTGATTGCTCCCAACCAGGGACAGGTAGCAACAACACAATGCGGGGTAGGTCCAACCGGGTCTGTGGCATTTTACAAAATAGAAGAAGATCAATTTAGCTCCATTGCACTGAAAATATTGTCCATACTTACCTCCTTCTTAGACGTCGATCATCCATTGAGTGACTGCCTCCAGAACCCGCTCCTTCTAGGCATCAAGACCAAGCTGTCTTGAATCCGTGATGACTTGGTCTTGGTCTTTGAGATTCGTTCCTCTCTCGTTGCACTAACGTCTTAAGGACGAGAGCAGGTACATGCGCGCGGGTCTTTTGTGATCTCTTTCGTAAATCTCTGGCACTAAGAGACGACTGCAGCGTTCTTCAAACCGAAGTGGCCGTGATACATGAAGCAGCACTTATGTTGAGAGATTACATCGTAACCGTTGCCTTGGCCTGAGTATTGGATCAACAGGCTCTATGATCGACGCTGATCACAAAGAGATCAACATCATTGATCGGGTTAAGTCACAAGGATGGACGCATGTAGGAGTTCTTATCGGGCACGGTACCATAGGTACACATGCAATGCGTCTGAACTTACGGCTTTTGCAGAAGCTGCAGACACGAGGAAGAAACAGCATCTGCTCTGTCACTGCCCTGCCCTAGCAAAGAAATGTTGACAGTTCCTAGGAAAGCACTTCTTCGTACCGCTGGAACACTTAGCGATTCAAATGTGGGATTCATATCTGGGTGATTTTAGGACTAAAGTAGGTCTGACGGTGATAGACCATCCAAACAAGGGCACAATGGAGCCCAGACGTTGGTCTAAGTGAGGCAATGCTTTGAAGAATGTACTCATTGATGTGTAATTGATAATAAATCTACAGTTTTGCAAAACAAAAAAAATTTCTCATCCTCCCAATAAATAGAAAAATGCTTTCAATAATAGATGGTTCAGTCGAATAAGTTCCGCCCTTTCAAATAAGTTTAACTGGTTCTGCCAAACAACTTCGTTATTAGATTTATGTGATACAGTGGAATGGCATAGGTCAGTGGTGTGCCAATAATTTATTTCAATATTCGAAACTGGAAATAATTCTATTCCAAAGGTAGTTAATTATTCCAAAATGACTATCATAAGTCACTGCGATTAGAAATCGTTGAATCTCTGCCACCAAAAAGTCTAAATTTAGAATCAGAACTACGGGAAAGATTAAATAATTTTCTTTAAAATTATTGCCATGAAATATACGTTTTTTTTGCATATCAAAGTGAAACCTTTCTTGGTACCAACGACCAGAGGATAACCTGCCAGGACCACTGATTAATCGCGCCCGTGTTACTAATCTCCGAGGCAAATTTATGTCGTTCTCGAGTAGTCACAGCTGCTTGGCAAATGTCGTTTATCATCACTAAAGCGTGTTGCCAAATCTACCATCGAATTTAACGAGACTTTCACCTCTCTGTAACGGAGGTAGACAAGTCCTCACCCTCCACGGGGGCATTTCCACAAAGGAATGGGAGGACTACCGGATAGGAAGGAAAGGAACTTAAATAAAACAACAGCGGCGTGAGATATAAAATTGTTTCTGGCTTCATTTCGAAGCAACATTCATGGCAGTCATTCAAATTGCCACTCTCGGCTTCGCTGGCAGTACTTCTAATCATTGGTCTAATTTTTAACGACCGGGTTCAATATGTGCTACGTTAATCCGAGAATGGGCTCTGAAATGTTGGCATCGGGATTGTCCGCGTGTTAGTTAGCCTTAACGTAACCCTGTCACTCTTTGGCTATGTTTCAGTCAGTTGATAAGCGCGGAATCGACATTTCGGAGTCTTCTTCATTTCGCAACTGGTTAGTGACTTGAGTTCAAAGATTGTACTGACGTTAAAATCTTTCAACTGTGCGACGAATTGCCTGAATACTCTGGTCTTAGTGGAAGGACAAACTCATTACTTCTCGGGTTTGTATGTCGTTGTTATCCACCGACTGCATCTCGCTGAATCAGAGCATTCATCATCGGAGTCGCTAGCCGGCTCAACGTATTTCTGCGGCGAACAGAATGAATCTGTGACTCGAAGGACTTCAGCTATGATAATTACCAGAATGTTGTGACTGGCTACGGTGGGTAGCCATCAGACCTGCGGGCATTACTTCATGCTTGCCGGCGCTTGGGTGGAAAGTACTGTGGACAATTAGCTGAGGACAATTACCGGGGTCATGGGATGTGTCTGCGAAGTTGGAGGGAAGTGAAAACGCCACGAGCTGATCCTCTCTCATGCCTTGAAACATTTCCTTCGTCAATAGCAGTCAGCCTCTCCCAGGTGTCTCCTGATGTCGGCCCTCGCCAGCAATAGGTACACCGCCAGACTAATTTTAGGATCAGAATAGGATTGATAACCTGTATTTGATCGGGCGTTATAATCCGCCGATTTCACCGAACACTAGCGTGGCTGTGAATCTCCACCTCTAGGGCTTGATCACCTCGGCAATCTTGAGACCACACTCTCTCTCGAAGTAGCCAATATAATCCAGATGAAGATAGCGGATCACGGGATTTTTCTTGCCTTTCACTATGGATTACTTGATGGCTTAACTGCACAATTCGAATGGTCGAGGATCATTTTCAGATTCACGTAAAGGCGTTTACCCGTGATCGTGATGATCATAGAGGTGACCATGAGAATTGGACGCACAGAAATAAGTGATCCTCTGCTTGAATTGATCACCAACGAATTCTGAGACGCAGGGCTTAATACCACTCGTACCAGTAGCTTTGAGAAGAAGAACTAGTACTGCTGCCTCGTTTACACTCAATATAAGAGGCGGCACAGATCTGAGTGCAATCACCAAAGTTGTGCAATGACCTCTGTTGCCGAAACACGGTCGCAGCAGTGTCCTAGGTATGCATCTAAATCCTTCGAGAATGATAGTGTCCAGAACGCACTTTCTTCTAAATTTGTGATTTTGGTCTAACCATTGAGGTGGCCGCTATCTGTCTGCCGATTATATCTATCAGAGGAAGATTAAGGAGTATCTTCAATGTTGCGGAGGGACTTGTCCTTAACGCTTTACTGATACATATGCAAGCCATCCGTTACATACGATTGAAAATAGTTTGATATCTTGTTCAACCGTATTGCAGCTCCATATAGTAGTATGGATCTGTCTACCGATACGAAATGGATCATGTGCGTAGTATCCACTTGTATCATATTGCCTTCTTGCAGGAATACAAAGCTCTGGAGGGTTTACTGACACACTCTTGGATGTTGGTTTTGATACCGGTGATGATACCCAACCGGACCCAGATTTAGCGTAGTCCCGCACAGGGAGGGAACTGAAAAATCTCTTATTTCCTAGTGGATGAATGGAAGTTAAAATGTTCGCAGAAGCCATTTCATCAGCCATTTCATTTCATTCACCTCCAGGATACTGCTAAATACTTTGATGTGATCTGCGTTCGATATATCTGTATAATGCATGCGTCTTGCTCATGATTTCATGAGATAAACCCTTCCGATGACGTCAAAACGAACCAACCCACGGTGGTGTATGCATATTTAAAAGTACTGAACTGTGAACCTCTCCGGATTTTTCCTTTACCACGATAGACAAACTTGATGGGAGTTACAGCACTTGCCTGGGGTTCAAATTTGAAATCTTCATGAACACGTTTTTTTCATCACATCAAAGATGGCTTTTATAATCGCTGGGATACATGTTGAATGTTGATTCTTGTAACGCAAACAGTAATATCAGAGTACAGAGTGCTGATGCCTTTGGTGTTTATGAGAAAGATTCATTTTGTTGTCGATGCCCCCTTGAGTTGAGTGGGAGTTAAGAAAAAATGCGGGTACTTCGTTTGCGAAGGGTTAGTTCTGAGTTATGGCGGGTGAATGTTATGCGATGAGTGTGTCGTTTGGTTGATGTGGTTGTCCTTTGACGATGCTAATATCAATTTGTGCGTGCATGACATTTCATGTCTTACCACAAGTGCACAATCATGAGCATTGAATAACTACCTTGTAAGGACTTGCTCTTCAAATGACTTCCATAAGGAAGAATATTGATTTAAGCTGCGAGAAAACACAGAAAGAGAGAGAGAGAGAGAATGAGAAACATCAAGTGTGTGTATGCATATGTTTACCCGGAGGATAGAAGAATTGTGAACACATTATTGTGTTGGTTGCCAGCACCCGTGGCGCTTACCAAGAAATCTTGAACATCACAGAAGGGATTATTGAAGAAATGGAAGAATATAAAGTGTGTGAACGGCTTTAAAACATGTAACTGAAGATAAGTTCGTTAGGTTGGATGGCACCTACATATCTGATACACAGTCAGGGATATATTTGTTCACGTCCTTAGCAATATAATACTTGACTGATGGTGGAAAAAATATAAATTGTGTTAAATGCTTAGCTACTTCAGCAGCCATTCGTGTTGTGTTCATGGCGTGACGTCAATTTCATACAACTGGACATCAAGCCACTTACACGTATGCGTAGACTGTATACAGAGGCAAATTTGTATGACAAATCTGCCATTAGATAGTGATTTATCCATTCGCGGTCTTTCGATGATTTCTAACCTTTTTGGTTAAAATATACTGAACTTGATTGACATGTGGTTCCCCTAAGATGGCGCTACATGCAACATGGCCCGCTAATCGATGTACCAACTGAGAAATGGATTATGTGGCAATTGATTGAAAATTTGGCACTCAAAACCATCCCAATCTTCAACAACACCCAATGATCAACACATTGTAGAATTTAATTAACACACTCACAGCGGCAATAAGCCCAGAAGCTCCCCCAAGAAAAACCCGACAACAACATTTTGTACTCGTCGAAACACATATAAAGGGTGGGCCATCTAATATTTTTTGAATCACAGGTTAGGAACACTGACAGCTGTTTCCCGCTCGAAATCTTGACAGAAAGTCAGTAGCAAACCTCCGCGGAACGAAATGAGCCGCTCTACGCTTGAACTACGTTGGGATATATTCTAATTTCCAAAGTGAGTGCCCTGTAGCCCAAACAGAGCGTTTTTTGAAAAAAAAGAAGTTTTGGTCGAAATTCAGCACCTACGGCGACTGCTATACGCAAGCAAGTTTCTGCAAGTTCGTGAGACTGGTATGCTAGTGGACAATACTCATGGTCCCCGTCGTCGTACGGTGCGTACAGCTGAGAATGCGGCCTTCTTCGAAACTGAGGCTGAAAACAACGTGTTTGTGTGTGTGCTACCCCATAATAGGTGGTGAGAGTTCGTGTCACCCCCAATTATAAGGTTTACATTTTTGGTGAGCGCAAGTTTGGCTGCTTCTTCTAAACTATCCGGGGGTATTTTACCGTTGTAGGCCATGTAGGAGGAGATGATCCAGTATTTTGAGTCCGCTAAGTCAAAACATGCCGTGGTTGGGTCGTTGTTGGATAGGCTAGGAAGAGGAGAGACATTAAGGTTGTTCTTTGGAAACATACAAGCTCTTGGTTTATCTGTATTTCTTGTGTAGAGTAGATCCTAAGTCCATTTATCTGGTCTTTTATGACCCAGGGTTCCTGCATTAGGACAATGTCTTCCTCACTGCTGGTTAAGTGGAGGATGAGTGATGAAGGTTTATTTGAAGAAACTTTATCATTTTTTTTGTTTAATTTTCTCTATCACTGCGTCTAGAAGCTCTTTATCGTCCTCCATGGTTATTGTAGCTTGGCCTCGTCGGGTGCACAACTCAGAGGGTAAAGGAGTTTGTCTACCTCGGGGCAAACGTGAACTCCACAGTGGAGTTGAGATCCGTCGTAGAATCGCCCTTGGCAACCGGTGCTACTTCGGTTTCTCAAAACAACTGGGCTCAAAACTCCTGATTCGAAGGACCAAAATCATGCTTTACAAAACTCTTATTTTGTCAGTCCTGCTCTATGGAGCCGAAAGCTGGACCCTAGGCAAAACTGCAGAGCTGATTCTTGGTAGTTTCGAAAGAAAAATTCTACGTCGGATATATGGACCCTCCATGGGTCGCCGGCCTGATAAGTAAGTAAGTAAGTTGCCAAAACCGAAATTGATTTTGTAATCGGCTTTTTCTAGAGGTCCCAGAGATTCTACATTTATCACGAGAACTGCGACTTTAAGATTCTCGGGGCTCTTCTAGTCTTTCCGAATTTCCAATCCTGTGCTTGCAGTCCTGGGTTGCACTCTCTAATATGCTTCAAAATGTTGTTGGGATCTTCTGGTTCAATCGATAGGCAGATGCGTTCCCTTGACCTGTTAGGGATCTGTAGTGGCCGACGAAGAGGCTGGCGTATTTTTCGTTGTTTTAAGAGCAGGGGATGGACGTTTCTTCCAGAGGTCTGTTATTTTTACAGTCAAGTGGTCGGTGTGCCCTGGTAAATCTCCGGCCCATTCAAAGGAGGTTTTTTGCTTCTTAGACCAGCTGTCTGGGGGGATCTGGCTTAGTTTATGGAGCACATTTTCCAAGAACTTGGGACCTCGATCCGGGCTGAATAGTTGGGGAGGTTTTGCCCTGGGGTTGTCTTTTGCAGTTGTCTTTGGTCTTTGCCTCTGCTTCCCGACGTTGGTCCGCGTGGGATGTTGCTCCCTCCCTAGGTATTTGTACTCCTAAACCGTTTCTCCTGTTTGGGATCCTGGTGTGATACCAGAGCGTTTGGGAGCCCTTACAGTCATACCAGGATTCTGGGAGGACTTGAGTGCGGTTTCCTCTGATGTGTTGTTGTTATTTTGATAGGCGTTACAAAGCCATGTTAACCGATTTTTTGTTTTTACTGAAATTGAAAACATGGATTGGGACTACCTCTGGTTCGTGCATGATGACTCGCCATGCCGCACAGCCCATGCGACAATCGATCTTGTGCGCACCAAATTCGCAAATGGTGCAGTCTTGGCGATGTAAATTGGCCGCCTCGGAACTGCAATTTGACCGCTTTGGACTTCACGCGTGAGCTACATTCCGAAAACATCATCGAACAGCTCTTGAAAAATTGGGGTGACAAAATGCGCTACTGCGAAGCCAGCGGAGGCAGCCACTTGAACGACGTTGTATTTTATAATATAGGAATGTTAAACATTCATTTAACAAACATCTTTCTTACTAATAAAGCCATAATACATGGACAAAATTTAATTTTGTTCATTTTATTGCCTTTTTTTAAAAGAAAGTTGTTTTTGGCCCACCCTGTACATAGTTCAGTTAGTTACATCTATGTTAAATGGACAAGCAACATCAAGTGAGAAACTTTGATCCTGCGTCATAAGCTTCTTTTATTAGCTGTGCAACAGTTCTGATGCTAAAGATTAAGAACACATTTACATACAACTCATTTCAAGCTCACTTGATTCTCGCTTTCGATTTCAATTCAATGACTGGACCACGGCTCGAAGGACTCACTGGTTCTACTTATTTTTGAAATAATTAAATCTGTATTTTCCCAAGTACTCCATTGAGACAACTTAAAAACAACTTCAAATAAAATTTCAAGGCCCAGAACCTCCACCGTATACCAAACAAATAAACTAAAGTGGAAACGCCCCCTGCTTTGGCGACACGTTGGCTGGCAATCCTTTCTTTGAGGTAATGTTCACTAAAGCATTTTACGTGTGTCTGAATGACTGACTAATGGCGACGGACACAAGTGCACATCGTGTGGATTGAAGCATTTATGCGATTGTAGCATGTTCCCCAATAAATTTATACTCGCCTTAAACCTTTATTACTTTGATTGATTTTCAGTTAAAAAGCATGGTGGGTGACCAGTAGAAAGGAATTTACGATGATTGCAATGCCACAAACCTCTGAAAGTGATCATTTAAATAAACATTGTGTGTAAATGGCTATAAAAGTCACAATTTGACGCCTGAAGAGGTTATTGAGTGCAGCCAATGCACATTCTTACAGGCTGTGTGGTCACGTTTGAAACGAGCTTCAACGATATTTCTCATTTGCCATCAAGTTTCACACATAAAATCCATTGTGTGCTATAGAATGTGCTGAAAAAAGGCAATTAATCACACGCGTTGAACGCGGCAAAAAACCTCTCTGCTGTGCAACAATGTAACGGCAAGGAAAGTCATAAAACAAAGTTCATAACTCACTCAAAGAATAGAGAATTTGAAAAGTAAAGCCTGGGTTTACTTTTTAATCAAATGCGTTTTTGTTTTGTTTGTAGAAAATTCGACTTATTCGAGATGGAATGAATGAGAAAAAGGGGAAAAAATGGCCACAATTTCGGCTGAGATGACATCAACAATTTACTGTGGAGCAGTTAATCGAATCAAAAATTTGGTTATGAACAACGAAACAACGCACTAAGTTTCTTAATTGATAGACTACAGCCACGTGCAGTAATAGAATGGTGCTCCCAAGTCACTGCTACACGCAGACGGCATGACATAGTAACCAGGTCGTCGACCACTACGCTGGAACTGTAGATTAAGCTCCCGACACGGATCACTTTTGTTATTCACGTCAGCCACTCTTCCGAGTCACTGACAATCGACAGAGAGTAAAGAAAACATTCTCAAACATTGCTTTATTGGTTCGTGAAGCTAGACCCGTATTGGTTTTTATGCCACAGTTACTGGTAACCATTATCGAGAGATGCTGGAAAACTTAATCGTCTCCGAATAGTATACATAATTTAAATCTACAGATTAGAGGTGGGATTCGTATAGTTCTTGGAACTATGTCCATTTTCAAATCAAGTATTTAGTTCTGTCCAGTGAGTGAAGGAAAAGGTGCAACCACTATCGCTCCAAGTTGAACAGAGCTGCTCACCACTGCTCCAGTTAAAAGGGTGTGCCAAGGTTCGTGGTTCCTGTTTCGAGAATGAGAAGAACACCGAACCTCTAGTACAAATACCAAGGGGTCGCGGGCGAATGACGAGTTGGTCTTAATGACTGAGAAGAGAGTTCACGGGACCGTCAATTGTAGAAGATAGCATTAGCTCAGACCCTCTATGAGTCTCTGAGAAGTAAATACCACGCTCTCAATACATTTTTAGCTTTGTCAGTTTTAGCTTGAGTCGATTTCGATTAGGCTATATTTGGTTCTAGGTCTGACTACAGAGAGCAGTCACACCTAGTCCAATATGTGAAGGCGAAGTTATACGCTTTATCCTGTTTTCAAATCTGGTCCATTCACCACTTGTCGTTGGGATAAAATTAACGATACTGTCACTGGAGTTGTCGATTAGTGGTAGTAGTCCCACTATGGGTATCACAATGGACCAACATGGTATAAGTATAAGTATTATTTCGCTGGCAGCCCACTTACCTACCTACCTAGTTCAATATGGGCCCATTGTGGTACCACGTGACTGACTCCTAAGCCTGGAACCCATTGGCTAGTAAAAAGTGGTGCAGCTCTTAGTCTGAGCAGACTGTATGATACTCAGTGTTAGTCATATTTCCTTTGTTTTAAGGCACGTGTGCATTCTACCCATTTGAGGTTTTGGTTACTTTAATTGTACGAGTCTATAGTAGATGATAGGCAGTATCTAGAGGCATAGAGGGTGGATCGCTTCCTAGTGTGAGTGAAGGGGTAGGACCATCTTTGCCAGTTGATCAGATTGCAATGTACGTCAACGGTGTACATTGAAATATGACAGCCTGCAAGTGATGGTTTTCAATTGAACATGACACTGTCCAGGGACTTAATTGCAGTCTGGCTGTCCAAACAATTACATTCTTCCTGAGCCAGGACAGTGCTTCTTGCATCGCAATATTTTCTGCCTGAAAACGCCACAGTGGTCAGAGAGCTTCAAGGAGACTTCAATACATATTGAGGTCTGTGGAATATACACCTACACCGTCTTGAATCCGTCTGTGTACTATACCCAGGTTATCATCCAGTGTCTGATAGTCAGACATCAAATCCGATTTGGAAGGAAGGCTGGTGGGGAATTTCTTCTAGAAGATAGCTTGGGGTAGAAGGCGATCGGTGTCTTTAGGAAGGATGTTGTATTCGTTAAGAATGATTGAGTGACGGGCCACAAGCGGAGTGTTTTGAGTCTCAGGGCTGTACTGGCTGCTGTTGATCTTTTTATCGAATAATTCTAGTGGATGTATGGGGGGGAGTATGTGAAATCGTTTAATAATTTTGTGCAGTCATTTCCTACGACTGTCAAGTGTCAACTATCAAATATTATCGCAAGGCGAAACGACAGCCAAACTCTAACGCAGATGAATGAAATAAATGATTATCTTTCAGGATATAGCTCAAGTGCAAAAAAACAAAACCAATCCCCACTCAATTCCGGAATAATTTATCAGCACACGTCATGCTTATTCAGAGCAGATGTTCACTGACTCTATGTGTATTCACATTAGTACCTGTTCAAGACTGTCAATAGAAGCTTGTCTAATTCGGAAAGTTTTCACGTCCCCATCACCATCAACGGCTCCGACCGTGAGTTGCGTAGAATGAAATACCACCCCACTTAGTTTTCAAGAGCCTCGAGAGAAAAGTTTACCCACGGGTAGGTGTCGTCGCACACAAATTTCAGTTCTTTAGGAAGTTGCGAAAATTACTGCTGTAGTTAAACTTCAAATTTATGTGACGGAAATTCAAAGTTCCGAAATGATTAGCTTAGAAAAACCGAAATAGTGATTCAAAGGAATTAGTTCACACATAATTTTAAAATTCGGAATGCGAAGGAAGGGAGTGCTGCCACTGACATCTGTGTTAAATTTCATGTCAAAAGGGCTTTTAGCGAATTTTCATGTTTTAATGACTTTTAACAAATGCCTGTCTTCTAGACTGTTATGCCTGTAGCAGCACGACAATACGGGGTGGGAGACGGCTCGACAACACGTGTAAATTATAAAATTGTTCGGGCAATGCTCCGCGCTTTACGGTCGCGGCAAAATGAGGCCTCTTTCTGGATGAATGGGCATTTGGCAACAAACAAAACTGTCGAATTTGGGATGATACCAATCCACATGAGATCCAAAGTGCATTTCGAAAAGTCACTGTTTGGTTTGGACATTTGGGATGTACGCCACACAGAGAAGTCGCGGCGGATATTTGAACGATGTTATATTCCATACATGATGGCATCGATAGGTCTATCAAACGAATACAAAATTTCGATGACATCTCACACACACTTTGTTTAATTTTAAATTTAGAGATAGGAAGCCCTTAATGAAGGGCCATTTATTACAATATTTATTCTTTATACTCCGTTTGTGTTGCCCTCGTATTGCGTTGATGGGATTTTTGGGATGCCTCATCGGTTGGTTGTTTTTTCTATGTGCATTCGCCATCAGTGTCGCCGATTTTAGATGATACCCATACACGACACAGACCCGTCGCTGTAAACCTTAAGTCTGTGCAAACATCCCTTCGCCACACACGGTGCAGACAATCTGCACAGACATTAGTTTGTATCTTTTTGTCGTGGTCGTCGGGTCGGAAAATCACAGATACTGCTTGTAACGTCGTAATCATTGCTTTGGCAATTAAAAGAAAGAATTTGGACCAAGGAGTGCTACTCTACTTGCCAGAAGACACACAACAAGACACTTAGCTGCAGATCATGCAAATTTCAAAATATTTTGAATTCGCGGGCATGTGCACAACCACCACGTTCTTGTGACGTGTATGGGACCTATAAAGCTTTTGAAGAAATTGCAATAATGCGAGAAGAAGACAGAAAAACATACAAAGGCAACAGCAAACAAGCGTGGAAGTATCTATTCTGTAAACGATGTGGTAGCTATTCGAAGTGCTCAGTTTGGTTGTTCGCAGTTAAATTGACCTTTTCGTATAATAAGAATCAATTGCAATGATCTCTACGATGTTGTTAAAGTTGATGAACACGACGGTAATACCTACAACATTGCTACTGTGGATTGCCCGTGTTCAGAAGTAAAAGACGATGACTCACGAGAAGATGAAGTTTTTGCCGCATCCGACTGCTCGATCTGGTCAGGCGAGTTGTAGGATGATACGGCCATCCAGGCTTCATCGAGTTTCAGTGTACATTATTGGATTCTACGTTCTACGTGACCGAAGAGATCACATCTAGCCTGATATGACAGCTATAATCCAGTATTTTAAAGTCACAGAAAAGAGACACTTACGACGTACATTATATGTAGTTACGAAAGAGAACGGACACGAATATTTCCTTTCTTTGGTGCTTCTCATATTTTTGTTTCATTCTCATAATTTCTTTTATATTTTTCTTATTTTCCTCTTGTATAATTAAATGATTTTCTTTCTCTGACAATTTGCGACATCGTTCGCATCTAACATTGTTTAATTTATACTCAAGTAATAACCCAACTAGATTCCTAGACGAGCGTTTTCGTAGACCCATCGCTCGCACGTGAGGCAAATGAAAACCTTTCCGTAATTGTCATTGAATTATTAAGCAAAGGGCAAGTTAAATGCTTTCCGTTTCCTAACAAATCCCAATGCGGGTACAGATGGATATCCATTTACCTTTTTTATTTTTGTGAAAAAAATGGAATTATTGCTATTTAAGATTATTTACGGGGGTCTTTTGAAAGATTCTTAGCATTCTATTGGATTACGTTTGATCCCCCTTGAAATGCAGAAACCTTGAAGGGATTTATTCTTTGGTAATACCACTCTACCCCATCCTCCCCCGTCAACATTTTGTGACAAGGGTTTATCCCATTTTGTTGTGGAATTGGCTCTCCTTTAACTCAGGGAGCGGAAAATGTAACATTTATACGGGGTCAATACCGTAGAAGTTCATGCATCCCTTTATGACTTGAATTTAATTGAAAAAGTATCATCAAACAGGGCGAGAGGACTCTTAATTATGACATCTTTCCCAGTGGGTGGTCCTTCAGAAAGAACCGTGAGTTTATTATTTATCAAGAACCGCTACTGATTTTATTCAGTTAAAATGAAATGATTAATTTCGAAAATTACGGTGTGCTGAGTCAATAATTTAACATGATTGCACTTCCGGTTACCAAATGCTTCCGCTCTTCATGTGACCGCGTTTTCACTTTAAAATAAAATTCATCTCGTGCGACTGCATTCGCAGAGTAGATATTGGTCTTCCTCGTTGCCTCGTCACATTCTGCAGAAGTTCAGAATCAATGCATGTTTGCATAGTTTTTGGTACGGACTGGTACAAACATGCGAACACCATTGCGATTGAAACTGACGATTGATGATGATCTCTTCATGCTCAACTTCGGCCAAAGATTCCTCACTGTTGATTCAATGTGAAGTGACATCGAGCTTTTGGCTCTATCCGGATCTTCGTCTTCTAGTTTTTTTTTTTCCTTATGGAACTTAGCGGCGTGTCTACGAAACGGTTTCCCAGAGGTCCCACTTTCGCAAAACTGTCTACTTTTTCCTTGGATGCCAGTGTACCGGGTCATACCCGGCATAGGGTTACCGTGTCCAAGCATTATTTTATGCATTGTCTACATACGTAGTCTGACCAGTTTTTATGTCAGATATCCGATGCTACGGATTGCCGCCTGGCTATCGCAAACTACGGTGATCGAGTTGTCGGTTAAATTGTGCCAACAGCGCCGTTTTAAGAACGCAATCAATTTCACTATTGTCTCTTGGTGCCAGGGATTTTTTTCGAAAAAATAAGAGAAGATGACATGATTGATACACAAGCTTATCGTTGAAGGAACTTACATGATACGAGGGTGACCACGGATTCGGCTTATGCGCCTACTGTGAGTCCATCTCTATTGTTGAAAGGGCTCCTCCTAGGGTTGTCCTTTTTCACCTCCCGAGTTGATCGGGCGCTGTATCGACGCCTGCTTTATGGACGCTTGTCTGAATGCCTATGTGATCTCCGTGTGATCCCCTATGTGATCTCCTCCCAATGCCCGTATTTTTTGGGTAAGAAAATAAGTCTGGGCTCTCGCCACTTTTTTGGAACGCATCCTCGCCTTATGCAGGTTGCCTATCCAGAAACTATTGCTAAGTCAGGGACATTTTGGACATAACTGGACGAATGTTGTGTAGTGCCGGAGCATTGTATGTGGAAAATTATATAACATCCCATGCTATCCTGCTGTCACTCAATTCACTGATCCTTCCTGATTCTATGCCTTTGCCTACTGTTAACGGGCAAGTGTCAGAAATCAGTAGTATACCGAATATTGTGTTCATTCATCCCCCCTCTATACTGTCTAACAATGCATTGAGTTATGCACCTCACCAGGGGTACTGGAAAACCACTGATACTTAAACGGAAATAAGGCTCATCTCGACAAATCTTCGATCAATCTGTCTTCTTCCGAGCATAAGCTAGGTTCTTGGCAAGGCAGTCAATCGAGTTCCTAAACAATGGGTTGAGGAAAATATTAATATACACCCAATTCAGTCTTTGGACGGGACCTGGTACCAAATGCCCGTAAGTTCTACCACGGTTTTTGACATTCGAAATGTTCTGCACCAGGGTGCAGTTGTCTCCCCGATCTTGTTCGCAATATTCACTGCAGATATAATAAGTTCAATGTATCATTTAACAGCTTACATATCGGATTTTGCTAAAACAAAAAAACACAAAAATCACAAATAACATAAACTGTTCAACGCAAAAGTAAATGTTTTGGTAAATGCCTAAAAGCAATTAAAACATTAATATTAGATTAAGACAATTGTAGAGTTTGTTGAGGTATTTTGTTTCATCCCAATTTTTCCAAATAAGTGAAATGTCAACGCCTCTTACAAAATTACCGCCATATCTTCTAAAACGCAATCATATTACGCGTGAAATGTTTCCGCCCAACACCAATGATATCTTCTGGTTTTGTTTGGCTATACATTCAGAACGTTATATTTTCCAATTACGTCAAATCAACCAAATCAATCAGTGCCCTTCGGTTCCTTATGTCTTGTGCTTTGTCAAAGTCTTACACATGGAGCATGGGAGTGATTTCTGCTAGGACTTGTGAATTGCCTCTGAACTTAATTGAGTGTTATCTGAGATTGATGGGTGATTTTCTCATTAAAGGCAACGAAATAAAGTATAACGGTGGTACGTCTGTAAGGGCGAAGGGACAATGTTGAGAGACTATCGAAGTCTATGATGAAATGTTAGTTGTTCCAATATCGTACATTTCTTTGGTATATATTACGACCTTGCGGCCGTGGTTCACTTATACCAACGTTTTGGGTCCATTGTGCCCTTAATAGGTGAGTGATGATTCTAAGTCCAACCCCATTTGTTAATGTATCCTAGGAAGGTTTTCGGTTCTACACGGCTCAAGTCCTCCAGCTCTGCGAAGAAAGGCTTTCTCGATCATTTTTCCACGTTCAAAGGAACATTTTCCCAAAGAAAATATTCCCGAAATGCACTATATCGAGTTGTAATGGGTTCCAGGATACCTCGCTGTAGGTCATCCTCTGTTTTGTACTTAGCTCTGGAACACTACCTTTGTTCATGGCTGGGCAGAGTTCCGCATTGGATCCACCCACCTTCAGTTTTGACTTTTGGGAATATTCGCTCCGCCCTCAGCTCCGACCTCTGTCTTTTTCCTACGACGTCGTAACCCATCCTTTGGGTTTTCGCCTTGCGCTTACATTACGGGCTGCTCTCTCTTTAGCACTCTCCGATGTGGAGGCGTTTTGCCAGTTGGGGTTGGTTTTAGGATTACTCTGTCAATCCCACCCGTGGAAAGAAAGCATTCTATAGCACCCATCTTAGCCACAGCGTTCCTCTCTAGAGCTTTGGGTTGATCCCGATTTCTTGGTCTGGTTAGCTCGTCCTTAGCTATAACCTCCATTGCCCATTCCATGGAGTTCCCCTCCTTAACAGTGAGGGACGAAGGTGAAAAAAAAGAATGTGCAGCGAATGCTCTTTCCGCCGTGGGCCTTCCGAGTTATTTCCTCCCCTTCTCCGCTGGAGTGTTCTCCACTGGTTCAGCTACTCCTCCAGTTACATAGAGATTTTCTCCTTTCTGGTTGTCGTTGAGGCTTCTGTCTGTCGTCGAGTCAAGTTCTTCCACTAGCATTGTGTCAGACGTTGAGTGCGAGGGTGTGGTATTTGCTGTTGTATCCCACTTGTTTGCTTGATTGTGGATATGTGAGTTGTTACTATTGTTTCTTTTGTTTTTCTATTTTATCCGTTGAGTTTCTGTTGTTTGTAGATTTTGGTGCCACGAGTAGGCCCGGAAGGCAGTGGTAAGGCTATATACAGCAGACCCTCGCCAATGCGTCTGAGGGAGCTCGTTAATGGTTGGTTTAACCTTCCATTCTTGGTCACGGTTTGTATTTTGCTCACTCCACCACTGACATAAAGTTTGACCACATCCTAGCTGTCGGTCTTCAAATAGACGTACATCTGGTGTCATCGAACCTACTTAAGCCCCGACACCATGCGTGCGGGCTAGGACTTTCGTTTGCGATTTCTTCACGCGTCGGTCTGATTGCAAGTTCTCTACCATCGATCAATTTGAACAGATCCGTTCTCCTTTTCCCTTCGGATCGGTGATATAGTGATAAAGGAAGCTTTGTCTTGATTCAAGAACTATGTGATATAAAAGCCAGGCAACGATTATGTCTCTGGATGCAGTCACAATTAACTCGGACACTTCTGTGAACTGTCGCCTATCTCCTAATGAGATTCTTAGCATCTTAGCATCCATCTCATGTGAGTGCCGGGACACTGTGTCATTCCCGATGCAAAGCTGACGAACTCTCTACGAAAGGCGATCAGCATGAGGCCTACTCTCAAATTCGAAACGATCACAGCCTGAGCAAACTGACTCTCAGGTCTCTTATCGGGCTATGCGACATTAGATCTCACGTCTTCTGATTAGATTTATCCTATAATGCGTTCTACAGAAGTTATAGTGTCGAGTTAGAGCAGAAAACACTGCAATTGCATGACCCGCTTAACCAGAAGAAATAGTCACCTAGATGCTTAATTCATGGATAACCTGTGCGAACTCAACAACTTTAGTGTCAGTCATCTTTATAGCTTTGTTGAAAGCAACAGCTGGGCGTTTAGACTAGAGTGAGACTACTGCATCCAGCGACGACGACCTAACTTCCCATTAGGACGGTGCAGAACGGCTTTAAACGTTCAAGCAGTAGGCTGGACAGGAAATCATATGCTACACGTTGGGCTCAATAGTTCTTGCAAGAGGTATGGCCACCTTTTTTGCAGATGGTGCATATAGGGCTGATATTCTAGTCAACGGTCATCCTTTCGTTGTCCCCAGATGATCTGGTGTATGCGCCCCTACCAGAACATCGTCCCCCGCCTTGAAGACTTACGGTATTTTTTGTGCAGATAGCTTTTAAATTTCGACCCAGACTGATAAATTCAAATGCAAATTCCCTTTCAAATCTGCTGGGCACTTCATTCAGCTTTTGTCAAATTAAAAACCTGAGATAATCTCAAAACCAGGGGAGGC
The DNA here is from genome assembly GCA_907269125.1 of Eristalis pertinax. Classification (NCBI taxonomy): domain Eukaryota; kingdom Metazoa; phylum Arthropoda; class Insecta; order Diptera; family Syrphidae; genus Eristalis; species Eristalis pertinax. Next base: position 56,405,362 of record OU026145.1, read on the forward strand.
AACAGGTAACCCGAAGTTAACAATATGCGTACAAACATGATGTACCTACAAACGCAATATGGCCCAGCAACGCCGTGGCCCTATGCTAATGGAATCGACAAAATCAATTTTAATTAACGTTCGAATTGATTCAATTATCTTAAGTAGCTCTATGGGCTCTCTTCAGGTAAAAGATGTGTACAGAGACAGAGTAATGAACTTAATTATACTGCTCCCGGTAAGGGTACTCCACCATGAGATGAGGGTGATTTTCTTTGTTTGAAGTGAATGAGGTCAGTCCGTGCAGGCAATATTTCACATCGATTGTGTAGGCGAGTCGCCGCTGTACCACGAGTATGCCAAGGAAAACACATTGATGAATACATGCCATAAAATGTTTCCCTAGGGGGATTTGAGTTGAAAATAAAACTAATGAAAATGTGAGGCATTCTCTATGCAATATCGGGCACACACAGGTGAAACCTTAAAGGGAAACAAGGTAAATATGAAATGCGCAAATATTTCTAAGGACAACAATATTTCACTGTCACCTGAACAAATCCCACAGAGCTTTGATCCCTCGGCGATATATAAAAAACTTTTCCTAATGACATTCGTAATCTATGACGATTTGGGAAGGTGTCCAAGTGATTTGAATTTGTTGGACCTCTAAGTGATGGCAAACTTGAAGTCCATTATTTCCACGTAATTTCACAAACAACGGGGGTGCTAATAGAATATAGCCCTTCACCGACTCAACTGCTCGGCACAAGGTAAAGTTAATAATTACTTTGAGTTTAAAAGTTTCCCCATGAAATTGTGTGTATCTGAATGATAAACTTTTCGGTTACCTGGAAAATAATACGATTAAATAACGATATGATAGCGACGGTAAAATAGGTAGAAGTTGTGTATATTAATAAAGCTCTTCAATATCGAATTAACAGCATAAGGGGACCTGTCCGCACGAGTAAATTTTGAGATAACTTCAGTCGTTTCAAATTGAGTTTGTTTCTCCAAACATACATGAAGCCAAGCCAAGTGTTTGATTTTACTGTTGACACCTCCTGGAAATGAAGAAGAGAGGCAAAGCCTGGGATTTCAGCTAGCTTCCATCGATAAACATCACCTTTTTATCGACTTCGAAGCTGCACACTACAACATTTATTGCAAGGAACGATTCGATGGGATGATTGATTTCCTGATCCATCTGTGATTCCAGGAAAAATTGTCAAATTGTCAATTCAAGCAGCAATCGAAGTTGTGTAACCTGCATCGGATTTTGGGGGGAAGGAAATGTGCTGCCGTGTGATTTATTCAATCTGGTACTAGAGAAGATAGTGCGGCGGGCAGCTGTAATTATGGAAAGCATTGTCTTCCATAAGTCAGTTGTCCCGCGTTCCCAACGTGCCGTGGTTGAAGCTTTTACAGCTATATTTGAACAGACGAAACAAGCTGGCCTTAATGTCAAGAAGGGAATGACGAAGTATATGCTGTTGACCAGATACCTATTCGCCACACATCAACTGGGATGAAATGTCACAATCGACAGCTAATGCCAGTTAAAAACGGAAGATCCGATGTAGAATCTCTACAAGACCCGAGCCGTAAGATGATAAGCAAAACAGCAGAGCTGGTTCTTGCTAATTTCGAAAGAAGAATTCTACGTCGGATATACGGTCTGCTAGGAAGGTGAAAGGTGGAGACATAACCACGAAATTTACGATCTGTACCAAGATGTGGATGTAGTTCGTAGGGAAAAAATCCGTCGACTGCACTGGATCGGCAACATCGACGCATGGACAATGCTACAGCTAAGAGGGCCTTAGAATCCGAGCCTCCTAGATCTAGAAGACCGAATCTCTAGTTAAATTACCAAATTCACAAACTTTCATAATTCACGGCCCACTTATTTGAAGTCATTGAGAATGATCAAAGAGTATTCCTGTCTAGAATAGTTTCTCACACTTACACAGTGGTCTCGTCGCTAAACAGTAGGTCCAATCCAACCATGAGTGAATGTGGCGGTCAGCTGCAAACACGGAAGGCACTGTCTTCCACAAAACAGTCCAAATGTTGGGCTACACAGATGGCATCAATTTTATCTCGCGAGTAACACATAACATAGTCGGCAAACTGGACGTGTTGCCTAGTAACCAATAACGAGGTATCAATTGGATGGGGCTACCGACTGCCTCTGGCACTGTATGAATTCCATCGGCATTAGAATGCATTGTAAGTCCACCGAGTCCAACGACAATGCGGCATAATCCTCACAGTCTATAACAGACCATAAGGGAAGATATATGTATCAAAAGAATCCATTCCTAATATTTCGCTTTTAACTGCACGCATGGAGTGATGAAACGTTAAAGCGTCAGTCGATAGCATAAACTTGTCAGGAGTGGAGTGGATCGGGTGATGCACACTTTTCCGATAAATCCCACCGTAGCAGCAACAGCTCTTTAAGAGTCAAGCTAGTCGCTGTGAAGGACTCATTCCGATAAAAGTGTATGGAGTCGGTAGCATGTCTGTTAAGTACATCAACGATGGCAAACCACTTCCTATACCATGACATCACCTTCAACTTCTCGATGACTTTCCAGAGAAAGGAAAACAAAAGTTTTCTTTTACAAAGAATTTCCATAATTTTTACTTTAAAAAGCTGTATCTTTCTTCTTGTGTTTTGTTCCAAGGACAATCTGCTTCTTCGTTCCTAAGGATGTTTGTTTTCAGGGCACATTATTAAGCTTTTCAATAAAATCTAAATTCATGGGTGTGCTCTCCCAAGCAGAGTCGCTCCTAGAAAACTTACCTTACCTCTTGCGTCCAGAAAAATTCAATTTTCATACTCCAGTCCAGTTCGGGGAATTGTTACTTGAATATGAATTTTCAAGGTTCAATCATTTTCAAGCAGATTGCACTTATCTGCTGTGATGATTCGATTACTAAATATTTATTAAGAATTCGCTCCACCTCTAACAAACATTCTTAGTAAGTGTAGTTAGTTAGTTAAAGGATTTTTTTTTCGAGTGTGATTAGTACCCACTTTCCTGGGGTTCCGTATCATATTTGTGTAAGAATTAATTCTGAATATTAAGTAACGAGTTCAAATTACTCGAAGTTCAGTTCAATTTAGAAAATTCAAAACATAGCCATAGCGACCAATTTCAGGCATTGGCCAACCCACATACCCGTATGCTTAGAGTTCGCACTGAGCTGTATCTGACGGTGTTAATGAAGATTGAAGTCTATTAGTCCACATCCATTCATTGATTTGTCCCAGAAAGTAACTGAAGGAAAAGCTAATTAAAAAAATTCTTCTCTCTAAATATTACATTTTTGTGTATGGGTATGTCCTTAGTGGGCACCGAAGGCATGCATAGAATAAAATAAATAAATAAATGAAATAATTTAATACATTGATTAGTAAATAAAACATATAATACCAGAAAACATTTGCAACCCATGAAACAAGAGAGTTATCTGACATAAAGGGTGATTTTTTAGCTATTATCTTTTTGGCTACACTGGTTTAAATAGCTGACTCACGTTTTGTGTTTTGTTTCACTGTCAAACATTTTTAGTTTGGTCTATAATTTAACCATGAATCGTCTTACAAACGAACAACGCTTGCAAATTATTGAATTTTATTATCAAAATGCGTGCTCTGCTAAGAAAATTCATCGCGCGCTTCTTCCATTTTATGGTCAGTTTAATCGACCCACTGAAGCGGCTATTCGGGCTATTGTGACCAAATTTCGCACCAAATTTACATTGTTGGACATTAAACCACCAACACGAAAACACAAAAAAAAAAAACACATACCACGGTTTATGGGCTGGTGGCATCATTGGACCGTACTTCTTCAAAGATGATGCGAATCGTAACGTAACTGTGAATGGTGAGAGCTACCGTGATTGCCCAAAATGTGCAAAAAATGCAAGAGCTTGATTTGCATGACATGTGGTTTCAACAAGACTGTGCCACATGCCACACAGCACGCGCAACAATGGACCTATTGAGGGGCGAGTTCGGTGAACATTTTATTTGAGTAAGAGTATGCCAAAATTGGACTTAGCGGATGGACCATTTGAGGCGCAGTCAAGGTCAACATTTGCATGAAATAATCTTCAAACATTAAATTATATGGACGTACTATCGATTCAAATAAAGATTTCATGCATTTTTCTGAATTTTGTGTGGTTTTTTTTGAAAAACTTTCCTATAGCTTTTAAAAAATCACCCTTTATTACAGAAAGGATAACGTTATCACAAAGTCGTACTATTCTCCCTTATATTGTATCAATTTTGGCTATTTCGTGAAATTCTGAAGTTAGAAAATGCCAATGATCACTTTTAATATAAAAATAATTTGAACACCTTATTTTTAACAACTTGCAACTTCTTAATGTGAGAGTTGGCGCCCTACAGGAGCTGCGTAGAACAAAATGCCTTGAAAGATCGATTTGAATATTGATTTTGAACTGAGACACCCAGGATTTGTATGAATGTTGTAAAGAATGCAGCCCAGAACACCGGAAGGGATCCATTGGACATCAGATGGATTTGGTTCACAGCTACTTTAAAACTCCTTGCAGTAAAGAAATATTGAACAATTCTTATGAGGTACATAGGAAAATTAAATTGCTATAGTTTGTGGACAAGGCTATTGTGTCATACAGTGTCAAACGCTTTTTCGACATCCAAGAGAACCATTTGAAGATAATGATTCAAGTACGTGTTTTTTAATTCTGTAAACTTGCTGTGAAGTACTATAATATGGGCGAAAGTCGAATTGTTGTTACGGTAAAAAAATTAAAATCTTCCAGATGCAGCATTAATTTGTTTTTAATGACTTTTTCGAGACATTTACGAAAAGAACATAGGCGGCTTATGGGGCGATAATTCAAGAGCTTTCCTGGCTAAAGGACTGGGATATTTTGGTGCATTTCCAAACACGGGTTTGTAAGTACGTGGAAGATTTTACGTAAGAATCTTCTTCAAATAGTCTTCAAAATTAAGCTGAAAGACTGTGCGCACCTGTGGTTATGTGTTGAGATGTGTATTAACGAAATCCAAAGACTGGAGTGGATCCGACGACATCGAATTTTTCACCTAAAAAAATGTACAGTGTATAGTAAGCATTTTGGAGCCTTTCCATGGCTCATCTTCCAACTGCCACAGCGGCCCAACTAGGCGTACCTACGACCTGTGCGCACCTGTGGTTATGTGTTGAGATGTGTATTAACGAAATCCAAAGACTGGAGTGGATCCGACGACATCGAATTTTCCACCTAAAAAAATGTACAGTGTATAGTAAGGATTTTGGAGCCTTTCCATGGCTCATCTTCCAACTGCCACAGCAGCCCAACTAGGCGTACCTACGACCTGTGCGCACCTGTGGTTATGTGTTGAGATGTGTATTAACGAAATCCAAAGACTGGAGTGGATCCGACGACATCGAATTTTTCACCTAAAAAAATGTACAGTATAGGATTTTGGTGCCTTTCCATGGCTCATCTTCCAACTGCCACAGCGGCCCAACTAGGCGTACCTACGACCTGTGCGCACCTGTGGTTATGTGTGGAGATGTGTATTAACGAAATCCAAAGACTGGAGTGGATCCGACGACATCGAATTTTTCACCTAAAAAAATGTACAGTGTATAGTAAGGATTTTGGAGCCTTTCCATGGCTCATCTTCCAACTGCCAGTATAGGATTTTGGTGCCTTTCCATGGCTCATCTTCCAACTGCCACAGCGGCCCAACTAGGCGTACCTACGACCTGTGCGCACCTGTGGCTATGTGTTGAGATGTGTATTAACGAAATCCAAAGACTGGAGTGGATCCGATGACATCGAATTTTTCACCTAAAAAAATGTACAGTGTATAGTAAGGACTTTGGAGCCTTTCCATGGTTCATCTTCCAACTGCCACAGCGGCCCAACTATTCGTACCTACGACCTGTGCGCACCTGTGGTTATGTGTGGAGATGTGTATTAACGAAATCCAAAGACTGGAGTGGATCCGACATCATCGAATTTTTCACCTAAAATATGTACAGTGTATAGTAAGGATTTTGGAGCCTTTCCATGGCTCATCTTCCAACTGCCACAGCGTCCCAACTAGGCGTACCTACGACCTGTGCGCACCTGTGGTTATGTGTTGAGATGTGTATTAACGAAATCCAAAGACTGGAGTGGATCCGACGACATCGAATTTTTCACCTAAAAAAATGTACAGTGTATAGTAAGGATTTTGGAGCCTTTCCATGGCTCATCTTCCAACTGCCACAGCGGCCCAACTACGCGTACCTACGACCTGTGCGCACCTGTGGTTATGTGTTGAGATGTGTATTAACGAAATCCAAAGACTGGAGTGGATCCGACGACATCGAATTTTTCACCTAAAAAAATGTACAGTGTATAGTAAGGATTTTGGAGCCTTTCCATGGCTCATCTTCCAACTGCCACAGCGGGGCAACTAGACGTACCTACGACCTGTGCGCACCTGTGGTTATGTGTTGAGATGTGTATTAACGAAATCCAAAGACTGGAGTGGATCCGACGACATCGAATTTTTCACCTAAAAAAATGTACAGTGTATAGTAAGGATTTTGGAGCCTTTCCATGGCTCATCTTCCAACTGCCACAGCGGCCCAACTAGGCGTACCTACGACCTGTGCGCACTTGTGGTTATGTGTTGAGATGTCTATTAACGAAATCCAAAGACTGGAGTGGATCCGCCGACATCGAATTTTTCACCTAAAAAAATGTACAGTGTATAGTAAGGATTTTGGAGCCTTTCCCTGGCTCATCTTCCAACTGCCACAGCGGCCCAACTAGGCGTACCTACGACCTGTGCGCACCTGTGGTTATGTGTTGAGATGTGTATTAACGAAATCCAAAGACTGGAGTGGATCCGACGACATCGAATTTTTCACCTAAAAAAATGTACAGTATAGGATTTTGGAGCCTTTCCATGGCTCATCTTCCAACTGCCACAGCGGCCCAACTAGGCGTACCTACGACCTGTGCGCACCTGTGGTTATGTGTGGAGATGTGTATTAACGAAATCCAAAGACTGGAGTGGATCCGACGACATCGAATTTTTCACCTAAAAAAATGTACAGTATAGGATTTTGGAGCCTTTCCATGGCTCATCTTCCAACTGCCACAGCGGCCCAACTAGGCGTACCTACGACCTGTGCGCACCTGTGGTTATGTGTGGAGATGTGTATTAACGAAATCCAAAGACTGGAGTGGATCCGACGACATCGAATTTTTCACCTAAAAAAATGTACAGTGTATAGTAAGGATTTTGGAGCCTTTCCATGGCTCATCTTCCAACTGCCACAGCGTCCCAACTAGGCGTACCTACGACCTGTGCGCACCTGTGGTTATGTTTTGAGATGTGTATTAACGAAATCCAAAGACTGGAGTGGATCCGCCGACATCGAATTTTTCACCTAAAAAAATGTACAGTGTATAGTAAGGATTTTGGAGCCTTTCCATGGCTCATCTTCCAACTGCCACAGCGGCCCAACTAGCCGTACCTACGACCTGTGCGCACCTGTGCTTATGTGTTGAGATGTGTATTAACGAAATCCAAAGACTGGAGTGGATCCGACGACATCGAATTTTCCACCTAAAAAAATGTACAGTGTATAGTAAGGATTTTGGAGCCTTTCCATGGCTCATCTTCCAACTGCCACAGCAGCCCAACTAGGCGTACCTACGACCTGTGCGCACCTGTGGTTATGTGTGGAGATGTGTATTAACGAAATCCAAAGACTGGAGTGGATCCGACGACATCGAATTTTTCACCTAAAAAAATGTACAGTATATAGTAAGGATTTTGGAGCCTTTCCATGGCTCATCTTCCAACTGCCACAGCGGCCCAACTAGGCGTACCTACGACCTGTGCGCACCTGTGGTTATGTGTTGAGATGTGTATTAACGAAATCCAAAGACTGGAGTGGATTCGACGACATCGAATTTTTCACCTAAAAAAATGTGGTTATGTGTGGAGATGTGTATTAACGAAATCCAAAGACTGGAGTGGATCCGACAACATCGAATTTTTCACCTAAAATATGTACAGTGTATAGTAAGGATTTTGGAGCCTTTCCATGGCTCATCTTCCAACTGCCACAGCGTCCCAACTAGGCGTACCTACGACCTGTGCGCACCTGTGGTTATGTTTTGAGATGTGTATTAACGAAATCCAAAGACTGGAGTGGATCCGCCGACATCGAATTTTTCACCTAAAAAAATGTACAGTGTATAGTAAGGATTTTGGAGCCTTTCCATGGCTCATCTTCCAACTGCCACAGCGGCCCAACTAGCCGTACCTACGACCTGTGCGCACCTGTGCTTATGTGTTGAGATGTGTATTAACGAAATCCAAAGACTGGAGTGGATCCGACGACATCGAATTTTCCACCTAAAAAAATGTACAGTGTATAGTAAGGATTTTGGAGCCTTTCCATGGCTCATCTTCCAACTGCCACAGCAGCCCAACTAGGCGTACCTACGACCTGTGCGCACCTGTGGTTATGTGTGGAGATGTGTATTAACGAAATCCAAAGACTGGAGTGGATCCGACGACATCGAATTTTTCACCTAAAAAAATGTACAGTATATAGTAAGGATTTTGGAGCCTTTCCATGGCTCATCTTCCAACTGCCACAGCGGCCCAACTAGGCGTACCTACGACCTGTGCGCACCTGTGGTTATGTGTTGAGATGTGTATTAACGAAATCCAAAGACTGGAGTGGATTCGACGACATCGAATTTTTCACCTAAAAAAATGTACAGTGTATAGTAAGGATTTTGGAGCCTTTCCATGGCTCATCTTCCAACTGCCACAGCGGCCCAACTAGGCGTACCTACGACCTGTGCGCACCTGTGGTTATGTGTTGAGATGTGTATTAACGAAATCCAAAGACTGGAGTGGATCCGCCGACATCGAATTTTTCACCTAAAAAAATGTACAGTGTATAGTAAGGATTTTGGAGCCTTTCCATGGCTCATCTTCCAACTGCCACAGCAGCCCAACTAGGCGTACCTACGACCTGTGCGCACCTGTGGTTATGTGTTGAGATGTGTATTAACGAAATCCAAAGACTGGAGTGGATCCGACGACATCGAATTTTTCACCTAAAAAAATGTACAATGTACACTGGATAGTAAGGATTTTGGAGCCTTTCCATGCCTCATCTTCCAACTGCCACAGCAGCCCAACTAGGCGTACCTACGACCTGTGCGCACCTGTGGCTATGTGTTGAGATGTGTATTAACGAAATCCAAAGACTGGAGTGGATCCGCCGACATCGAATTTTTCACCTAAAAAAATGTACAGTGTATAGTAAGGATTTTGGAGCCTTTCCATGGCTCATCTTCCAACTGCCACAGCGGCCCAACTAGCCGTACCTACGACCTGTGCGCACCTGTGCTTATGTGTTGAGATGTGTATTAACGAAATCCAAAGACTGGAGTGGATCCGACGACATCGAATTTTCCACCTAAAAAAATGTACAGTGTATAGTAAGGATTTTGGAGCCTTTCCATGGCTCATCTTCCAACTGCCACAGCAGCCCAACTAGGCGTACCTACGACCTGTGCGCACCTGTGGTTATGTGTGGAGATGTGTATTAACGAAATCCAAAGACTGGAGTGGATCCGACAACATCGAATTTTTCACCTAAAATATGTACAGTGTATAGTAAGGATTTTGGAGCCTTTCCATGGCTCATCTTCCAACTGCCACAGCGTCCCAACTAGGCGTACCTACGACCTGTGCGCACCTGTGGTTATGTTTTGAGATGTGTATTAACGAAATCCAAAGACTGGAGTGGATCCGCCGACATCGAATTTTTCACCTAAAAAAATGTACAGTGTATAGTAAGGATTTTGGAGCCTTTCCATGGCTCATCTTCCAACTGCCACAGCGGCCCAACTAGCCGTACCTACGACCTGTGCGCACCTGTGCTTATGTGTTGAGATGTGTATTAACGAAATCCAAAGACTGGAGTGGATCCGACGACATCGAATTTTCCACCTAAAAAAATGTACAGTGTATAGTAAGGATTTTGGAGCCTTTCCATGGCTCATCTTCCAACTGCCACAGCAGCCCAACTAGGCGTACCTACGACCTGTGCGCACCTGTGGTTATGTGTGGAGATGTGTATTAACGAAATCCAAAGACTGGAGTGGATCCGACGACATCGAATTTTTCACCTAAAAAAATGTACAGTATATAGTAAGGATTTTGGAGCCTTTCCATGGCTCATCTTCCAACTGCCACAGCGGCCCAACTAGGCGTACCTACGACCTGTGCGCACCTGTGGTTATGTGTTGAGATGGGTATTAACGAAATCCAAAGACTGGAGTGGATTCGACGACATCGAATTTTTCACCTAAAAAAATGTGGTTATGTGTGGAGATGTGTATTAACGAAATCCAAAGACTGGAGTGGATCCGACAACATCGAATTTTTCACCTAAAATATGTACAGTGTATAGTAAGGATTTTGGAGCCTTTCCATGGCTCATCTTCCAACTGCCACAGCGTCCCAACTAGGCGTACCTACGACCTGTGCGCACCTGTGGTTATGTTTTGAGATGTGTATTAACGAAATCCAAAGACTGGAGTGGATCCGCCGACATCGAATTTTTCACCTAAAAAAATGTACAGTGTATAGTAAGGATTTTGGAGCCTTTCCATGGCTCATCTTCCAACTGCCACAGCGGCCCAACTAGGCGTACCTACGACCTGTGCGCACCTGTGCTTATGTGTTGAGATGTGTATTAACGAAATCCAAAGACTGGAGTGGATCCGACGACATCGAATTTTCCACCTAAAAAAATGTACAGTGTATAGTAAGGATTTTGGAGCCTTTCCATGGCTCATCTTCCAACTGCCACAGCAGCCCAACTAGGCGTACCTACGACCTGTGCGCACCTGTGGTTATGTGTGGAGATGTGTATTAACGAAATCCAAAGACTGGAGTGGATCCGACGACATCGAATTTTTCACCTAAAAAAATGTACAGTATATAGTAAGGATTTTGGAGCCTTTCCATGGCTCATCTTCCAACTGCCACAGCGGCCCAACTAGGCGTACCTACGACCTGTGCGCACCTGTGGTTATGTGTTGAGATGTGTATTAACGAAATCCAAAGACTGGAGTGGATTCGACGACATCGAATTTTTCACCTAAAAAAATGTACAGTGTATAGTAAGGATTTTGGAGCCTTTCCATGGCTCATCTTCCAACTGCCACAGCGGCCCAACTAGGCGTACCTACGACCTGTGCGCACCTGTGGTTATGTGTTGAGATGTGTATTAACGAAATCCAAAGACTGGAGTGGATCCGACGACATCGAATTTTTCACCTAAAAAAATGTACAATGTACACTGGATAGTAAGGATTTTGGAGCCTTTCCATGGCTCATCTTCCAACTGCCACAGCGGCCCAACTAGGCGTACCTACGACCTGTGCGCACCTGTGGTTATGTGTGGAGATGTGTATTAACGAAATCCAAAGACTGGAGTGGATCCGACGACATCGAATTTTTCACCTAAAAAAATGTACAATGTACACTGGATAGTAAGGATTTTGGAGCCTTTCCATGGCTCATCTTCCAACTGCCACAGCGGCCCAACTAGGCGTACCTACGACCTGTGCGCACCTGTGGTTATGTGTGGAGATGTGTATTAACGAAATCCAAAGACTGGAGTGGATCCGACGACATCGAATTTTTCACCTAAAAAAATGTACAGTATATAGTAAGGATTTTGGAGCCTTTCCATGGCTCATCTTCCAACTGCCACAGCGGCCCAACTAAGCGTACCTACGACCTGTGCGCACCTGTGGTTATGTGTTGAGATGTGTATTAACGAAATCCAAAGACTGGAGTGGATTCGACGACATCGAATTTTTCACCTAAAAAAATGTACAGTGTATAGTAAGGATTTTGGAGCCTTTCCATGGCTCATCTTCCAACTGCCACAGCGGCCCAACTAGGCGTACCTACGACCTGTGCGCACCTGTGGTTATGTGTGGAGATGTGTATTAACGAAATCCAAAGACTTGAGTGGATCCGACGACATCGAATTTTTCACCTAAAAAAATGTAAAGTGTATAGTAAGGATTTTGGAGCCTTTCCATGGCTCATCTTCAAACTGCCACAGCGTCCGAACTAGGCGTACCTACGACCTGTGCGCACCTGTGGTTATGTGTTGAGATGTGTATTAACGAAATCCAAAGACTGGAGTGGATCCGACGACATCGAATTTTTCACCTAAAAAAATGTACAGTGTATAGTAAGGATTTTGGAGCCTTTCCATGGCTCATCTTCCAACTGCCACAGCAGCCCAACTAGGCGTACCTACGACCTGTGCGCACCTGTGGTTATGTGTTGAGATGTGTATTAACGAAATCCAAAGACTGGAGTGGATCCGCCGACATCGAATTTTTCACCTAAAAAAATGTACAGTGTATGGTAAGGATTTTGGAGCCTTTCCATGGCTCATCTTCCAACTGCCACAGCAGCCCAACTAGGCGTACCTACGACCTGTGCGCACCTGTGGTTATGTGTGGAGATGTGTATTAACGAAATCCAAAGACTGGAGTGGATCCGACGACATCGAATTTTTGACCTAAAAAAATGTACAGTATATAGTAAGGATTTTGGAGCCTTTCCATGGCTCATCTTCCAACTGCCACAGCGGCCCAACTAGGCGTACCTACGACCTGTGCGCACCTGTGGTTATGTGTGGAGATGTGTATTAACGAAATCCAAAGACTTGAGTGGATCCGACGACATCGAATTTTTCACCTAAAAAAATGTACAGTGTACATCGAATTTTTCACCTAAAAAAATGTACAGTGTATAGTAAGGATTTTGGAGCCTTTCCATGGCTCATCTTCCAACTGCCACAGCGTCCCAACTAGGCGTACCTACGACCTGTGCGCACCTGTGGTTATGTGTTGAGATGTGTATTAACGAAATCCAAAGACTGGAGTGGATCCGACGACATCGAATTTTTCACCTAAAAAAATGTACAATGTACAGTGGATAGTAAGGATTTTGGAGCCTTTCCATGGCTCATCTTCCAACTGCCACAGCGGCCCAACTAGGCGTACCTACGACCTGTGCGCACCTGTGGTTATGTGTTGAGATGTGTATTAACGAAATCCAAAGACTGGAGTGGATCCGACGACTTCGAATTTTTCACCTAAAAAAATGTACAGTGTATAGTAAGGATTTTGGAGCCTTTCCATGGCTCATCTTCCAACTGCCACAGCGGCCCAACTAGGCGTACCTACGACTTGTGCGCACCTGTGGTTATGTGTTGAAATATGTATTAACGAAATCCTAAGACTGGAGTGGATCCGCCGACATCGAATTTTTCACCTAAAAAATTGTACAGTGTATAGTAAGGATTTTGGAGCCTTTCCATGGCTCATCTTCCAACTGCCACAGCAGCCCAACTAGGCGTACCTACGACCTGTGCGCACCTGTGGTTATGTGTTGAGATGTATATTAACGAAATCCAAAGACTGGAGTGGATCCGACGACATCGAATTTTTCACCTAAAAAAATGTACAGTGTATAGTAAGGATTTTGAAACCTTTCCATGGCTCATCTTCCAACTGCCACAGCGGCCCAACTAGGCGTACCTACCCCGAAATCCAAAGACTGGAGTGGATCCGCCGACATCGAATTTTTCACCTAAAAAAATGTACAGTGTATAGTAAGGATTTTGGAGCCTTTCCATGGCTCATCTTCCTACTGCCACAGCAGCCCAACTAGGCGTACCTACGACCTGTGCGCACCTGTGGTTATGTGTTGAGATGTGTATTAACGAAATCCAAAGACTGGAGTGGATCCGACGACATCGAATTTTTCACCTAAAAAAATTTACAGTGTATAGTAAGGATTTTGGAGCCTTTCCATGGCTCATCTTCCAACTGCCACAGCGTCCCAACTAGGCGTACCTACGACCTGTGCGCACCTGTGGTTATGTGTTGAGATGTGTATTAACGAAATCCAAAGACTGGAGTGGATCCGACGACATCGAATTTTTCACCTAAAAAAATGTACAATGTACAGTGGATAGTAAGGATTTTGGAGCCTTTCCATGGCTCATCTTCCAACTGCCACAGCGGCCCAACTAGGCGTACCTACGACCTGTGCGCACCTGTGGTTATGTGTTGAGATGTGTATTAACGAAATCCAAAGACTGGAGTGGATCCGACGACTTCGAATTTTTCACCTAAAAAAAATGTACAATGTATAGTAAGGATTTTGGACCCTTTCCATGGCTCATCTTCCAACTGCCACAGCAGCCCAACTAGGCGTACCTATGACCTGTGCGCACCTGTGGTTATGTGTTGAGATGTGTATTAACGAAATCCAAAGACTGGAGTGGATCCGACGACATCGAATTTTTCACCTAAAAAAATGTACAGTGTATGGTAAGGATTTTGGAGCCTTTCCATGGCTCATCTTCCAACTGCAACAGCGGCCCAACTAGGCGTACCTACGACCTGTGCGCAGCTGTGGTTATGTGTTGAGATGTGTATTAACGAAATCCAAAGACTGGAGTGGATCCGACGACATCGAATTTTTCACCTAAAAAAATGTACAGTGTATGGTAAGGATTTTGGAGCCTTTCCATGGCTCATCTTCCAACTGCAACAGCGGCCCAACTAGGCGTACCTACGACCTGTGCGCAGCTGTGGTTATGTGTTGAGATGTGTATTAACGAAATCCAAAGACTGGAGTGGATCCGACGACATCGAATTTTTCACCTAAAAAACTGTACAGTGTATAGTAAGGACTTTGAAGCCTTTCCATGGCTCAACTTCCAACTGTCACAGCGGCCCAACTAGGCGTACCTACGACCTGTGCGCACCTGTGGTTATGTGTTGAGATGTGTATTAACGAAATCCAAAGACTGGAGTGGATCCGACGACATCGAATTTTCACCTAAAAAAATGTACAGTAAGGATTTTGGAGCCTTTCCATGGCTCATCTTCCAACTGCCACAGCAGCCCAACTAGGCGTACCTACGACCTGTGCGCACCTGTGGTTATGTTTTGAGATGTGTATTAACGAAATCCAAAGACTAGAGTGGATCCGAAGACATCGAATTTTTCACCTAAAAAAATGTACAGTGTATGGTAAGGATTTTGGAGCCTTTCCATGGCTCATTTTCCAACTGCAACAGCGGCCCAACTAGGCGTACCTACGACCTGTGCGCACCTGTGGTTATGTGTTGAGATGTGTATTAACGAAATCCAAAGACTGGAGTGGAGCCGACGACATCGAATTTTTCACCTAAAAAAATGTACAGTGTATAGTAAGGATTTTGGAGCCTTTCCATGGCTCATCTTCCAACTGCCACAGCGGCCCAACTAGGCGTACCTACGACCTGTGCGCACCTGTGGTTATGTTTTGAGATGTGTATTAACGAAATCCAAAGACTGGAGTGGATACGACGACATCGAATTTTTCACCTAAAAAAATGTACAATGTACAGTAAGGATTTTGGAGCCTTTCCATGGCTCATCTTCCAACTGCCACAGCGGCCCAACTAGGCGTACCTACGACCTGTGCGCACCTGTGGTTATGTGTGGAGATGTGTATTAACGAAATCCAAAGACTAGAGTGGATCCGACGACATCGAATTTTTCACCTAAAAAAATGTACAGTGTATAGTAAGGATTTTGGAGCCTTTCCATGGCTCATCTTCCAACTGCCACAGCGGCCCAACTAGGCGTACCTACGACCTGTGCGCACCTGTGGTTATGTGTTGAGATGTGTATTAACGAAATCCAAAGACTGGAGTGAATCCGACGACATCGAATTTTTCACCTAAAAAAATGTACAGTGTATAGTAAGGATTTTGGAGCCTTTCCATGGCTCATCTTCCAACTGCAACAGCGGCCCAACTAGGCGTACCTACGACCTGTGCGCAGCTGTGGTTATGTGTTGAGATGTGTATTAACGAAATCCAAAGACTGGAGTGGATCCGACGACATCGAATTTTCACCTAAAAAAATGTACAGTAAGGATTTTGGAGCCTTTCCATGGCTCATCTTCCAACTGCCACAGCAGCCCAACTAGGCGTACCTACGACCTGTGCGCACCTGTGGTTATGTTTTGAGATGTGTATTAACGAAATCCAAAGACTAGAGTGGATCCGAAGACATCGAATTTTTCACCTAAAAAAATGTACAGTGTATGGTAAGGATTTTGGAGCCTTTCCATGGCTCATCTTCCAACTGCAACAGCGGCCCAACTAGGCGTACCTACGACCTGTGCGCACCTGTGGTTATGTGTTGAGATGTGTATTAACGTAATCTAAACACTGGAGTGGATCCGACGACATCGAATTTTTCACCTAAAAAAATGTACAGTGTATAGTAAGGATTTTGGAGCCTTTCCATGGCTCATCTTCCAACTGCCACAGCAGCCCAACTAGGCGTACCTACGACCTGTGCGCACCTGTCGTTATGTGTTGAGATGTGTATTAACGAAATCCAAAGACTGGAGTGGATCCGACGACATCGAATTTTTCACCTAAAAAAATGTACAATGTACAGTGGATAGTAAGGATTTTGGAGCCTTTCCATGGCTCATCTTCCAACTGCCACAGCGGCCCAACTAGGCGTACCTACGACCTGCGCGCACCTGTGGTTATGTGTGGAGATGTGTATTAACGAAATCCAAAGACTAGAGTGGATCCGACGACATCGAATTTTTCACCTAAAAAAATGTACAGTGTATAGTAAGGATTTTGGAGCCTTTCCATGGCTCATCTTCCAACTGCCACAGCGGCCCAACTAGGCGTACCTACGACCTGTGCGCACCTGTGGTTGTGTTGAGATGTGTATTAACGAAATCCAAAGACTGGAGTGGATCCGACGACATCGAATTTTTCACCTAAAAAAATGTACAGTGTATAGTAAGGATTTTGGAGCCTTTCCACGGCGTACCTACGACCTGTGCGCACCTGTGGTTATGTGCTGAGATGTGTATTAAAGAAATCCAAAGACTGGAGTGGATCCGCCGACATCGAATTTTTCACCTAAAAAAATGTACAGTGTATAGTAAGGATTTTGGAGCCTTTCCATGGCTCATCTTCCAACTGCCACAGCAGCCCAACTAGGCGTACCTACGACCTGTGCGCACCTGTGGTTATGTGTTGAGATGTGTATTAACGAAATCCAAAGACTGGAGTGGATCCGACGACATCGAATTTTTCACCTAAAAAAATGTACAATGTACAGTGGATAGTAAGGATTTTGGAGCCTTTCCATGGCTCATCTTCCAACTGCCACAGCGGCCCAACTAGGCGTACCTACGACCTGTGCGCACCTGTGGTTATGTGTTGAGATGTGTATTAACGAAATCCAAAGACTGGAGTGGATCCGACGACATCGAATTTTCCACCTAAGAAAATGTACAGTGTATAGTAAGGATTTTGGAGCCTTTCCATGGCTCATCTTCCAACTGCCACAGCGGCCCAACTAGGCGTACCTACGACCTGTGCGCACCTGTGGTTATGTGTGGAGATGTGTATTAACGAAATCCAAAGACTGGAGTGGATCCGACGACTTCGAATTTTTCACCTAAAAAAAATGTACAATGTATAGTAAGGATTTTGGAGCCTTTCCATGGCTCATCTTCCAACTGCCACAGCGGCCCAACTAGGCGTACCTACGACCTGTGCGCACCTGTGGTTATGTGTTGAGATGTGTATTAACGAAATCCAAAGACTGGAGTGGATCCGACGACATCGAATTTTTCACCTAAAAAAATGTACAGTGTATAGTAAGGATTTTGGAGCCTTTCCATGGCTCATCTTCCAACTGCCACAGCGGCCCAACTAGGCGTAGTTACGACCTGTGCGCACCTGTGGTTATGTGTTGGGATGTGTCTTAAAGAAATCCAAAGACTGGAGTGGATCCGACGACATCGAATTTTTCACCTAAAAAAATGTACAGTGTATAGTAAGGATTTTGGAGCCTTTCCATGGCTCATCTTCCAACTGCCACAGCGGCCCAACTAGGCGTACTTACGACCTGTGCGCACCTGTGGAGAGGATCCGGCGACATCGAATTTTTCACCTAAAAAAATTTACAGTGTATAGTAAGGATTTTGGAGCCTTTCCATGGCTCATCTTCCAACTACCACAGTGGCCCAACTAGGCGTACCTACGACCTGTGCGCACCTGTGGTTATGTGTTGAGATGTGTACTAACGAAATCCAAAGACTGGAGTTGATCCGACGACATCGAATTTTTCACCTAAAAAAATGTACAGTGTATAGTAAGGATTTTAGAGCCTTTCCATGGCTCATCTTCCAACTGCCACAGCGGCCCAGATAGGCGTACCTGCGACCTGTGCGCACCTGTGGTTATGTGTGGAGATGTGTATTAACGAAATCCAAAGACTGGAGTGGATCCGACGACATCGAATTTTTCACCTAAAAAAATGTACAGTGTATAGTAAGGATTTTGGAGCCTTTCCATGGCTCATCTTCCAACTGCCACAGCGGCCCAACTAGGCGTAGTTACGACCTGTGCGCACCTGTGGTTATGTGTTGGGATGTGTCTTAAAGAAATCCAAAGACTGGAGTGGATCCGAGGACATCGAATATTTCACCTAAAAAAATGTACAGTGTATAGTAAGGATTTTGGAGCCTTTCCATGGCTCATCTTCCAACTGCCACAGCAGCCCAACTAGGCGTACCTACGACCTGTGCGCACCTGTGGTTATGTGTTGAGATGTGTATTAACGAAATCCAAAGACTGGAGTGGATCCGACGACATCGAATTTTTCACCTAAAAAAATGTACAGTGTATAGTAAGGATTTTGGAGCCTTTCCATGGCGTACCTACGACCTGTGCGCACCTGTGGTTATGTGCTGAGATGTGTATTAAAGAAATCCAAAGACTGGAGTGGATCCGACGACATCGAATTTTTCACCTAAAAAAATGTACAGTGTATAGTAAGGATTTTGAAACCTTTCCATGGCTCATCTTCCAACTGCCACAGCAGCCCAACTAGGCGTACGTACGACCTGTGCGCACCTGTGGTTATGTGTTGAGATGTGTATTAACGAAATCCAAAGACTTGAGTGGATCCGACGACATCGAATTTTTCACCTAAAAAAATGTACAGTGTATAGTAAGGATTTTGGAGCCTTTCCATGGCTCATCTTCCAACTGCCACAGCGGCCCAACTAGGCGTACCTACGACCTGTGAGCACCTACGACCTGTGCGCACCTGTGGTTATGTGTTGAGATGTGTCTTAACGAAATCCAAAGACTGGAGTGGATCCGATGACATCGAATTTTTCACCTAAAAAAATGTACAGTGTATAGTAAGGATTTTGGAGCCTTTCCATGGCTTATCTTCCCACTGCCACATCAGCCCAACTAGGCGTACTTACGACATGTGCGCATCTGTGGTTATGTGTTGAGATGTGTATTAACGTAATCCAAAGACTGGAGTGGATCCGACGACATCGAATTTTTCACCTAAAAAAATGTACAGTGTATAGTAAGGATTTTGGAGCCTTTCCATGGCTCATCTTCCAACTGCCACAGCGGCCCAACTAGGCGTAGTTACGACCTGTGCGCACCTGTGGTTATGTGTTGGGATGTGTCTTAAAGAAATCCAAAGACTGGAGTGGATCCGAGGACATCGAATATTTCACCTAAAAAAATGTACAGTGTATAGTAAGGATTTTGGAGCCTTTCCATGGCTCATCTTCCAACTGCCACAGCGGCCCAACTAGGCGTACCTACGACCTGTGCGCACCTGTGGTTATGTGTTGAGATGTGTATTAACGAAATCCAAAGACTGGAGTGGATCCGACGACATCGAATTTTTCACCTAAAAAAATGTACAGTGTATAGTAAGGATTTTGGAGCCTTTCCATGGCGTACCTACGACCTGTGCGCACCTGTGGTTATGTGCTGAGATGTGTATTAAAGAAATCCAAAGACTGGAGTGGATCCGACGACATCGAATTTTTCACCTAAAAAAATGTACAATGTATAGTTAGGATTTTGGAGCCTTTCCATGGCTCATCTTCCAACTGCCACAGCAGCCCAACTAGGCGTACGTACGACCTGTGCGCACCTGTGGTTATGTGTTGAGATGTGTATTAACGAAATCCAAAGACTGGAGTGGATCCGACGACATCGAATTTTTCACCTAAAAAAATGTACAGTGTATAGTAAGGATTTTGAAACCTTTCCATGGCTCATCTTCCAACTGCCACAGCGGCCCAACTAGGCGTACCTACGACCTGTGCGCACCTGTGCTTATGTGTTGAAATGAGTATTAATGAAATCCAAAGACTGGAGTGGATCCGACGACATCGAATTTTTCACCTAAAAAAATGTACAGTAAGGATTTTGGAGCCTTTCCATGGCTCATCTTCCAACTGCCACAGCGGCCCAGCTAGGCGTACCTGCGACCTGTGCGCACCTGTGGTTATGTGTGGAGATGTGTATTAACGAAATCCAAAGACTGGAGTGGATCCGATGACATCGAATTTTTCACCTAAAAAAATGTACAATGTACAGTGGATAGTAAGGATTTTGGAGCCTTTCCATGGCTCATCTTCCAACTGCCACAGCAGCCCAACTAGGCGTACGTACAACCTGTGCGCAACTGTGGTTATGTGTTGAGATGTGTATTAACGAAATCCAAAGACTGGAGTGGATCCGACGACATCGAATTTTTCGACTAAAAAAATGTACAATGTACAGTGGATAGTAAGGATTTTGGAGCCTTTCCATGGCTCATCTTCCAACTGCCACAGCAGCCCAACTAGGCGTACGTACAACCTGTGCGCAACTGTGGTTATGTGTTGAGATGTGTATTAACGAAATCCAAAGACTGGAGTGGATCCGGCGTCATCGAATTTTTCACCTAAAAAAGTGTACAATGTACAGTGGATAGTAAGGATTTTGGAGCCTTTCCATGGCTGATCTTCCAACTGCCACAGCAGCCCAACTAGGCGTACGTACGACCTGTGCGCACCTGTGGTTATGTGTTGAGATGTGTATTAACGAAATCCAAACACTGGAGTGGATCCGACGACATCGAATTTTTCACCTAAAAAAATGTACAGTGTATAGTAAGGATTTTGGAGCCTTTCCATGGCTCATCTTCCAACTGCCACAGCGGCCCAACTAGGCGTACCTACGACCTGTGCGCACCTACGACCTGTGCGCACCTGTGGTTATGTGTTGAGATGTGTCTTAACGAAATCCAAAGACTGGAGTGGATCCGATGACATCGAATTTTTCACCTAAAAAAATGTACAGTGTATAGTAAGGATTTTGGAGCCTTTCCATGGCTTATCTTCCCACTGCCACATCAGCCCAACTAGGCGTACTTACGACATGTGCGCATCTGTGGTTATGTGTTGAGATGTGTATTAACGAAATCCAAAGACTGGAGTGGATCCGACGACATCGAATTTTTCACCTAAAAAAATGTACAGTGTATAGTAAGGATTTTGGAGCCTTTCCATGGCTCATCTTCCAACTGCCACAGCGGCCCAACTAGGCGTACCTACGACCTGTGCGCACCTGTGGTTATGTGTTGAGATGTGTATTAACGAAATCCAAAGACTGGAGTGGATCCGACGACATCGAATTTTTCACCTAAAAAAATGTACAGTGTATAGTAAAGATTTTGGAGCCTTTCCATGGCTCATCTTCCAACTGCCACAGCAGCCCAACTAGGCGTACCTACGACTTGTGCGCACCTGTGGTTATGTGTTGAGATGTGTATTAACGAAATCCAAAGACTGGAGTGGATCCGACGACATCGAATTTTTCACCTAAAAAAATGTACAGTGTATAGTAAGGATTTTGGAGCCTTTCCATGGCTCATCTTCCACCTGCCACAGCGGCCCAACTAGGCGTACCTACGACCTGTGCGCACCTGTGGTTATGTGTTGAGATGTGTATTAACGAAATCCAAAGACTGGAGTGGATCCGACGACATCGAATTTTTCACCTAAAAAAATGTACAGTGTATAGTAAGGATTTTGGAGCCATTCCATGGCTCATCTTCCAACTGCCACAGCGGCCCAACTAGTCGTACCTACGACCTGTGCGCACCTGTGGTTATGTGTTGAGATGTGTATTAACGAAATCCAAAGACTGGAGTGGATCCGACGACATCGAATTTTTCACCTAAAAAAATGTACAGTGTATAGTAAGGATTTTGGAGCCTTTCCATGGCTCATCTTCCAACTGCCACAGCGGCCCAACTAGGCGTACCTACGACCTGTGCGCACCTGTGGTTATGTGTTGAGATGTGTATTAACGAAATCCAAAGACTGGAGTGGATCCGACGACATCGAATTTTTCACCTAAAAAAATGTACAGTGTGTAGTAAGGATTTTGGAGCCATTCCATGGCTCATCTTCCAACTGCCACAGCGGCCCAACTAGGCGTACCTACGACCTGTGCGCACCTGTGGTTATGTGTTGAAATGAGTATTAACGAAATCCAAAGACTGGAGTGGATCCGACGACATCGAATTTTCCACCTAAGAAAATGTACAGTGTGTAGTAAGGATTTTGGAGCCATTCCATGGCTCATCTTCCAACTGCCACAGCGGCCCAACTAGGCGTACCTACGACCTGTGCGCACCTGTGGTTATGTGTTGAGATGTGTATTAACGAAATCCAAGGACTGGAGTGGATCCGACGACATCGAATTTTTCACCTAAAAAAATGTACAGTGTATAGTAAGGATTTTGGAGCCTTTCCGTGGCTCATCTTCCAACTGCCACAGCGGCCCAACTAGACGTACCTACGACCTGTGCGCACCTGTGGTTATGTGTTGAGATGTGTATTAACGAAATCCAAAGACTGGAGTGGATCCGACGACATCGAATTTTTCACCTAAAAAAATTTACAGTAAGGATTTTGGAGCCTTTCCATGGCTCATCTTCCAACTGCCACAGCGGCCCAACTAGGCGTACCTACGACCTGTGCGCACCTGTGGTTATGTGTTGAGATGTGTATTAACGAAATCCAAAGACTGGAGTGGATCCGACGACATCGAATTTTTCACCTAAAAAAATGTACAGTGTATAGTAAGGATTTTGGAGCCATTCCATGGCTCATCTTCCAACTGCCACAGCGGCCCAACTAGTCGTACCTACGACCTGTGCGCCCCTGTGGTTATGTGTTGAGATGTGTATTAACGAAATCCAAAGACTGGAGTGGATCCGACGACATCGAATTTTTCACCTAAAAAAATGTACAGTGTATAGTAAGGATTTTGGAGCCTTTCCATGGCTCATCTTCCAACTGCCACAGCGGCCCAACTAGGCGTACCTACGACCTGTGCGCACCTGTGGTTATGTGTTGAGATGTGTATTAACGAAATCCAAAGACTGGAGTGGATCCGACGACATCGAATTTTTCACCTAAAAAAATGTACAGTGTGTAGTAAGGATTTTGGAGCCATTCCATGGCTCATCTTCCAACTGCCACAGCGGCCCAACTAGGCGTACCTACGACCTGTGCGCACCTGTGGTTATGTGTTGAGATGTGTATTAACGAAATCCAAAGACTGGAGTGGATCCGACAACATCGAATTTTTCACCTAAAAAAATGTACAGTGTATAGTAAGGATTTTGGAGCCTTTCCATGGCTCATCTTCCAACTGCCACAGCGGCCCAACTAGACGTACCTACGACCTGTGCGCACCTGTGGTTATGTGTTGAGATGTGTATTAACGAAATCCAAAGACTGGAGTGGATCCGACGACATCGAATTTTTCACCTAAAAAAATGTACAGTGTATAGTAAGGATTTTGGAGCCTTTCCATGGCTCATCTTCCAACTGCCACAGCGGCCCAACTAGGCGTACCTACGACCTGTGCGCACCTGTGGTTATGTGTTGAGATGTGTATTAACGA
This sequence comes from Eristalis pertinax, assembly GCA_907269125.1. NCBI lineage: Eukaryota > Metazoa > Arthropoda > Insecta > Diptera > Syrphidae > Eristalis > Eristalis pertinax. The sequence goes on from OU026145.1 coordinate 56,429,328, forward strand.
AATCCAAAGACTGGAGTGGATCCGACGACATCGAATTTTTCACCTAAAAAAATGTACAGTGTATAGTAAGGATTTTGGAGCCTTTCCATGGCTCATCTTCCACCTGCCACAGCGGCCCAACTAGGCGTACCTACGACCTGTGCGCACCTGTGGTTATGTGTTGAGATGTGTATTAACGAAATCCAAAGACTGGAGTGGATCCGACGACATCGAATTTTTCACCTAAAAAAATGTACAGTGTATAGTAAGGATTTTTGAGCCTTTCCATGGCTCATCTTCCAACTGCCACAGCGGCCCAACTACGCTTACCTACGACCTGTGCGCTCCTGTGGTTATGTGTTGAGATGTGTATTAACGAAATCCAAAGACTGGAGTGGATCCGACGACATCGAATTTTTCACCTAAAAAAATGTACAGTGTATAGTAAGGATTTTGGAGCCTTTCCATGGCTCATCTTCCAACTGCCACAGCGGCCCAACTAGGCGTACCTACGACCTGTGCGCACCTGTGGTTATGTGTTGAGATGTGTATTAACGAAATCCAAGGACTGGAGTGGATCCGACGACATCGAATTTTTCACCTAAAAAAATGTACAGTGTATAGTAAGGATTTTGGAGCCTTTCCGTGGCTCATCTTCCAACTGCCACAGCGGCCCAACTAGACGTACCTACGACCTGTGCGCACCTGTGGTTATGTGTTGAGATGTGTATTAACGAAATCCAAAGACTGGAGTGGATCCGACGACATCGAATTTTTCACCTAAAAAAATGTACAGTGTATAGTAAGGATTTTGGAGCCATTCCATGGCTCATCTTCCAACTGCCACAGCGGCCCAACTAGTCGTACCTACGACCTGTGCGCCCCTGTGGTTATGTGTTGAGATGTGTATTAACGAAATCCAAAGACTGGAGTGGATCCGACGACATCGAATTTTTCACCTAAAAAAATGTACAGTGTATAGTAAGGATTTTGGAGCCTTTCCATGGCTCATCTTCCAACTGCCACAGCGGCCCAACTAGGCGTACCTACGACCTGTGCGCACCTGTGGTTATGTGTTGAGATGTGTATTAACGAAATCCAAAGACTGGAGTGGATCCGACGACATCGAATTTTTCACCTAAAAAAATGTACAGTGTGTAGTAAGGATTTTGGAGCCATTCCATGGCTCATCTTCCAACTGCCACAGCGGCCCAACTAGGCGTACCTACGACCTGTGCGCACCTGTGGTTATGTGTTGAGATGTGTATTAACGAAATCCAAAGACTGGAGTGGATCCGACGACATCGAATTTTTGACCTAAAAAAATGTACAGTGTATAGTAAGGATTTTGGAGCCTTTCCATGGCTCATCTTCCAACTGCCACAGCGGCCCAACTAGGCGTACCTACGACCTGTGCGCACCTGTGGTTATGTGTTGAGATGTGTATTAACGAAATCCAAAGACTGGAGTGGATCCGACGACATCGAATTTTTCACCTAAAAAAATGTACAGTGTATAGTAAGGATTTTGGAGCCTTTCCATGGCTCATCTTCCAACTGCCACAGCGGCCCAACTAGGCGTACCTACGACCTGTGCGCCCCTGTGGTTATGTGTTGAGATGTGTATTAACGAAATCCAAAGACTGGAGTGGATCCGACGACATCGAATTTTTCACCTAAAAAAATGTACAGTGTATAGTAAGGATTTTGGAGCCTTTCCATGGCTCATCTTCCAACTGCCACAGCGGCCCAACTAGACGTACCTACGACCTGTGCGCACCTGTGGTTATGTGTTGAGATGTGTATTAACGAAATCCAAAGACTGGAGTGGATCCGACGACATCGAATTTTTCACCTAAAAAAATGTACAGTGTATAGTAAGGATTTTGGAGCCTTTCCATGGCTCATCTTCCAACTGCCACAGCGGCCCAACTAGGCGTACCTACGACCTGTGCGCACCTGTGGTTATGTGTTGAGATGTGTATTAACGAAATCCAAAGACTGGAGTGGATCCGACGACATCGAATGTTTCACCTAAAAAAATGTACAGTGTATAGTAAGGATTTTGGAGCCTTTCCATGGCTGATCTTCCAACTGCCACAGCGGCCCAACTAGACGTACCTACGACCTGTGCGCACCTGTGGTTATGTGTTGAGATGTGTATTAACGAAATCCAAAGACTGGAGTGGATCCGACGACATCGAATTTTTCACCTAAAAAATGTACAGTGTGTAGTAAGGATTTTGGAGTCATTCCATGGCTCATCTTCCAACTGCCACAGCGGCCCAACTAGGCGTACCTACGACCTGTGCGCCCCTGTGGTTATGTGTTGAGATGTGTATTAACGAAATCCAAAGACTGGAGTGGATCCGACGACATCGAATTTTTCACCTAAAAAAATGTACAGTGTGTAGTAAGGATTTTGGAGCCATTCCATGGCTCATCTTCCAACTGCCACAGCGGCCCAACTAGGCGTACCTACGACCTGTGCGCACCTGTGGTTATGTGTTGAGATGTGTATTAACGAAATCCAAAGACTGGAGTGGATCCGACGACATCGAATTTTTCACCTAAAAAAATGTACAGTGTATAGTAAGGATTTTGGAGCCTTTCCATGGCTCATCTTCCAACTGCCACAGCGGCCCAACTAGGCGTACCTACGACCTGTGCGCATCTGTGGTTATGTGTTGAGATGTGTATTAACGAAATCCAAAGACTGGAGTGGATCCGACGACATCGAATTTTTCACCTAAAAAAATGTACAGTGTATAGTAAGGATTTTGGAGCCTTTCCATGGCTCATCTTCCAACTGCCACAGCGGCCCAACTAGGCGTACCTACGACCTGTGCGCACCTGTGGTTATGTGTTGAGATGTGTATTAACGAAATCCAAAGACTGGAGTGGATCCGACGACATCGAATTTTTCACCTAAAAAAATGTACAGTGTATAGTAAGGATTTTGGAGCCTTTCCATGGCTCATCTTCCAACTGCCACAGCGGCCCAACTAGGCGTACCTACGACCTGTGCGCCCCTGTGGTTATGTGTTGAGATGTGTATTAACGAAATCCAAAGACTGGAGTGGATCCGACGACATCGAATTTTTCACCTAAAAAAATGTACAGTGTATAGTAAGGATTTTGGAGCCTTTCCATGGCTCATCTTCCAACTGCCACAGCGGCCCAACTAGACGTACCTACGACCTGTGCGCACCTGTGGTTATGTGTTGAGATGTGTATTAACGAAATCCAAAGACTGGAGTGGATCCGACGACATCGAATTTTTCACCTAAAAAAATGTACAGTGTATAGTAAGGATTTTGGAGCCTTTCCATGGCTCATCTTCCAACTGCCACAGCGGCCCAACTAGGCGTACCTACGACCTGTGCGCACCTGTGGTTATGTGTTGAGATGTGTATTAACGAAATCCAAAGACTGGAGTGGATCCGACGACATCGAATGTTTCACCTAAAAAAATGTACAGTGTATAGTAAGGATTTTGGAGCCTTTCCATGGCTGATCTTCCAACTGCCACAGCGGCCCAACTAGACGTACCTACGACCTGTGCGCACCTGTGGTTATGTGTTGAGATGTGTATTAACGAAATCCAAAGACTGGAGTGGATCCGACGACATCGAATTTTTCACCTAAAAAATGTACAGTGTGTAGTAAGGATTTTGGAGTCATTCCATGGCTCATCTTCCAACTGCCACAGCGGCCCAACTAGGCGTACCTACGACCTGTGCGCCCCTGTGGTTATGTGTTGAGATGTGTATTAACGAAATCCAAAGACTGGAGTGGATCCGACGACATCGAATTTTTCACCTAAAAAAATGTACAGTGTGTAGTAAGGATTTTGGAGCCATTCCATGGCTCATCTTCCAACTGCCACAGCGGCCCAACTAGGCGTACCTACGACCTGTGCGCACCTGTGGTTATGTGTTGAGATGTGTATTAACGAAATCCAAAGACTGGAGTGGATCCGACGACATCGAATTTTTCACCTAAAAAAATGTACAGTGTATAGTAAGGATTTTGGAGCCTTTCCATGGCTCATCTTCCAACTGCCACAGCGGCCCAACTAGGCGTACCTACGACCTGTGCGCATCTGTGGTTATGTGTTGAGATGTGTATTAACGAAATCCAAAGACTGGAGTGGATCCGACGACATCGAATTTTTCACCTAAAAAAATGTACAGTGTATAGTAAGGATTTTGGAGCCTTTCCATGGCTCATCTTCCAACTGCCACAGCGGCCCAACTAGACGTACCTACGACCTGTGCGCACCTGTGGTTATGTGCTGAGATGTGTATTAAAGAAATCCAAAGACTGGAGTGGATCCGACGACATCGAATTTTTCACCTAAAAAAATGTACAGTGTATAGCCTTTCCATGGCTCATCTTCCAACTGCCACAGCGGCCCAACTAGGCGTACCTACGACCTGTGCGCACCTGTGGTTATGTGTTGAGATGTGTATTAACGAAATCTAAAGACTGGAGTGGATCCGACGACATCGAATTTTTCACCTAAAAAAATGTACAGTGTATAGTAAGGATTTTGGAGCCTTTCCATGGCTCATCTTCCAACTGCCACAGCGGCCCAACTAGGCGTACCTACGACCTGTGCGCACCTGTGGTTATGTGTTGAGATGTGTATTAACGAAATCCAAAGACTGGAGTGGATCCGACGACATCGAATTTTTCACCTAAAAAAATGTACAGTGTATAGTAAGGATTTTGGAGCCTTTCCAGGGCTCATCTTCCAACTGCCACAGCGGCCCAACTAGGCGTACCTACGACCTGTGCGCACTTGTGGTTATGTGTTGAGGTGTGTATTAACGAAATCCAAAGACTGGAGTGGATCCGACGACATCGAATTTTACACCTGAAAAAATGTACAGTGTATAGTAAGGATTTTGGAGCCTTTCCAGGGCTCATCTTCCAACTGCCGCAGCGTCCCAACTAGCCGTACCAACGACCTGTGCGCACCTGTGGTTATGTGTTGAGATGTGTATTAACGAAATCCAAAGACTGGAGTGGATCCGACGATATCGAATTTTTCACCTTAAAAAAATGTACAGTGTATAGTAAGGATTTTGGAGCCTTTCCATGGCTCATCTTCCAACTGCCACAGCGGCCCAACTAGGCGTACCTACGACCTGTGCGCACTTGTGGTTATGTGTTGAGATGTGTATTAACGAAATCCAAAGACTGGAGTGGATCCGACGACATCGAATTTTTCACCTAAAAAAATGTACAGTGTATAGTAAGGATTTTGGAGCCTTTCCAGGGCTCATCTTCCAACTGCCACAGCGGCCCAACTAGGCGTACCTACGACCTGTGCGCACTTGTGGTTATGTGTTGAGATGTGTATTAACGAAATCCAAAGACTGGAGTGGATCCGACGACATCGAATTTTTCACCTAAAAAAATGTACAGTGTATAGTAAGGATTTTGGAGCCTTTCCAGGGCTCATCTTCCAACTGCCACAGCGGCCCAACTAGGCGTACCTACGACCTGTGCGCACTTGTGGTTATGTGTTGAGATGTGTATTAACGAAATCCAAAGACTGGAGTGGATCCGACGACATCGAATTTTTCACCTAAAAAAATGTACAGTGTATAGTAAGGATTTTGGAGCCTTTCCATGGCTCATCTTCCAACTGCCACAGCGGCCCAACTAGGCGTACCTACGACCTGTGCGCACCTGTGGTTATGTGTTGAGATGTGTATTAACGAAATCCAAAGACTGGAGTGGATCCGACGACATCGAATTTTTGACCTAAAAAAATGTACAGTGTATAGTAAGGATTTTGGAGCCTTTCCATGGCTCATCTTCCAACTGCCACAGCGGCCCAACTAGGCGTACCTACGACCTGTGCGCACCTGTGGTTATGTGTTGAGATGTGTATTAACGAAATCCAAAGACTGGAGTGGATCCGACGACATCGAATTTTTCACCTAAAAAAATGTACAGTAAGGATTTTGGAGCCTTTCCATGGCTCATCTTCCAACTGCTACAGCGGCCCAACTAGGCGTACCTACGACCTGTGGTTATGTGTTGAGATGTGTATTAACGAAATCCAAAGACTGGAGTGGATCCGACGACATCGAATTTTTCACCTAAAAAAATGTACAGTGTATAGTAAGGATTTTGGAGCCTTTCCAGGGCTCATCTTCCAACTGCCACAGCGGCCCAACTAGGCGTACCTACGACCTGTGCGCACTTGTGGTTATGTGTTGAGATGTGTATTAACGAAATCCAAAGACTGGAGTGGATCCGACGACATCGAATTTTTCACCTAAAAAAATGTACAGTGTATAGTAAGGATTTTGGAGCCTTTCCAGGGCTCATCTTCCAACTGCCACAGCGGCCCAACTAGGCGTACCTACGACCTGTGCGCACTTGTGGTTATGTGTTGAGATGTGTATTAACGAAATCCAAAGACTGGAGTGGATCCGACGACATCGAATTTTTGACCTAAAAAAATGTACAGTGTATAGTAAGGATTTTGGAGCCTTTCCATGGCTCATCTTCCAACTGCCACAGCGGCCCAACTAGGCGTACCTACGACCTGTGCGCACCTGTGGTTATGTGCTGAGATGTGTATTAACGAAATCTAAAGACTGGAGTGGATCCGACGACATCGTATTTTTCACCTAAGAAAATGTACAGTGTATAGTAAGGATTTTGGAGCCTTTCCATGGCTCATCTTCCAACTGCCACAGCGGCCCAACTAGGCGTACCTACGACCTGTGCGCACCTGTGGTTATGTGTTGAGATGTGTATTAACGAAATCCAAAGACTGGAGTGGATCCGACGACATCGAATTTTTCACCTAAAAAAATGTACAGTGTATAGTAAGGATTTTGGAGCCTTTCCATGGCTCATCTTCCAACTGCCACAGCGGCCCAACTAGGCGTACCTACGACCTGTGCGCACCTGTGGTTATGTGTTGAGATGTGTATTAACGAAATCCAAAGACTGGAGTGGATCCGACGACATCGAATTTTTCACCTAAAAAAATGTACAGTGTATAGCAAGGATTTTGGAGCCTTTCCATGGCTCATCTTCCAACTGCCACAGCGGCCCAACTAGGCGTACCTACGACCTGTGCTCACCTGTGGTTATGTGTTGAGATGTGTAATAACGAAATCCAAAGACTGGAGTGGATCCGACGACATCGAATTTTTCACCTAAAAAAATGTACAGTGTATAGTAAGGATTTTGGAGCCTTTCCATGGCTCATCTTCCAACTGCCACAGCGGCCCAACTAGGCGTACCTACGACCTGTGCGCACCTGTGGTTATGTGTTGAGATGTGTAATAACGAAATCCAAAGACTATAGTGGATCCGACGACATCGAATTTTTCACCTAAAAAAATGTACAGTGTATAGTAAGGATTTTGGAGCCTTTCCATGGCTCATCTTCCAACTGCCACAGCGGCCCAACTAGGCGTACCTACGACCTGTGCGCACCTGTGGTTATGTGTTGAGATGTGTATTAACGAAATCTAAAGACTGGAGTGGATCCGACGACATCGAATTTTTCACCTAAAAAAATGTACAGTGTATAGTAAGGATTTTGGAGCCTTTCCATGGCTCATCTTCCAACTGCCACAGCGGCCCAACTAGGCGTACCTACGACATGTGCGCACCTGTGGTTATTGAGATGTTGAGATGTTGAGATGTGTATTAACGAAATCCAAAGACTGGAGTGGATCCGACGACATCGAATTTTTCACCTAAAAAAATGTACAGTGTATAGTAAGGATTTTGGAGCCTTTCCATGGCTCATCTTCCAACTGCCACAGCGGCCCAACTAGGTGTACCTACGACCTGTGCGCACCTGTGGTTATGTGTTGAGATGTGTATTAACGAAATCCAAAGACTGGAGTGGATCCGACGACATCGAATTTTTGACCTAAAAAAATGTACAGTGTATAGTAAGGATTTTGGAGCCTTTCCATGGCTCATCTTCCAACTGCCACAGCGGCCCAACTAGGCGTACCTACGACCTGTGCGCACTTGTGGTTATGTGTTGAGATGTGTATTAACGAAATCCAAAGACTGGAGTGGATCCGACGACATCGAATTTTTGACCTAAAAAAATGTACAGTGTATAGTAAGGATTTTGGAGCCTTTCCATGGCTCATCTTCCAACTGCCACAGCGGCCCAACTAGGCGTACCTACGACCTGTGCGCACCTGTGGTTATGTGTTGAGATGTGTATTAACGAAATCCAAAGACTGGAGTGGATCCGACGACATCGAATTTTTCACCTAAAAAAATGTACAGTGTATAGTAAGGATTTTGGAGCCTTTCCACGGCTCATCTTCCAACTGCCACAGCGGCCCAACTATTCGTACCTACGACCTGTGCGCACCTATGGTTATGTGTTGAGATGTGTATTAACGAAATTCAAAGACTGGAGTGGATCCGACGACATCGAATTTTTCACCTAAAAAAATGTACAGTGTATAGTAAGGATTTTGGAGCCTTTCCATGGCTCATCTTCCAACTGCCACAGCGGCCCAACTAGGCGTACCTACGACCTGTGCGCACCTGTGGTTATGTGCTGAGATGTGTATTAACGAAATCTAAAGACTGGAGTGGATCCGACGACATCGTATTTTTCACCTAAGAAAATGTACAGTGTATAGTAAGGATTTTGGAGCCTTTCCATGGCTCATCTTCCAACTGCCACAGCGGCCCAACTAGGCGTACCTACGACCTGTGCGCACCTGTGGTTATGTGTTGAGATGTGTATTAACGAAATCCAAAGACTGGAGTGGATCCGACGACATCGAATTTTTCACCTAAAAAAATGTACAGTGTATAGTAAGGATTTTTGAGCCTTTCCATGGCTCATCTTCCAACTGCCACAGCGGCCCAACTAGGCGTACCTACGACCTGTGCGCACCTGTGGTTATGTGTTGAGATGTGTATTAACGAAATCCAAAGACTGGAGTGGATCCGACGACATCGAATTTTTCACCTAAAAAAATGTACAGTGTATAGCAAGGATTTTGGAGCCTTTCCATGGCTCATCTTCCAACTGCCACAGCGGCCCAACTAGGCGTACCTACGACCTGTGCTCACCTGTGGTTATGTGTTGAGATGTGTAATAACGAAATCCAAAGACTGGAGTGGATCCGACGACATCGAATTTTTCACCTAAAAAAATGTACAGTGTATAGTAAGGATTTTGGAGCCTTTCCATGGCTCATCTTCCAACTGCCACAGCGGCCCAACTAGGCGTACCTACGACCTGTGCGCACCTGTGGTTATGTGTTGAGATGTGTAATAACGAAATCCAAAGACTGGAGTGGATCCGACGACATCGAATTTTTCACCTAAAAAAATGTACAGTGTATAGTAAGGATTTTGGAGCCTTTCCATGGCTCATCTTCCAACTGCCACAGCGGCCCAACTAGGCGTACCTACGACCTGTGCGCACCTGTGGTTATGTGTTGAGATGTGTATTAACGAAATCTAAAGACTGGAGTGGATCCGACGACATCGAATTTTTCACCTAAAAAAATGTACAGTGTATAGTAAGGATTTTGGAGCCTTTCCATGGCTCATCTTCCAACTGCCACAGCGGCCCAACTAGGCGTACCTACGACATGTGCGCACCTGTGGTTATTGAGATGTTGAGATGTTGAGATGTGTATTAACGAAATCCAAAGACTGGAGTGGATCCGACGACATCGAATTTTTCACCTAAAAAAATGTACAGTGTATAGTAAGGATTTTGGAGCCTTTCCACGGCTCATCTTCCAACTGCCACAGCGGCCCAACTAGGCGTACCTACGACCTGTGCGCACTTGTGGTTATGTGTTGAGATGTGTATTAACGAAATCCAAAGACTGGAGTGGATCCGACGACATCGAATTTTTGACCTAAAAAAATGTACAGTGTATAGTAAGGATTTTGGAGCCTTTCCATGGCTCATCTTCCAACTGCCACAGCGGCCCAACTAGGCGTACCTACGACCTGTGCGCACCTGTGGTTATGTGTTGAGATGTGTATTAACGAAATCCAAAGACTGGAGTGGATCCGACGATATCGAATTTTTCACCTAAAAAAATGTACAGTGTATAGTAAGGATTTTGGAGCCTTTCCATGGCTCATCTTCCAACTGCCACAGCGGCCCAACTAGGCGTACCTACGACCTGTGCGCACCTGTGGTTATGTGTTGAGATGTGTAATAACGAAATCCAAAGACTGGAGTGGATCCGACGACATCGAATTTTTCACCTAAAAAAATGTACAGTGTATAGTAAGGATTTTGGAGCCTTTCCATGGCTCATCTTCCAACTGCCACAGCGGCCCAACTAGGCGTACCTACGACCTGTGCGCACCTGTGGTTATGTGTTGAGATGTGTAATAACGAAATCCAAAGACTGGAGTGGATCCGACGACATCGAATTTTTCACCTAAAAAAATGTACAGTGTATAGTAAGGATTTTGGAGCCTTTCCATGGCTCATCTTCCAACTGCCACAGCGGCCCAACTAGGCGTACCTACGACCTGTGCGCACCTGTGGTTATGTGTTGAGATGTGTATTAACGAAATCTAAAGACTGGAGTGGATCCGACGACATCGAATTTTTCACCTAAAAAAATGTACAGTGTATAGTAAGGATTTTGGAGCCTTTCCATGGCTCATCTTCCAACTGCCACAGCGGCCCAACTAGGCGTACCTACGACATGTGCGCACCTGTGGTTATTGAGATGTTGAGATGTTGAGATGTGTATTAACGAAATCCAAAGACTGGAGTGGATCCGACGACATCGAATTTTTCACCTAAAAAAATGTACAGTGTATAGTAAGGATTTTGGAGCCTTTCCATGGCTCATCTTCCAACTGCCACAGCGGCCCAACTAGGCGTACCTACGACCTGTGCGCACCTGTGGTTATGTGTTGAGATGTGTATTAACGAAATCCAAAGACTGGAGTGGATCCGACGACATCGAATTTTTCACCTAAAAAAATGTACAGTGTATAGTAAGGATTTTGGAGCCTTTCCATGGCTCATCTTCCAACTGCCACAGCGGCCCAACTAGGCGTACCTACGACCTGTGCGCACCTGTGGTTATGTGTTGAGATGTGTATTAACGAAATCCAAAGACTGGAGTGGATCCGACGACATCGAATTTTTCACCTAAAAAAATGTACAGTGTATAGCAAGGATTTTGGAGCCTTTCCATGGCTCATCTTCCAACTGCCACAGCGGCCCAACTAGGCGTACCTACGACCTGTGCTCACCTGTGGTTATGTGTTGAGATGTGTAATAACGAAATCCAAAGACTGGAGTGGATCCGACGACATCGAATTTTTCACCTAAAAAAATGTACAGTGTATAGTAAGGATTTTGGAGCCTTTCCATGGCTCATCTTCCAACTGCCACAGCGGCCCAACTAGGCGTACCTACGACCTGTGCGCACCTGTGGTTATGTGTTGAGATGTGTAATAACGAAATCCAAAGACTGGAGTGGATCCGACGACATCGAATTTTTCACCTAAAAAAATGTACAGTGTATAGTAAGGATTTTGGAGCCTTTCCATGGCTCATCTTCCAACTGCCACAGCGGCCCAACTAGGCGTACCTACGACCTGTGCGCACCTGTGGTTATGTGTTGAGATGTGTAATAACGAAATCCAAAGACTGGAGTGGATCCGACGACATCGAATTTTTCACCTAAAAAAATGTACAGTGTATAGTAAGGATTTTGGAGCCTTTCCATGGCTCATCTTCCAACTGCCACAGCGGCCCAACTAGGCGTACCTACGACCTGTGCGCACCTGTGGTTATGTGTTGAGATGTGTATTAACGAAATCTAAAGACTGGAGTGGATCCGACGACATCGAATTTTTCACCTAAAAAAATGTACAGTGTATAGTAAGGATTTTGGAGCCTTTCCATGGCTCATCTTCCAACTGCCACAGCGGCCCAACTAGGCGTACCTACGACATGTGCGCACCTGTGGTTATTGAGATGTTGAGATGTTGAGATGTGTATTAACGAAATCCAAAGACTGGAGTGGATCCGACGACATCGAATTTTTCACCTAAAAAAATGTACAGTGTATAGTAAGGATTTTGGAGCCTTTCCACGGCTCATCTTCCAACTGCCACAGCGGCCCAACTAGGCGTACCTACGACCTGTGCGCACTTGTGGTTATGTGTTGAGATGTGTATTAACGAAATCCAAAGACTGGAGTGGATCCGACGACATCGAATTTTTGACCTAAAAAAATGTACAGTGTATAGTAAGGATTTTGGAGCCTTTCCATGGCTCATCTTCCAACTGCCACAGCGGCCCAACTAGGCGTACCTACGACCTGTGCGCACCTGTGGTTATGTGTTGAGATGTGTATTAACGAAATCCAAAGACTGGAGTGGATCCGACGATATCGAATTTTTCACCTAAAAAAATGTACAGTGTATAGTAAGGATTTTGGAGCCTTTCCATGGCTCATCTTCCAACTGCCACAGCGGCCCAACTAGGCGTACCTACGACCTGTGCGCACTTGTGGTTATGTGTTGAGATGTGTATTAACGAAATCCAAAGACTGGAGTGGATCCGACGACATCGAATTTTTGACCTAAAAAAATGTACAGTGTATAGTAAGGATTTTGGAGCCTTTCCATGGCTCATCTTCCAACTGCCACAGCGGCCCAACTAGGCGTACCTACGACCTGTGCGCACCTGTGGTTATGTGTTGAGATGTGTATTAACGAAATCCAAAGACTGGAGTGGATCCGACGACATCGAATTTTTCACCTAAAAAAATGTACAGTGTATAGTAAGGATTTTGGAGCCTTTCCACGGCTCATCTTCCAACTGCCACAGCGGCCCAACTATTCGTACCTACGACCTGTGCGCACCTATGGTTATGTGTTGAGGTGTGTATTAACGAAATCCAAAGACTGGAGTGGATCCGACGACATCGAATTTTTCACCTAAAAAAATGTACAGTGTATAGTAAGGATTTTGGAGCCTTTCCATGGCTCATCTTCCAACTGCCACAGCGGCCCAACTAGGCGTACCTACGACCTGTGCGCACCTGTGGTTATGTGCTGAGATGTGTATTAACGAAATCTAAAGACTGGAGTGGATCCGACGACATCGTATTTTTCACCTAAGAAAATGTACAGTGTATAGTAAGGATTTTGGAGCCTTTCCATGGCTCATCTTCCAACTGCCACAGCGGCCCAACTAGCCGTACCTACGACCTGTGCGCACCTGTGGTTATGTGTTGAGATGTGTATTAACGAAATCCAAAGACTGGAGTGGATCCGACGACATCGAATTTTTCACCTAAAAAAATGTACAGTGTATAGTAAGGATTTTGGAGCCTTTCCATGGCTCATCTTCCAACTGCCACAGCGGCCCAACTAGGCGTACCTACGACCTGTGCGCACCTGTGGTTATGTGTTGAGATGTGTATTAACGAAATCCAAAGACTGGAGTGGATCCGACGACATCGAATTTTTCACCTAAAAAAATGTACAGTGTATAGCAAGGATTTTGGAGCCTTTCCATGGCTCATCTTCCAACTGCCACAGCGGCCCAACTAGGCGTACCTACGACCTGTGCGCACCTGTGGTTATGTGTTGAGATGTGTAATAACGAAATCCAAAGACTGGAGTGGATCCGACGACATCGAATTTTTCACCTAAAAAAATGTACAGTGTATAGTAAGGATTTTGGAGCCTTTCCATGGCTCATCTTCCAACTGCCACAGCTGCCCAACTAGGCGTACCTACGACCTGTGCGCACCTGTGGTTATGTGTTGAGATGTGTATTAACGAAATCTAAAGACTGGAGTGGATCCGACGACATCGAATTTTTCACCTAAAAAAATGTACAGTGTATAGTAAGGATTTTGGAGCCTTTCCATGGCTCATCTTCCAACTGCCACAGCGGCCCAACTAGGCGTACCTACGACCTGTGCGCACCTGTGGTTATGTGTTGAGATGTGTATTAACGAAATCCAAAGACTGGAGTGGATCCGACGACATCGAATTTTTCACCTAAAAAAATGTACAGTGTATAGTAAGGATTTTGGAGCCTTTCCAGGGCTCATCTTCCAACTGCCACAGCGGCCCAACTAGGCGTACCTACGACCTGTGCGCACTTGTGGTTATGTGTTGAGGTGTGTATTAATGAAATCCAAAGACTGGAGTGGATTCGACGACATCGAATTTTTCACCTGAAAAAGTGTACAGTGTATAGTAAGGATTTTGGAGCCTTTCCAGGGCTCATCTTCCAACTGCCGCAGCGGCCCAACTAGCCGTACCAACGACCTGTGCGCACCTGTGGTTATGTGTTGAGATGTGTATTAACGAAATCCAAAGACTGGAGTGGATCCGACGACATCGAATTTTTCACCTAAAAAAATGTACAGTGTATAGTAAGGATTTTGGAGCCTTTCCAGGGCTCATCTTCCAACTGCCACAGCGGCCCAACTAGGCGTACCTACGACCTGTGCGCACTTGTGGTTATGTGTTGAGATGTGTATTAACGAAATCCAAAGACTGGAGTGGATCCGACGACATCGAATTTTTCACCTAAAAAAATGTACAGTGTATAGTAAGGATTTTGGAGCCTTTCCATGGCTCATCTTCCAACTGCCACAGCGGCCCAACTAGGCGTACCTACTACCTGTGCGCACCTGTGGTTATGTGTTGAGATGTGTATTAACGAAATCCAAAGACTGGAGTGGATCCGACGACATCGAATTTTTGACCTAAAAAAATGTACAGTGTATAGTAAGGATTTTGGAGCCTTTCCATGGCTCATCTTCCAACTGCCACAGCGGCCCAACTAGGCGTACCTACGACCTGTGCGCACCTGTGGTTATGTGTTGAGATGTGTATTAACGAAATCCAAAGACTGGAGTGGATCCGACGACATCGAATTTTTCACCTAAAAAAATGTACAGTAAGGATTTTGGAGCCTTTCCATGGCTCATCTTCCAACTGCCACAGCGGCCCAACTAGGCGTACCTACGACCTGTGGTTATGTGTTGAGATGTGTATTAACGAAATCCAAAGACTGGAGTGGATCCGACGACATCGAATTTTTCACCTAAAAAAATGTACAGTGTATAGTAAGGATTTTGGAGCCTTTCCAGGGCTCATCTTCCAACTGCCACAGCGGCCCAACTAGGCGTACCTACGACCTGTGCGCACTTGTGGTTATGTGTTGAGATGTGTATTAACGAAATCCAAAGACTGGAGTGGATCCGACGACATCGAATTTTTGACCTAAAAAAATGTACAGTGTATAGTAAGGATTTTGGAGCCTTTCCATGGCTCATCTTCCAACTGCCACAGCGGCCCAACTAGGCGTACCTACGACCTGTGCGCACCTGTGGTTATGTGTTGAGATGTGTATTAACGAAATCCAAAGACTGGAGTGGATCCGACGACATCGAATTTTTCACCTAAAAAAATGTACAGTAAGGATTTTGGAGCCTTTCCATGGCTCATCTTCCAACTGCCACAGCGGCCCAACTAGCCGTACCTACGACCTGTGCGCACCTGTGGTTATGTGTTGAGATGTGTATTAACGAAATCCAAAGACTGGAGTGGATCCGACGACATCGAATTTTTCACCTAAAAAAATGTACAGTGTATAGTAAGGATTTTGGAGCCTTTCCAGGGCTCATCTTCCAACTGCCACAGCGGCCCAACTAGGCGTACCTACGACCTGTGCGCACCTGTGGTTATGTGTTGAGATGTGTATTAACGAAATCCAAAGACTGGAGTGGATCCGACGACATCGAATTTTTGACCTAAAAAAATGTACAGTGTATAGTAAGGATTTTGGAGCCTTTCCATGGCTCATCTTCCAACTGCCACAGCGGCCCAACTAGGCGTACCTACGACCTGTGCGCACCTGTGGTTATGTGTTGAGATGTGTATTAACGAAATCCAAAGACTGGAGTGGATCCGACGACATCGAATTTTTCACCTAAAAAAATGTACAGTGTATAGTAAGGATTTTGGAGCCTTTCCATGGCTCATCTTCCAACTGCCACAGCGGCCCAACTAGGCGTACCTACGACCTGTGCGCACCTGTGGTTATGTGTTGAGATGTGTATTAACGAAATCCAAAGACTGGGGTGGATCCGACGACATCGAAATTTTCACCTAAAAAATGTACAATGTATAGTAAGGATTTTGGAGCCTTTCCATGGCTCATCTTCCAACTGCCACAGCAGCCCAACTAGGCGTACCTACGACCTGTGCGCACCTGTGGTTATGTGTTGAGATGTGTATTAACGAAATCCAAAGACTGGAGTGGATCCGACGACATCGAATTTTTCACCTAAAAAAATGTACAGTGTATAGTAAGAATTTTGGAGCCTTTCCATGGCTCATCTTCCAACTGCCACAGCGGCCCAACTAGACGTACCTACGACCTGTGCGCACCTGTGGTTATGTGTTGAGATGTGTATTAACAAAATCCAAAGACTGGAGTGGATCCGACGACATCGAATTTTTCACCTAAAAAAATGTACAGTGTATAGTAAGGATTTTGGAGCCTTTCCATGGCTCATCTTCCAACTGCCACAGCGGCCCAACTAGGCGTACCTACGACCTGTGCGCACCTGTGGTTATGTGTTGAGATGTGTATTAACGAAATCCAAAGACTGGAGTGGATCCGACGACATCGAATTTTTCACCTAAAAAAATGTACAGTGTATAGTAAGGATTTTGGAGCCTTTCCATGGCTCATCTTCCAACTGCCGCAGCGGCCCAACTAGGCGTACCTACGACCTGTGCGCACCTGTGGTTATGTATTGAGATGTGTATTAACGAAATCCAAAGACTGGAGTGGATCCGACGACATCGAATTTTTCACCTAAAAAAATGTACAGTGTATAGTAAGGATTTTGGAGCCTTTCCATGGCTCATCTTCCAACTGCCACAGCGGCCCAACTAGGCGTACCTACGACCTGTGCGCACCTGTGGTTGTGTGTTGAGATGTGTGTTAACGAAATCCAAAGACTGGAGTGGATCCGACGACATCGAATTTTTCACCTAAAAAAATGTACAGTAAGGATTTTGGAGCCTTTCCATGGCTCATCTTCCAACTGCCACAGCGGCCCCACTAGGCGTACCTACGACCTGTGCGCACCTGTGGTTATGTGTTGAGATGTGTATTAACGAAATCCAAAGACTGGAGTGGATCCGACGACATCGAATTTTTCACCTAAAAAAATGTACAGTGTATAGTAAGGATTTTGGAGCCATTCCATGGCTCATCTTCCAACTGCCACAGCGGCCCAACTAGGCGTACCTACGACCTGTGCGCACCTGTGGTTATGTGTTGAGATGTGTATTAACGAAATCCAAAGACTGGAGTGGATCCGACGACATCGAATTTTTCACCTAAAAAAAATGTACAGTGTATAGTAAGGATTTTGGAGCCTTTCCATGGCTCATCTTCCAACTGCCGCAGCGGCCCAACTAGGCGTACCTACGACCAGTGCGCACCTGTGGTTATGTGTTGAGATGTGTATTAACGAAATCCAAAGACTGGAGTGGATCCGACGACATCGAATTTTTCACCTAAAAAAATGTACAGTGTATAGTAAGGATTTTGGAGCCTTTCCATGGCTCATCTTCCAACTGCCACAGCGGCCCAACTAGGCGTACCTACGACCTGTGCGCACCTGTGGTTATGTGTTGAGATGTGTGTTAACGAAATCCAAAGACTGGAGTGGATCCGACGACATCGAATTTTTCACCTAAAAAAATGTACAGTAAGGATTTTGGAGCCTTTCCATGGCTCATCTTCCAACTGCGGCCCCACTAGGCGTACCTACGACCTGTGCGCACCTGTGGTTATGTGTTGAGATGTGTATTAACGAAATCCAAAGACTGGAGTGGATCCGACGACATCGAATTTTTCACCTAAAAAAATGTACAGTGTATAGTAAGGATTTTGGAGCCTTTCCATGGCTCATCTTCCAACTGCCACAGCGGCCCAACTAGCCGTACCTACGACCTGTGCGCACCTGTGGTTATGTGTTGAGATGTGTATTAACGAAATCCAAAGACTGGAGTGGATCCGACGACATCGAATTTTTCACCTAAAAAAATGTACAGTGTATAGTAAGGATTTTTGAGCCTTTCCATGGCTCATCTTCCAACTGCCACAGCGGCCCAACTAGACGTACCTACGACCTGTGCGCACCTGTGGTTATGTGTTGAGATGTGTATTAACGAAATCCAAGGACTGGAGTGGATCCGACGACATCGAATTTTTCACCTAAAAAAATGTACAGTGTGTAGTAAGGATTTTGGAGCCATTCCATGGCTCATCTTCCAACTGCCACAGCGGCCCAACTAGGCGTACCTACGACCTGTGCGCACCTGTGGTTATGTGTTGAGATGTGTATTAACGAAATCCAAAGACTGGAGTGGATCCGACGACATCGAATTTTTCACCTAAAAAAATATACAGTGTATAGTAAGGATTTTGGAGCCTTTCCATGGCTCATCTTCCAACTGCCGCAGCGGCCCAACTAGGCGTACCTACGACCAGTGCGCACCTGTGGTTATGTGTTGAGATGTGTATTAACGAAATCCAAAGACTGGAGTGGATCCGACGACATCGAATTTTTCACCTAAAAAAATGTACAGTGTATAGTAAGGATTTTGGAGCCTTTCCATGGCTCATCTTCCAACTGCCACAGCGGCCCAACTAGGCGTACCTACGACCTGTGCGCACCTGTGGTTATGTGTTGAGATGTGTGTTAACGAAATCCAAAGACTGGAGTGGATCCGACGACATCGAATTTTTCACCTAAAAAAATGTACAGTAAGGATTTTGGAGCCTTTCCATGGCTCATCTTCCAACTGCCACAGCGGCCCAACTAGGTGTACCTACGACCTGTGCGCACCTGTGGTTATGTGTTGAGATGTGTATTAACGAAATCCAAAGACTGGAGTGGATCCGACGACATCGAATTTTTCACCTAAAAAATGTACAATGTATAGTAAGGATTTTGGAGCCTTTCCATGGCTCATCTTCCAACTGCCACAGCAGCCCAACTAGGCGTACCTACGACCTGTGCGCACCTGTGGTTATGTGTTGAGATGTGTATTAACGAAATCCAAAGACTGGAGTGGATCCGACGACATCGAATTTTTCACCTAAAAAAATGTAAGGATTTTGGAGCCTTTCCATGGCTCATCTTCCAACTGCCACAGCGGCCCAACTAGGCGTACCTACGACCTGTGCGCACCTGTGGTTATGTGTTGAGACGTGTATTAACGAAATCCAAAGACTGGAGTGGATCCGACGACATCGAATTTTTCACCTAAAAAAATGTACAGTGTATAGTAAGGATTTTGGAGCCTTTCCATGGCTCATCTTCCAACTGCCACAGCGGCCCAACTAGACGTACCTACGACCTGTGCGCACCTGTGGTTATGTGTTGAGATGTGTATTAACGAAATCCAAAGACTGGAGTAAATCCGACGACATCGAATTTTTCACCTAAAAAAATGTACAGTGTATAGTAAGGATTTTGGAGCCTTTCCATGGCTCATCTTCCAACTGCCACAGCGGCCCAACTAGGCGTACCTACGACCTGTGCGCACCTGTGGTTATGTGTTGAGATGTGTATTAACGAAATCCAAAGACTGGAGTGGATCCGACGACATCGAATTTTTCACCTAAAAAAATGTACAGTAAGGATTTTGGAGCCTTTCCATTACTCATCTTCCAACTGCCACAGCGGCCCAACTAGGCGTACCTACGACCTGTGCGCACCTGTGGTTATGTGTTGAGACGTGTATTAACGAAATCCAAAGACTGGAGTGGATCCGACGACATCGAATTTTTCACCTAAAAAAAATGTACAGTGTATAGTAAGGATTTTGGAGCCTTTCCATTACTCATCTTCCAACTGCCACAGCGGCCCAACTAGGCGTACCTACGACCTGTGCGCACCTGTGGTTATGTGTTGAGATGTGTATTAACGAAATCCAAAGACTGGAGTGGATCCGACGACATCGAATTTTTCACCTAAAAAAATGTACAGTAAGGATTTTGGAGCCTTTCCATGGCTCATCTTCCAACTGCCACAGCGGCCCCACTAGGCGTACTTACGACCTGTGCGCACCTGTGGTTATGTGTTGAGATGTGTATTAACGAAATCCAAAGACTGGAGTGGATCCGACGACATCGAATTTTTCACCTAAAAAAATGTACAGTGTATAGTAAGGATTTTGGAGCCTTTCCATGGCTCATCTTCCAACTGCCACAGCGGCCCAACTAGGCGTACCTACGACCTGTGCGCACCTGTGGTTATGTGTTGAGATGTGTGTTAACGAAATCCAAAGACTGGAGTGGATCCGACGACATCGAATTTTTCACCCTAAAAAAATGTACAGTAAGGATTTTGGAGCCTTTCCATGGCTCATCTTCCAACTGCCACAGCGGCCCAACTAGGTGTACCTACGACCTGTGCGCACCTGTGGTTATGTGTTGAGATGTGTATTAACGAAATCCAAAGACTGGAGTGGATCCGACGACATCGAATTTTTCACCTAAAAAATGTACAGTGTATAGTAAGGATTTTGGAGCCTTTCCATGGCTCATCTTCCAACTGCCACAGCAGCCCAACTAGGCGTACCTACGACCTGTGCGCACCTGTGGTTATGTGTTGAGATGTGTATTAACGAAATCCAAAGACTGGAGTAAATCCGACGACATCGAATTTTTCACCTAAAAAAATGTACAGTGTATAGTAAGGATTTTGGAGCCTTTCCATGGCTCATCTTCCAACTGCCACAGCGGCCCAACTAGGCGTACCTACGACCTGTGCGCACCTGTGGTTATGTGTTGAGATGTGTATTAACGAAATCCAAAGACTGGAGTGGATCCGACGACATCGAATTTTTCACCTAAAAAAATGTACAGTAAGGATTTTGGAGCCTTTCCATTACTCATCTTCCAACTGCCACAGCGGCCCAACTAGGCGTACCTACGACCTGTGCGCACCTGTGGTTATGTGTTGAGACGTGTATTAACGAAATCCAAAGACTGGAGTGGATCCGACGACATCGAATTTTTCACCTAAAAAAATGTACAGTGTATAGTAAGGATTTTGGAGCCTTTCCATTACTCATCTTCCAACTGCCACAGCGGCCCAACTAGGCGTACCTACGACCTGTGCGCACCTGTGGTTATGTGTTGAGATGTGTATTAACGAAATCCAAAGACTGGAGTGGATCCGACGACATCGAATTTTTCACCTAAAAAAAATGTACAGTAAGG